>JANAVB010033815.1:3152661-3237728 GCA_029216955.1 Iris pallida | reverse complement strand
CCCTCTTCCAAATTACTGAGCCGTAACCCTAACCCTAATTTGTTGTGGAGGGTCGGCCATGGTGGCGACCACTAGATCCTCGAACAGCGGTGACGGTGGAGATCACTGAAGCGACGGCGGTGATCAGGCGGACCTCCACGACGAACGATGAGCGGCGGCGACGATCGGCGACCGCCCCATCATCGACAGCGACGGTGGTATGGCGCTTCCACCACCGACAGTGACGGCGAAGGCTGATCTCTACGACGAGCGACGAGGCCACTTGTTTCCGGCAGCGAACATTCATCTCCGGCGATCCGACGGTTCTCCTCCGCCGTAGCTCGACGCCATCAGCTGTGCTTCGAAATTTTACTACGAAGATAAGCGGTGAGTCCTTTGAGTTCTCCTTCTTCATTTGTTCAATGTTTTTCTCCTTCTCAGTTTTTCGATCCGATCGTAGCGGAATTGTTTCGGTTTTGCTTGATTTGATCGGATCGATCAGTCGATCAAGTAGGGATCGACGGTTCCTTCCGATCTCGATCGAACTTATTACGTGATCAATTGTTTGAGTTCGAATTTGCGTATAATCAATTGAACTCTTATTCAGTACTCTATTGTTTGAACGGCAAGGTGTTGGGCATAATTCCTGAACCAAGTAGTGGTTCATATCTGGACACGTCAGGACCGTGTCCGATCCGTAGAGCCGTGTCTGAATTTCTGAGATTTCATTTTATTCCAGATCAGATCTTGCGCGCAGGTATTACTCTGCTCTTCTCGATTATTGTTAGTTAATATATTAGCTAGAATTAATGGACTTGGGCGGGAATGTGTTCGGGATGCAGGGTGTTGGGCGTTGGTGTCCGATTTTCTGTTCGTGTCTTAGTTTGTTGCTGTTCATGGGTGGTGTCTGCGGTGTGTGAATTATTGGCAATGGTGTGTGTATCCAGTTTCGTATCGAAGCTCAGCCGTAGCCGTGTTCGTGGGTGCGTGTTCAGTTTGGAGTAGAAGCAAACTTGAGGAGTCTGCTTGGGGTCCGTAGGCTTGATTACACTTTTGATTTCAACTGTTTTCTAAAATAATGATTTAATTGTTATAATTTGGACTTTGATTTCAAATATGGATTTGATTTTGGATCTGGCATTAGCATAGAATAGAGCTGGTGTCTGATAATTTCTGGACTTTGTATTTCTAAATTTTATGAACATTGTAATTATTCTTGAATAGTTGTGTGTTTTTTTAAAACTTGAAATTTTAGTAGAGTTGAACTTTGGGGATCACAGCGTTTGAAGATGGTGATTTGGTATGGAAAATTAGAATACTGTGACGCTTAGTAGTGTTGAAGGGGTTGGTTTAACTGTTAGTTTCAATTTCTCTTAAAACTTTCATGATCTGATGATTTCCAGCTTGGAAATTTTGTGTGGTTTGATTAGGTGAGGAATGAGCCTGTTGATGACTTGTTGGGTTATATGGTAGAAGTCTGAATATTAGTATGGGTTGAATGTAAGTCAACTTTATACTTGGTTGGGGTTTTGTTGCTTGCTGCAAAGGTGGGATGAAGTTGTGTATATTTTGAAGAGTTGAGTCTAATCTCAGCTCTACACTTGGGTTGGACTTGCATACATGCTGTAGGCTCTTAGTAAGTTTTATTTATATTGGATGGGTTGAGAAGAATAGCTGGAAGCATGAGTCATTTTTGTAGGTTGGTGGGGACTTGTCTTATACAACAAGCTGGGTTAGGTTGAATGTGAACCTAAGATCCTGGAGAATAATTATTTTACAGATTGGAGTTGGTTGGGTTTTGTGTATAATCTTCTAGGTTATGTGCCTTGGGTTGGATTGTCACATGGAGATAGTAAATTTTAAATGCCAAATGTTATTATATCTTTTAGACCAATTGTCAAATTGATGTAGAATACTGTGGTTCTAAGTCAGGCAATATCATGAATGATTTTACTCTAAAATTTTTGTATAGCTATAAGCATTTTTTACTAAAGATATCTTTAAATAATAAATTATAGTTCTAAAAGAGTTAGTATTTATAAATCTAAATAATACTATTTTGATATCCTAGGCTATGTAGTATATTTTTCTAAAATCTATTAAAACTTTTTAAAAAGGATTAGTTAGTTACATATATATTTACCTTGTGTTTAACCATGGATAGATAGCTAGTCGTAACACTACACCAAAACAAGAAATTTGTAACACTTAAAATTTTAAAATTGTAACGGTTAATACCGTTACAAGTTAGTAACGTTAATTACCGTGACAATAATTAAATAACCGTTACAAAAATATTAGTTTTATTTTTTTTTTAGTTTATTTTTAGTAATGGATATAAGTGTGACAAAGAAAAAAAATCTTACAAAAATTTGAGATTCCCTCCTCCAAAATTTTACATCCCTCCTGTATTTCCAACTCTTCTTAAAAGTGTGATACGAAAGTAGAAGTCAGAGCCAAAGATACTCTTTCCTCACTTTCCGCAACCATTCCGAGCCTCCGCCACAACCACCACCCTCATCGACGGGATCACCACTGCCACACCACCGTCACCATTTCTATGGAGGAAAAAACAGTCAGACATGAAGCCGTACAAACTTTCTCTCAAACCCCCAATTTTTCTCTTTTCTCCTCGATTTCATTAGGGTTCCTTGGTCGATTCAATCGACTTTAGGGTTTTAGTGATCAAAATGTTTGATTGTCGTTTCTTGATGTTTGTAGGTTTGTGATCGGTGGCTTCGAAGTGGATTTTGAGGAATTGATGCAGCGTAGGTCTGAGCCTCTGAATCAAATTTATGATTCTTTCATAATTTTTTTTAGTTTTATTGTTGTGATATATTTTTGGTATATGCCTCATTTTCCACCCGAAGGAGGCAGAATGAAATGAAAACATGTTGGTTGATCTCTACATCCCAATTAGGAAATGCTATAATTTTTCAACTTTTTTCCTTCTTTTTCCTGATTTTTAGAAAGATTTTTTTGGCTTCTGTGATAAGTCATCTGCTTCAAAGATTCCAGATAGGCAACTGAAGCCTTTCCAATTGTGCAAATCTTTGAAAGGAAACCATGAGTTGTTCCCTCGTACATTTGGAATTAAGGAGTCAGATGTGCAATTGTTCATATCTCTAAAAGAAACTGTAGATTTTTAGTTATCCTTTTTCTTGTGAATATGTTATCTTTCTAGAACATGATTACAACTATAACATAGATTAACCGCTTTTCTAGAACAAGAGATTTTCTGATAAACCTGTTTTCGTTCCTTAGACACATGTATCTTGATGGCATATATCATATTATTATGTTTACTTTGGTTAGACTAAGAGCATAAATTAGTTCTATGGAACAAGACATTTTCTAATGAACCATTTTTCATTCCTTAGACGCATGCATCTTGATGGCATATATCGTATTATTATGTGTGCTCTGGTCAGATCAAGAGCGCTATGGATAGAAACCGTGGATTTATAGCTATTGTTAGCTAATTGTTGTATTAAATATATAGTTCGCTTCTTGTTCCCTTGTTGTTGCATGGTATTCATTTCTCCTCTCCACCATAGATGTGTGTGCTTTATAACATGGAACTGGTTCTAGAAATTGTTATTCTAATTTCTAGAACCTCTTTCTTATTTTCGCCAAAAATCTTCCAGAAGGCAGTTGTGTTGAAATTGCATTTTTAATTCTTCATGACTTGTGGTGTGGTCAATGAAAAGTTAGTTTGATATCGTAGCCATGTTAGAATGCTCATTGTGTGGACATAAATGTATTTTCTCTTTCAGCCTTTAGCATCTTAAAGTCTTGAGCGTCTATGAGTATGTTTTGACCATTTGTTTCAGCCGATACTTTTTCTATTGATGATAGCTTATGGAGGAAGGACTAAATTTGGTTGATTGTCAGTTTTCTTTTACAAAACCCATACATCATACCTAAATGTGGGATCAACTAAGAAATGGATGATAATCCTTATTTTCCTTCATGTTGGGTGCCATATTTCCCTTCATGTTAACTACCTTATGGTAACCCTATCACCAATCTGCAATGTGGACTAACCTGGATGTATAAAAGACATGATTTACTTTGTATTGCCATATTTCCCTTCATGTTGCAAGCACAAGTTGGTCAGATACAGTCTTTGAGAAACAAGGCTTGATTTCCTGGGATACTGAAGCAGAAAAAATAGGACTAGATGGTTTCTTAGGTTCTCCGATTCCTTCTCATCCAAAGCTGCATAGGGGGCAACTGAAGAATGATCTCCGCTATATTTTCTTCCTAATAAAATTCCAGCAAACAGGTATGTGAACACATCAACATTAATGGTCACATATCTTATTAGGAAGTCTGTTCTAGGGGTTGATTCTTTTATGAACTCAATTGTTCACTGAGCATGGATATGTTTAAGATAAAAAGAATCACTCTTGTCGTAGCATGTACATCACCTTCCAGGGCCTAAGACAAGCTTGGAAGGATCTTAAAGAGATTCTTGTAGACTGCTATTCTTTCCCCCTTTTAATTGTATCATTATCACTTTCAAATTACTGTAGAATGTGTCTATATTTTAGCATTTCCTGGAAAAGTGTAGGTTCGAGGCACATATGGATATTTCAGCCACTATAGTACACTTTACCTTGTAATGTGTTACTTCAGTACCTAATAATTGGTTAGTTTTACCGACAATCGCTCCAACTAGAAAGTTGAAAACCACTTGAACATCAAATTCTTCCTATTTCCATCTACTTCCATGTCAAATCTTTGGTGCTCTGCTTCATAACTTTTTATCAAGTGGTAGATGCGCATACCTGTAAATTTCCTTTGTAATTAGCACTTTGTAGTAAAACACATAGTGAAGTCGGACGTGGACCTGACTCAACATATGAGTAGTATTTATATCCAAATCTTGGACACATAGGACGGTAGGAGTTATGAGTATCGGTCATTCTTTCATTCATTATTTTGTTACAAATTTTGAAATTTTGGGCTATCTTTAGAACTCTTGTAAATTATTACTATTCAAGTAAAAGTTTTGAAATATATAAGTCTGTTTTACAACTTTGAAACACAATGATGCACTTGCACTTATAGCTAGTTCTTCTACTCTCATTGTATTGCTTTGCGCTGCAGGTATTTTAGTTGCTCCTCCTTTCAGTGAACTACATCTCATAAATGGTACTTTTTCTTTTGGACACCCACCAGCCCAGATCTCTCCTCTCTTTTCTTACAGTTTTTAATTTGACACATGAACCATCTCCAGCAACTTATTAAATATGCAGCACTCATTGCCAATGTCAAGTACACATAGACCCTCCTTTTGACATATTTAATATGCAGGAGTAGCATTGGTTTTTGTGGGATGCCTGTTGATATCTTGCATTTTCCATCTTCGATAGTAACTTGTCATATATGCATTTGCTTTTCCAGGAAGCTCACAGGCGCAATAACAGTATATAACCTCCTCCATGGGCATTGATTTTAATGGCAATTCTTGGTTTTAATGAATTTATGGTGCTTCTGAGGTATTGTTGCCGCTCAGTCACATCCATGTTCAATTTCTACAGATCCAACTCACAACTGTTTATGAGCTGATTACTTCCTTTTTGGCTGATGCATATAAAAAACTCACTTAAAGTTGTTCATTTGCTGATTTGCTGGAACCCTTTATACCTTTTTGTAATGTTTGTTGTTTTCCTAGTATCCAAAGCGCTATGGGTACAGCTTGATGTTGCTGGAGAATTCCGCAATGGCATGGTAAGCAAGTTCAGACAACTTATTGCATTTGGATTCTCTTAAAAGTTGCACTATATACATTATCTACATGAGTCTTGTATGCCCAACGTATATACAACTTATTCCATAAAATGATACTTCTAATGTTTAGTTCCTCTTGAAACTTATGGCAATTCTTAACTCATTGAACAAATGGAAGCTATTAAGTCTGGTTATTATGCAGAGAATGCAATTATTGCAAGGTATGAGGTTTCAGCTGGCATACAATTTTCATTGGTTGCAGACCAGTCTGAAGCCTTAAAATTTGGTTGCAGTCATTACTTCTAAAAACAATTACAAAATCCGTAAGTAATATGTATAGTAAATTTAGCAATGCCCTAAAACACTTTGCCTTACAATTCCCGACTATGGAGGAACTAAAACTAAGATCAGCTAGCTGATAAAAAGTCGAATATAACTGGTCATAGAATACTCTTTTGACCTACACCATTAACTCAGAATTGTGTATGTATATAGTTGTTATGCCTCTTTTCCAGATTTCTTTCTTTCCTTCTTTTTTTCACGTCATCTTGTGCTCCTTGCCTGTTTATTTTACATTTTCTCTAATTAAGTCTCCAAGAATTGAGATTTAACTACCCCTTCTATACAAAATAAATTTTGAAATGTAGTTAAAGGTATATGGGTGTTTAAAACTGCCCAGCAATATAGGGTTGGAGCACACAGGATAGATAGGTTATGCAACTTCTAGGCTTCAAAAATCTTAACCACTTGATATATGTTACGCGAGTACGGATACAGACACGATATATAGGTACGAGATATGGACATTTTCAAAGAACAGTACTCAGTAAAATAATATGCAAAGTAAGACTATTCTATAACCCCCTCTACAATTTTATGTCAATATTAATGAGTAGAACTCCAAGATTTCCTTATACATTTGATCATTTACTGCAAATTTAGTGTGCCTATCATATAGTTGTCGTTCAACTTGGAAGTTAGTAAGCTTCATGTTTTGATCCAACCACTGTACTGCATCTCCATTTTTTTCATTATAAGGGCTTCTTTTCTTTTCTTTCTCAGTATCACTATAGTTGTTTAGTAGAACATGTGATGTTCCAGTTCAACTATGTTTCAGTGACATGTTCTTCTTTTTCCAAAGGGAGTGTCAACAGCTATTAGAGTTGATCTATGGTGTGGTTTTAGTGACATGTTCTTCATATGGATAAATATGATTAGATTCAAGGTGTGGTTTTGTTCTTATAAAACAATGGATCTATTAGAGTTGATCCTACAATTAATTGTAAAGAGATATCAACTTAAATGTTGATTGTGATGCAAGCCTATGATAATATGTAATGGATTCTTCTTCTATAGCTTCCTCATAGGTATATGTGTTGATTGTGATGCAAGCCTGTACATTTCAGTTGCTTAGTAGTTTAAAGGCTGCAGGCATGGCAAGGCTTAGTAGTAATATAGTTTAAAGGCTTAGTAGTCATTTTGATGATCCTGCCAATAGAAGATCAACTTCATTAACACAATTTCAGTTGCTTAGTAGTTTAAAGCCTGTACATTTCAGTTGCTTAGTAGTTTAAAGGCTGCAGGCATGGCAAGGCTTAGTAGTAAAATAGTTTAAAGGCTTAGTAGCCCTGGCAATGCAAACTACATTGCTTGTCCACAGCTCTCAAAATTATATTGGTAGGCAAAATTTTTGGTAGGCAAAATTGGTAGACATTTGTTATTTTTCATGGATTATTATATTGCCTACCGATCTTTCCCTAATTGCTGTACTATCTACATGTCTATATTGAGAGCAGGTGTGGCCATCCAGTGCACATCATAAAGGGCATTAGTAGGGGGACACCAAAATCAGACAATGTGTTGGTAACATTAATAGGGTGGTCTTACACATGATCAATACACGTCATGTTGTCAACAAAATTTTGGTCAAATTTTGGTATCCCCTTGGCATTATGGACAGAGTTGCCACATTGTGGATAACTGTGTCTCTGCACCAGAGCTATGTTCCAGGATCATACTTGTGATGTGCCTGTGTTCAGTATTAAGATTATATAGTAGTATATGAATATCTATGCAATTCTATTTGGTTTTTTCTTTACTTATTATTATTTTTTTCATCTTTGCGACCACCCAAGAGAAATGGGATAAATGTAAAGAGGCCCATAAAGTGCGGCCGAAAGGTCTTATAGTCTGCACCTTGCTCCTCACTACTTTGATAGAATATACATTTAGTCCTAAAAACAACTTGGACACTTTTCTATGTTTGAATCAATATGATAAGAAAAATGACCATGGTATTGGTGAGCACATTTATATATATATATTTCATGCATTAAATAGTGTAACGATTCGGAAACCAGAATCTGTGAATCTTGTGTAACAATAGATTAGTTAAACAAAATCTTATTCCCGATATCCACCAAACCAGATTAGACTTTAGGCATTAGTATAATTAGTTGCTCCATTTGTAGGTTACTTGTTTGTTTGTTTTTTTTAATTTTTTAAAACATTATTTTTCTACAAACATAAATTTATTATTGAGAGCTGTGAAGACATTTGTTATTTTTCATGGATTATATTGGTAGGCAAAATTTATTGGTAGGCAAAATTGTTATGGAATATATTTTAAGGAATTTATTGGTAGGCAAAATTTATTGGTAGGCAAAATTGTTATGGATTATATGTTAAGGAATTTGTTATTTATTGTAATAGTAGGTAAAATTATAGATCAAACTGTACATTGGTGAAGACATTAAGACGACCTGTATCATGGATTATATTGGTAGGCAAAATTTGTTATTTTTCATAATCTCATGGATCAAACTGTACATTGGTGAAGACATTTGGATTATATTGGATTATATTGGTACTGCAATTGTAATAGTAGGTAAAATTTTTGGGTGTCTCTAAATTCCCTGCAATCTGAGACCCCATATACATTGGTGAAGACATTTGGAAATGACTGAACATGTGCTCTCATGTCTATATCAATCAATTACCCAAAACTTCTGCATGTGTTCTTCATTGAAGTTTGTCATATGTGCAAAGAACATGTGCTCACATGTATGTTTTTCCTGAAACTTCTTTTACTAGTTTGCACGCTTTTTAATTTGATACTTCTTTTACTCTTACATGCAGAAATATGTACAGTTTTAGCATGGATGCAAGCACTTTCATTCTTCCTCAAGAGAGCCTCGTCTTGATTATCCAAAAACACAAGAGTTTGAAATATTTTGTGGTTTGCTTCATGCATCTAGAGCCTTGTTTTGTTGTCATTGAAACCAACAATGGAATGTTTCCTTACTAAAATATTAATGTATGGATGCTATTGAACATCCTGTGGTTTAGTTGCTTATTTTTCAATATTATGTGGTTTAATTACTAATTTGAATGGTTGAATTGTTATTTGAAATTATGTGGTTTTGTTTCTAGTTTGGAATGGTTGAATTGTTATTGCAAATTATGTGGTTTAGTTACTTGCTCGGAATTGTTATTGAAAATTTTGTGGTTTAGTTATTTGTTTGGAATGGTTGAATTATTATGAAAGTAAAATATTATGAAATTGGATATGTTGTTTATTGTTTAGTTACAAGTTGAATGTAGTTTTTTTTATTTAAATAGTCCAATTGTAATGGTTATAACTGTGACAATTAGTGGAGAATAGTAACGAAAAAAATAATGTAGTCATAGTAAAAACTGTGACAAAACAAACTAACTGTCACATTAATAACTGTGACAAATGGAATATTGATCACGGTTACAACCGTCACATAAATGGACTTCTCTAACGGTTAT
This sequence comes from Iris pallida, assembly GCA_029216955.1. Classification (NCBI taxonomy): domain Eukaryota; kingdom Viridiplantae; phylum Streptophyta; class Magnoliopsida; order Asparagales; family Iridaceae; genus Iris; species Iris pallida. The sequence goes on along the minus strand of JANAVB010033815.1, from coordinate 3,228,215 downwards.
AACCGTTACCAAAACAAATATTTGTCACGGTTATTACCGTGACCAAAACAAATATTTGTCACGGTTATTACCGTGACTAAATAATAACCACGCTCCACTAGTAACGGTTATTACCGTGACGAAAAATATTTGTCACGGTAATAACCACGTAACGGTTATTAGAACCTAACCAACTTGCCCTAAATCAGGAGGACATACAGATTTGTGCTTTACTATCCCTGATCATCCAGAGCAAGGCAAGAACACCGACTCAAATCCTTTACTCTGTATTTCTGTCTTGTTTCATGTTCTCATATTGACACGTTGTACACACGATTGTTCGTTATTCATTGTTCATCGTTCATCGTTCATTATTCATAGTTCATAGTTTATTGTTCCTTAATTGTACATTGGGTGGGGAAATACTACAGATATGTGACCAATCCTATTTTAGCTAGGCATTGACTAATAGCTTAGGTCTTACATCGTGCACGTGGGACTCTAAGCCGTACCATTATTCATGTACTCTTGTTCATTGTTCACCCAGCCGGTCACATACTCTGATAGTTATTTCACTTGCATGTTACACTGATAGTCTAGTTCATTGTTCAGGATCTGGTACTATAGTTCATCGTTATTCATGCACTGCAGTTTCATATTCCTGTCTTGTACCATAGTTCATATTGTGATTCTTTTTCATGCATTTCAGTTTACATTGTTTAGTGCTTCTTGTCGGGGTTGTACTTTGCTCTTTTCCTGATAGGAAACGTTGCAGGTATGCTTGTGGATGATGTTCCATCTTTATGGGCCAGAGCCTGAAGCCAGGATAGAGTTGTGCCTCAGGATAGACTTAGAACTTCAGAGTTATAGTTAGATCTTTCCTTAGATATTGTTTTAGAGGATTTTATCATGTATTGTATTGAGGATTTCAGGATTGTATAATTTTATTCATGTTACCGGATTTGTCTCCGGATGATATTGTACCAATAACTTGTGGATTGTGGTGATTCTGGGAACGTGTATAGTAGCTGTATTGTTTTATATATCTTTTATCTTGGAGTTTTTCTTAGAATTGTACAGCTTACTTCGTCGTGTCCATTGACGAAGGCTGGTCGTGTCCGATTATTCGGGAGCAGGTCGTGACATATTTTTAGTGGTGGCCCATGCAGGTCTGTCCTAATGGCACTTAGGCTATAGAGTGCTATTGGGAAACCTGTTAGACTAAGGAAAACTCATCACAGCATATGATTCATGGGAAATGGTTATAGTTATTGAATATCGAGATTGATTATACTCAAAATATTCTAGGAGGTTGATTATTTTTTAGGACTTAGCAATCAACGAGTTTCTTTCTATTTAAGGATGGTTGCCACCAGGAAGACCGCAGACCAGTCCGGAGCTACAGGAGCTTCGGATCAGACCACAGACGATGTTCCGGTGGAGCAACTTCCACTACCACCTCCTCAGTTTCCTCTGCTGCCTCCGACGGTGATGTTTGATGGCGCTCAGGTGATGGCCATGTTCCAGCAGTTCCTGGAGGCACATAACCATCAGGCTGTGCAGTTCGAGTTACGGTCATGGATGCCCTCAGGACCCAAGAGCCGGATCCACTAGCACCAGTAGCTCCTCCAGCAGCAGCAGCACCGAGACCAGGGACTGCCAAGGACTACCAGAACCTCTGTCCGATAGATTTTTGGGGCCACGAGGGGATTGTTTATGCTGATGAGTGGTTGGAAAATGCAGAGAGGACACTGAAGATGGTGCAGATCCCGGATGACCTGAAGGTGGAGGTGTCGAGCATGCGACTCTTTGATTTGGCCAGAGCTTGGTACTGGGTGGACCCCCAGTTAGCTGTGCCCCAGGTTTCTTGGATAGATTTTAAAACTCTGTTCAAGGAGAAGTTTTTCCCCGATGTGGAGCAAGATGAGCTTCGAATACAGTTTGAGGCGTTGCAGCAGGGGACCATGACAGTGGTAGAGTACACGTCAGAGTTCACCCGACTCAGCAGGTTCACAGAGAACCTAGTCCGTGCACCAGAGGAGAGGGCTTGGAGGTTCAAGAAGGGCCTCACCAGAGAGTTGCGGTACGAAGTAGCGATCAGCCAGGCGACTACTTACTCGAGCATCCTCAAGATCGCTTAGGCAGTTGAGAAGGAGATGGACCCGAGGCCCAAGAGGGATAGAGACATCGGCAACAGCAGTTACCAGGCACCAACGAAGAGGGTGCAGATGCAGACTTAGACGAGGCCAGTTCAGCAGGCAGCAGTTCAGCACCGTCCAGTCAGAGTTCATGCAGATCGGCCACAGAGGCATCAGTTGGCAGTCACTTGCAACTACTGTCATCGCCCGGGGCATCATTACGACGAATGCCGCAAGAGGCTGAGGCTTTGCTTGTTCTGCGGATCACCTGCTCACCAGGTCAGAGATTGTCCAGAAGCCGCTGAGGGACGAGCACGGGGAGCACCGGGACCCCATCAGGAGGACTTACCTCTTCATGTCCAGCAGCCGCAGGAAGATCAGCCAGAGGGGCGAGTCTACCTCCTGACGGCCGAGGAAGTAGAGACCATCCCGATTCCAGACGAGTACTGTTGACCGGGGGCACTTGCGGATCACTATCTTTCTTTGATGTTTCTTTTTACATTTCCTTGTTGTTTCTCCATTTCGAGGCTTATTTTTAAAAGTCTCATCTCTATCTTACTGTTGTTCATAGTACCTATGAGCTACTTGTTAACTGCTGATTGTCTCTTGATATCCAATAAATTTTTTTTCTAAGAACAAATACTACTCCTCTCTATCATGATTTAAAATTTTCAAACTTCCTTTAAACTTCTGGATAAATTTGAGAAAATATTTGACAACCTACTATGACCTGGATTATGGAGGCCGTGAGTCCATTGCAGCTAGCTGTACACTGGCGAGGCAGGGGCTCTAAGTCAAAGTAATTACGGGTATTCTCAGGTTCTCAGATATTATTGAAGCTAAGTCCTAAATTTATTTCATATCGGATAAAGTTGACAAAATATTGCGGTAATCTAGTATTACTGAGAGCATGGAACCGAAAGCTCACTGCAGCCAGATGCATACTGGCGAGGCAGGTCCTGTAGGGAAAGTGATCTCAGATATAAAGATTGTCGGGTACAATGGAGACTATTATCCTTTGATCTCATTTTTGTGATTATTTCTTTGAATCACTTTAAAAAATTTCCAACTTCAAAATTTTTTATTTGATTATCTTGAGCGTGTTTAATCGTGTCATCTGAAATTTCGAGGACAAAATTTTTCTAAGGGGGATAGATTTGTAACCCCGCTTTCCAGAATTATTATTATTATTTATTTTATGGGATTTTTTTTTAATTTAGATATATTTTATTTATGGTTTGTTTATGAGAATATTTAATTGATTTACCTATTCTTAATAATACAATTTTCTTAATGGATATTAATTAAGGGTAAATTTGAATTTGATTTCAAAATTCAGTTTCCCTCCATTTGTAACAACCCATAACAACTTGTAACCAACTTTTCTAACTGAATTTTTGTATTTCTTGCAATTTATGAAAGGAAAAGGACTTATGTGTAATTTGTCATTTCAATGGAGGAGCTTATGTGAAATTGCACATTCATTATTTATGATCTAACCATTCATTTTATTTTCTCATCTCTCTCTCTTCTCAATTCTCTGTTAAGAGACTGAGAGCTCGAGCCCCAAATCCTCCTCTTCCCAAATTACTGAGCCCTAACCCTAACCCTAATTTGTTGTGGAGGGTCGGCCATGGTGGCGACCACTAGATCCTCGAACAACGGCGACGGCGGAGATCACTGAAGCGGCGGCGGTGATCAGGCGGACCTCCACGACGAATGACAAGCGGCGATGACGATCGACGATCGCCTCATCATCGACAGCGACGGTGGTGTGGCGCTTCCACTACCGACAGTGACGGCGAAGGCTGATCTCTGCGACGAGCGACATGGCCACTTGTTTTTGGCAGCGAACATTCATCTCCGGCGATCCGACGGTTCTCCTCCACCGTAGCTCGACGCCATCAGCTGTGCATCGAAATTTCACTACGAAGATCAGCGGCGAGTCCTTTGAGTTCTCCTTCTTCATTTGTTCAATGTTTTTCTCCTTCTCAGTTTTCTGATCCGATCGTAGGGGAATTGTTTCGGTTTTGGTTGATTTGATCGGATCGATCAGTCGATCAAGTAGGGATCGACAGTTCCTTCCGATCTTGATCGAACTTATTACGTGATCAATTTTTTGAGTTCAATTTTGCGTATAATCAATTGAACTCTTATTCAGTACTCTATTGTTTGAACGACAGGGTGTTGGGCGTAATTCCTGAACTAAATAGTGGTTCATATCTGGACACGTCAGGATCGTGTCCGATCCGTAGAGCCATGTCTGAATTTCCGAGATTTCATTTTCATTCCAGATCAGATCTTGCGCTCAGGTATTACTCTGCTCTTCTCGATTATTGTTAGTTAATATATTAGCTAGAATTAATGGACTTGGGCGGGAATATGTTCGGGATACAGGGTGTTGGGCGTTGGTGTCCGATTTTCTGTTCGTGTCTTAGTTTGTTGCTATTCATGAGTGGTGTCTGCGGTGTGTGTGTAAAACCCCTAAATTTCTACTGTTTTTTATTATTAAATTTGATACTGATTTAAAATTTTTGTATTGTACGTCGCGTAGTCGTATTATACGCCGTGCGCGAAATGTCGTTTTTCGTAATGGCTCGACGAGTGCGAATATGTGCGAGCATACATATTTTTAGAAAAACATCTTCCATTTTCAAAATCATATATATAATAATTATTTTGCTATCATGCCAAAATTTCTAAGTTTGTTATTTTATGCCTTTCATTTCTAACAGCCACTAATATTTTTTTTATACTAGAAAAATATTTATGTAAATATTACTCGTGCTTGCATATACATATTTCATAATATTTTATTAGTTTATTTTAAATAATAATGTAATTTTCGAAATTATTATTATATGTATTTTTAGAAAATATATTTGAAAATTTTTATGGCCATTTTAAATCTTGATTTGATTTTTTGGTTTTAATTTAAAAAGTTTAAAGGTAGAATTAATATTTAAATTTGAGTTTAGATTATCTAAGTTTAAATTAGAATTTAAATTAGATTTGATTGTTTTGAATTATCTAAATGGGGTTTAAATAAACCCAAGCCTTATCCAACTGGGAATTTCCACCTCCTATAAAAGGAGAGGTACTCCTCCAGGAATTTTCCATCCACAACCCAAAATCTGTACATCGTGTCGGTGTCGCTATTCCCCATCCACTATATTTCTATTCATACAAATATATTATTTTCTTGGGTCCGACAATCCCGGACCTCCGCCCACGGCTACTCTCTCCCGACTGCCAGCCCAATCATCATCGTCATCATCCCCTTCGTCTCTCCATCGAGCGAAGCCAACAGCAACCTCACCACCGCCACAACCACCTCCCTCTCTCTGGCCAACCCCCTCTGGCCGAACCACCAACACCCTCGCAACTCTCCGACTTCCACCACCCGACTTCGAAACACCACTACCGCAGTCGTCCAGAATTCCGTCCATCGCCAGCACCGCGGCAGCCAACACCACCACCCCCATCATCGTCGCCACTTCCGCTGTCTACCATCACCATCATCGCCCCCGCCATCAGCCGAAACCACCCCCAACATCGTCCACACCAGAACTTCGATCGCAGCCAACATCATCCCTACCACCACCATCGAAAAGAGAAATAGGGAGGGGAAGAGCCTTACCTCCTCCGCGCCATGCCAAGCAGGTCCGCCCGGCGAAGACCCTCCCGGCGTTCGGTGCAGCATCCGTGCCGTACAGCCGGACCCTTTCGCCGTTTCCTCGCGGCCAGTGAACGCCTCTCACTGCCTCCGCGACCCTCCGATCTGCCACCACAGATCCACCTGCCCTTTCCGCTCGATCTCCAGCGGGCGGCCGCGAGCGTAGTGTCCGGGTGCTCCACCGCACCCAGAGCTCGGCGCCACCCACGCCGGAGCAGCACCCCAGCGATGTCTTCCTCTCCCGCACCCCTCCGCTCTTCTTCCCGTACTCCGCCGCCTCCAGCCGCGCGCTACTCCGACTCCGGGAGCCGCCCGCGCACGCGAGTACCCAGCGCGCTGCCCGAGCCCCATCTCCTCCCAGCGTCGTGACCGCGGATCGCCGCGCCCCTACCGGCGCCGTCTCTTCCAGCCCCTCTGTGCCGCCTCCGCCGGCGCCGATCGCCATCCAGCCGAACCCCGGTGAGACCACTCCCAACCTCTTCGTTCTTCTTTCTCTCTCTGTGTGAATTTTGGGGGAGTGGGTTCTGTTGAGGGGATTAGTTAGGATTATAAGTATTTTTTATTATCATTATTATTACTAATAATGTTATTAGTATTATTATTATGATTGTTATCATTATTATTGATATTAATATTATCATTATTATTAGTATAATAATTATTATTATTATTATTATCATTATTATTATTATTATTTTTAATTAGAGTTTGTATATTATTATACATATTATTAGTATTAGTATTACTACATTTTTACTTTACCAAAATAATTGATTATATTAGTATTATTTTAGATAGTTTTTGGTATTATTATTAATATTATTATTATTATATCACTGTTATTATTATTAAATTTTTTGAAAAATAGTTATATATTTTTTTATAGGATTATTATCATATCTTGGAGAATTATAATATACTCATATTTACTAAATGTAAATTTTCTGATTATAAACTAACTTCTAGAATTTTTATTTTAAATAGTTTTCTATCTGTAAATCTATAATTTCACAAACTTCGAATATGTGTGGCATTAAATATTTTGTGTATCTTTCAAGTATTTAATGTATAAATACTTTTAAACTAATAAAAGGCAATTTCCAAAAATTATCATATTTTGTTTTCAAGTAATTATATATTTATATAAAAATATTTACTTAGTAATATAGTTTTGCCCACAAATAATTTTTTCTAGATTATGATTTTTATATATTTTTCTAAATAAAGGTAGTTACCAATTTATATACGGATTTCTAGTATTTACAAATATTTGCGAAAGTATATGTTAGACTAAAAACAACTAGTTTCGAAATTCGTATAAATATTTTCTAAATGAGTAATTTTTCCCACAAACTCCCCTCGGATTATCATCATTGATCACGACTGATTGTGCGTTTCTCTTCTCATGAAAAATCGGACCCTCGCATATCGACCATGGCTATTGGACAAACAGGACCTGTTGGAACATTGTACCCCACCAGGCGTAACACCAGGCAAGATACCTTGCCATCTTGTACTTATATTTGATTCATGATATTTTATATGTTGCTAGTGTTTTACATTAGTAAGAGTGTGTCCAAGTATGACTTGGGTGCCATCGAGATGTATATCGATGCTTGTGTGTGTGTGCGTGTGTGTGGACCATATGTGATAGTTGACATTTCCGATATGTTCAAGTTATGCTTCATAACTTCTTTGACCTGTTGACACGTCTCGTACATGACACATGAGTGAGGATCATAGAGTCGGCACGAACGTACGTATTTGACTTGCTACCGATGCGGACGGTTCGTGTGTCGGTTCATTTATGGATTAGCGGAGTCTAGATAGCGACTCGCATAGAGATATGGATCGCCAAGACATGGATATGGCTTGTGTGATACATGGGAGGGAAAACTACTGGGACGTATGAGCTAGCCCACAGCCTTCTAGTTGCCCGGTTATGGGTTTATGGTTTTCCTGTTATGGGTGTATCGCTAGAGGATATATCCATTGCACGGCCCTGATCATGCGTCAGATACGGTCATGAGGTATGCTAGCGATGCAAAGTATGGACTAGGGGATATATCCATTGCACGGCCCTGATCATGCGTCAGATACGGTCAGAGACGTATACTAGTTCATGCGAAAGCCTCTAGTGGATGCTATGCTTTATTCCTACCCACTTATACGTTCCAGTATAGTTTTCGACTTGCATTACACCTAGTTGGTTAGGTTCCATTATGTTGGAGCGTGTGGTCTTTCCTTTGTCATGTTTCATTTACAGTTCATGATGGTATTGTTTTTATGTATCTTATTACGTCCCTCTGAGGACCTGGTTTTTCTCAGGTGTGTGTTCATGCTTTTCTACAGGTGTTCTAGTCAAGGCCGTGGTCTTCTCCATTTTTCGAAGATGATTGCTCATGGTTCGTTTTGTCATTTTGTCGATCTCTTTCTTGTATGTTTATTTCATTGAGATAGTTGGTAGTGGACTTTGTCTCCGCCCAACGATTGTACTATAACTATTCAAGTTGATTCTATCTTTATTCTTTATATATTTGTGGATGAGATTTAGCATGTCTTGGTTCTCTACATTTTACAGCTTATGTATTTATACGAGGATTCCATACATTGGAGTATTCTTCGTATATCTACAGCTGGCATGTTGCGTACTTAGTCATATATGATTTTGGGACTGGGGCGTTACCGTGTGAATTATTGGCAAGGGTGTGTGTATCCAGTTTCGTATCGAAGCTCAGTCGTAGCCGTGTTCATGGGTGCGTGTTCAGTTTGGAGTAGAAACAAACTTGAGGAGTCTGCTTGGGGTCCGTAGGCTTGATTACACTTTTGATTTCAACTGTTTTCTAAAATAATGATTTAATTGTTATTATTTGGACTTTGATTTCAAATATGGATTTGATTTTGGAACTGGCATTAGCATAGAATAGAGCTGGTGTCTGATAATTTTTGGACTTTGTATTTCTAAATTTTGTGAACATTGTAATTATTCTTGAATAGTTGTGTGTTTATTTTAAAATTTGAAATTTTAGTAGAGTTTAACTATGGGGATCACAGCATTTGAAGATGGTGATTTGGTATGGAAAATTCGAATACTGTGACTCTTAGTAGTGTTGAATGGGTTGGTTTAACTGTTAGTTTCAATTTCTCTTAAAACTTTCATGATCTGATGATTTCCAGCTTGGAAGTTTTGTGTAGTTTGATTAGGTAAGGGATGAGCCTGTTGATGACTTGTTGGGTTATATGGTAGAAGTCTGAATATTAGTATGGGTTGAATGTAAGTCAACTTTATACTTGGTTGGGGTTTTGTTGCTTGCTGCAATGGTGGGATGAAGTTGTGTATATTTTGAAGAGTTGAGTCTAATCTCAGCTCTACACTTGGGTTGGACTTGCATACATGCTGTGGGCTCTTCATAAGTTTTATTTATATTGGATGGGTTGAGAAGAATAGCTGGAAGCAGGAGTCATTTCTGTAGGTTGGTGGGGACTTGTCTTATACAACAAGCTGGGTTAGGTTGAATGTGAACCTAAGATCTTGGAGAATAATTATTTTACATATTGGAGTTGGTTGGGCTTTGTGTATAATCTTCTGGGTTATGTGCCTTGGGTTGGATTGTCAAATAGAGATAGTAAATTTTAAATACCAAATATTATTAAATCTTTTAGACCAATTGTCAAATTGATGTAGAATACTGTGGTTCTAAGTCAGGCAATATCATGAATGATTTTACTCTAGAAATTTTGTATAGCTATAAGCATTTTTTACTAAAGATATCTTTAAATAATAAATTAGAGTTCTAAGAGAGTTAGTATTTATAAATCTAAATCATACTATTTTGATATCCTAGGCTATGTAGTATATTTTTCTAAAATCTATTAAAACCTTTTAAAAAGGATTAGTTAGTTACATATATAGTTACCTTTTGTTTAACCATGGATAGATAGCTAGTCGTAATTAGCTAATTACTTTGATTAGAACCTAACCAACTTGCACCAAATCAGGAGGACATACAGATTTGTGGTTTACTATCCCCGATCATCCAGAGCAAGGCAAGTACACCGATTCAAACCCTTTACTCTGTATTTCTGTCTCGCTTCATGTTCTCATATTGACAAGTTGTACACACGATTGTTCATTGTTCATCGTTCATAGTTCATTGTTCCTTACTTGTACATTGGGTGGGGAAATCCTACAGATATGTGACCAATCCTATTTTAGCTAGGCATTGACTAATAGCTTAGGTCTCACATCGTGCACGTGGGACTCTAAGCCGTACAATTATTCATGTACTCTTGTTTATTGTTCACCCAGCTGGTCACATACTCTGATAGTTATTTCACTTGCATGTTACACTGATAGTCTAGTTCATTGTTCAGGATCTGGTACTATAGTTCATCGTTATTCATGTACTGCAGTTTCAAATTTCTGTCTTGTATCATAGTTCATATTGTGATTCTTTTTCATGCATTTCAGTTTACATTGTTTAGTGCTTCTTGTCGGGGTTGTACTTTGCTCTTTTCCTGATAGAATACATTACAGGTATGCTTGTGGATGATGTTCCATCTTTATGGGCCAGAGCCCGAAGCCAGGATAGAGTTGTGCCTCAGGATAGACTTAGAACTTCAGAGTTATAGTTAGATCTTTTCTTAGATATTGTTTTAGAAGATTTTATCATGTATTGTATTGAGGATTTCAGGATTGTATAATTTTATTCATGTCACCGGATTTGTCTCCGGATGATATTGTACCAATAACTTATGGATTGTAGTAATTATGGGAACATGTATAGTAGCTGTGTTATTTTATATATCTTTTATCTTGGAGTTTTCCTTAGAATTGTACAGCTTACTTCGTCGTATCCATCGACGAAGGCTGGGCGTGTCCAACTCGTGTCCGATTATTCGGGAGCGGGTCGTGACATGTGTTTAGTGTTCTATGGATTTACTTTGCTATTACTCATGATTCGTGTCTTATCGTGATTTACCGTAATTCGTACATCTTATTTACGTGAATTAAATCTATGAATGCTAAGTGTCGGACGAAAAAATAACTCACTAGACGTGTGAACGCCCTATCTGTTCTCTGTGCCTCATCGTGAGGATAGCAATCACACTTATCACGTGTGATTTGCCGTGTCGTGTGGATAGCAATCGTCCATTATCATGTGCGATTTGTCGTATTATCCGAGCCATTCACATGTCGTACTGGTATTTCAAATAACACCTAGAAGCTAGGGTTTTGACATTGATCACTCTGTTTACATCATTATCATCTGGTTTTTTTCATATTTTACTGGTTTGCCTAAACTGTTACTTAGCTTTACCTGTTCACCCCTTTACTCTATTTTACATATTCTAACTCTTGCTATATGGCCTTTATTACATTATTAACTATTTTTCACTGTTATATACTAGCTCTAATCCTGGCTGAAATAACCATATTTTTAGGCAATGAGTTAGAGGCTTGTTGCCCCACTTATTATGAGCGGACTGAGGCACTCACACCATGCACGAGGTGCTTGTTTGAGTCTGTAGAGAGCCTTACGGGGCTTGAATGCGTGATCTGGTCTTTTGAAATCTACAAACTCAGGAGGTTGTTTAACAAAAACTTCCTCTTTTATAAAACCATTTAGAAAAGTACTTTTGACATCCATTTGAAAGAGTTTAAAACCATAAAATCTTACAAAAGCACATAACGTACGAATGGATTCTAATCTAGCAACTGGAGCATATGTCTCATCGTAGTCAATACTTTCTTCTTGATTACAGCCTTGAGCTACTAGATGTGCTTTGTTGTGTGTGACCATACCATTCTCATCTAATTTATTTCGAAAAAGTCATTTAGTACCAATGACCAGGTGATCACTAGGTCTGGGAACAAGTTCTCAAACTTGATTCCGTTCAATTTGGTTAAGTTCCACTTGCATTGAAGAAATCCAAAATTCATCATCAAAAGCTTGTTCAACATTCTTTGGTTCTATCTCAGAATAAAAACTACGTTACCAATAATATCTCAAGTACTTGAACGAATACTTACACCTTTAGATACATCACATATTACCAGTTCTTCTAGATAATTTGGGGTAAATCGTAATCGCTTCGGCAGACTTTCTAGCTATGTGGTTAGTGTATCTTTGGATGTTTTGCTTGAGGGGGTTCTATCATCTTCATTATCACTGTCGTTGTTACGTTGACTGTTCAACTCATCGAAAGTGACGATTATTGATTCTTCAACAACAAGTGATCTTTTATTGAATACTCTATATCCTTTTCTCTTTGCCGTATATTCGAGAAATATTCTTTCATAACCTTTCTTGTCGAATTTGCCTAAATTATCTTTAGTGCTTAAAATAAAACATTTGTAACCAAACACTTTAAAATAGCTGATATTAGGAGTTCTATTAAACCATATTTCATAGGAAGTCTTTTTTGAGATCGGTCTAATAAGAACCCAATTTAACACATGGCATGCTGTATAAACAGCTTCTGCCCAAAATATCTTGAAAGATTATGCTGGTTAAGCACTCTGGCCATATCGCCTAGAGTTTTGTTCTTCTCTCCACGATTTCATTCTGTTGAGGAGTTCTGGGACAAGATAATTTATGTGATAAACCATTTGAATCACAAAAGTTTTAAAATTATGGTTATCAAATTCTCCTCCATAATCACTTTGAATACGAGTAATCATGAATCCTTTCTCATTTTGAACCTTTTTATAAAAAGAAACAAATTCAGAAAATGCCTCATTTATATTTGTAAGAAAATAAATCCAAGTATATCGTGAATAGTCATCAACTATTACGAAAGCATATATCTTACCGCCAAGACTGGCGACTCTACTTGGTCCAAATAAGTCCATATGGAACAATTGAAGCAGTCTAAAGGTACTTACAATATTTATTAATTTGAAAGACGATCTTGATGTCTTGTTCTTTTCACACTCGGCACAGACTATAACTTTTTTGAAAGTAATTTTAGGTAAGCTCCTTACCAATTTTTTTGTGGACAATCTTGCAATAGTGTCCATGTTCGCATGACCAAGACGCATGTGCCATATCCAACTTTCATCTTAAGATGTGTGTAGATACTTTCATGTACTATTAGTACTTTCTGACAGATATAAAACATAAATATTGTTCTCTCTTATTCCTTCAGAAGAGATTATTCCAGAAGGTTTATCATAAATAAAATATTTATCCTTAAAGAAATTAATTCCATAATCATGATCAGTCAATTGACTTATGCTCAGTAGGTTATATTTTAATTAGGCCTATCAATGGATAGTCGAAAATTCGAATTCGATTCGATTCCGTATCCGAATTTTTGAATATTATTCGAAATTTCGGATATCGGATTCAGACATCCGAATATTTTTTGGATATTATCTTTTTTCGGATACGAATTCAGATATTAAGATACTCGAATTCGTTAATATCCGATCCGATTTTAAATTACAAATTTTGGATATCGGATTCGGATATCAGAAAGTTTTATATATACTATAGTATGATTTATATATAATATATAATATATATTAATTATATATACAATAGTATAGGTGACTGACTTTTCATCTTCTACCTACTGTATAGTTTACATATAATTTAAGTAGTCTTTATTACTCTCCATTCTCTATGTTATTAAACTAGCGTTTATTATTCTCCATTTTCCAAAGTTCAAGAGAAGTCCCCATTCCATCTGACTTCTCATCTTCTCCAACTAACTTCTTAGTATAAGTACCATCCTAACATCCAACCCAGATTTTGTTGGTACTAACCAGAAATAAGGGTTTTTTTTAGATTTGCATCAAAAAAAATTATACTAGAGGGTTGATAGTGTTGCTGCTGGCACGTACGCTCGCGAGCAGGGCTCTATTGCTGCTCGATGTTGTTGCTGTTGATGCTCTGCTGCGATGGCGTGGAAGAAGGGACGATGAGGACTGGGTGGTGACATTAATGGAGGTGGTGGCAATGTTGATGGAGGTAGTGGCAATGTGGCAGAGAAGAAGTAAAGGAGAGGGAATGAGATGGCTCGGTTTGAAATTGAAGGGGAAAAAAGAGAGTATTGGTTGTGCATTGTAGGAGTGGGATGTCTTCATTGTTACACATTATGTTCACAACAATTTAAGGATACTATCTTCCTCAAAATTAAGATATGTTTCTTAATGTATATTCTATTTGAATTGTTTTTTTATTGGCATTAAATTTTCAATCTCTTAATTCAATTTTTTGGTTCAAACCTAACTATAGTTAATTCTTACTGAGGTGACTTTCCGGAACAAGTCTAACAACAAAATGTCCGGGTGGAGACAGAAGCATCAACTAATTTTAAGATTCTTAGTTGTAGATAATAACAAAGAATTTTGAAAATGGTCATTAGTCTATTGGAAATATAAAAATATTATTAATTTTCTATAACTGTTATACTACGAGACACCAGCGTCACATTCACCCTCTCCTTTCTCTTGTTAAATAAGATTTGTTGACACCTTGATATCAGCAAAGTTATTCTTCAGTATTGGATGTTAGGAGTTAACACGCATTATCAGCAAAGTTACTAGTGTCAAATTATTATAAACTTAAGGTTAACACGCATGGCTAATCAGACAATATTCATTCGATAAAAAGTAGAAATAAGAGTTTTTTCATGGTTTCCAAGTCCATGAGTTGCTCTGTCAAAATTCAGGTGCTCGATTTTGGAACTTTGGATAATAACTAAATTTTAATATTACGGAATATTCGGATGATAACTAAATATTAATATTTCGGATTTCAGATATTTGGTAATAACTAAATTTTTAATATTTTGGATTTCGGATATTCAAATAATAACAAGACGCGAGGTAGATTTACATTTTTAGCTTATCGGATAGAATCAGATATTATCCGATATCCGGTAAACTAGACGGATACGAATTCGATGTGTCGAAAGATATATCCGTTCAGATATCGGATCGGATTCGGAGATTACAAAATAAATTCGGATACAGATATTGTCCTGTCCGTACCGATAAGCATCTGTTGACACCCCTAGTTTTAATTCTGTTACTAAGCAAATATATTTATTAATAGGAAAGGGAGAAGTACCTATCTCGCCATTTTTAATTATATGTCCTTTTAAATTGTTTTCAAAGGAGATAGCATTCTTTCTTCATCGATAGACTTACAAACAAAGCATTATCGTCCATCATATGTCTGGAGCAACCACTATCGAGAATCTATTTGCTTCTTCTGGGAGGAGGTAGGTCCACCTACAACACAAGTTGAAGACGTAACCTTTGGTACCCACTTTCTTGAGGGTTTGGATGTGTTAGTTTTAGAAACCCAAACATATATGTGCATATCTACTAGCTTTCTAATCTTACACTGATGTGCCACGTCCTCTTATACTATAATAGTGACATGTTGCAGACATGTTTATTCTAGGTGAAGTTCGAAGATCATGTATGTGTGTTTTTGAAGAATAGTGTGACTTCTTGTAAGGAAATTTATACATGAATGCATGACTTCTAGCAGTTCTACTAGTGTTGGATGTATTGTGTTTGTGTTTAGCCGAGTTATTCGTGTTCACCTGAGTTACAGACTTGATAACCTGTTTACCCAGTTTAATCTCTAACCTTTTAGAGATATCACATGCTTCATTGAACTTGGCTGTGAGTGCATCTATCCTCTGAGCTGCAATATTGTACTTCTTCTTCTCTAATTCATAAAGACCATTAAGTTGTACATTATCTTGATTTTCTTTCTTAAGCTCCTCAAGGGTGTCATGTAATCTCAATTTCAAAAAAAAAATCTCATCCGTGTTACTAGAAGAAGTTTTATCTCTAATATCTTCTAGTATTTGAGATTGCTTAGAAAACTCAGATTGAACTGCTTTTAACTCTTTCTTAGCACATTTATACATATCCATTATCTTCTTTTGATCTTCTAGTAGATCACTAAAGGTATCAGATAATTCATCAAAAGTAAATTATTCATATAAAGGATTTGTAGTTACCTTTGCATCTGTAGCCATGAAACATAGATTGGCTACGTTGTAAGGTTTTTTTTTTTTCTTCTTCTTCAGAATTACTCGCCTCACTTTCACACCAGATGCTAGTAATGGCGTAGTTCGCCTCACTTTCATACCAGATACTAGTAATGACATAGTTTCTGGTTGAAGTCCTTCTCTTGCTTGATTGATCGTATTTGCTTCCCTTTTCTTACGAAAGGACAATCTTTCTTAATATGACCTGTCTTCTTACAATTGTAGCATATTGCACTACAACAAAAAATCCTTTTAATGACGGCTAAAAACCGTCATTAATGACTAACCATGACGCTTTTTTTTCACAGCAACCGTTATAAAAACGGGTGTTATAAATGTTTTTTAAAAGCGTCATAAAATAACCGTCATGAATAGTTTCTATAAAAACGTTATGAATAGTTAATATATAGTGCACAATTCAGAATAATTTTAAAACGTCATGAATAGATAATATGTATAGGCTCAATGCAGCACATTTATAACACTTTATACTATTCAAATTAGCATATTTATAATGCTCTATACTGCACAGTATATATTACATTCCAAAAAGTTAACATTATATATCACCATCTTTATTACATTTCTCAAAATAGAGTACATATCAACATTTTCATTACATTATCAAAATAGAATATCCAAATACATATAGATATTTACAACTACCAAAATTGTCCACATCAAAACTTGGCCACATAACCAATAATCATGAAAGATCAACGACAGCCGGAACACCAGTGAAATCCTGAGAAAAAGAGAAAACCAAATCAGTCCATATAATTGTCAGGCCTAAAAATCAAATCTAATCATGAAATATCAAGAGAAATAAGTAAAACAAACTAGGTTGATCTTCTCAAGCAGCAATGTCTAAATTTCGCCTCACATGCTAATAGCTTTTAGCACACCACACAAACATGAACTGACAGTCTATTATTCAATTTAATTACAATTTCTGTCTGGCAGGTTCGCATATATCTTATAACAGTCCATATTGCACTTTAGGACCTCATTCAACAAAGTTGATAGAAGTTACATTATCAAACAATACAAGGTCCTACGATAAAACGCTTAACTGCTGATTCATACGGGCAGGACAAATTTGTAGCATAAACCTTTATAGGCTAGTTTGGCTCAATGTGGTTAGGACCTAGTACAAAATGGTTCGATTAACTTCATCTAAGGCATGCCATATATAGGACATATTTCCCACAATTAGAAAAAGGAACGTGGATCTATTAATTCTTTTTGCATGGTCATCTTGCACACATAACAAAATGTCAGACTTTGGAGATAGGATCTATGATGTCGAGTGTGGGTTCACTAGGGCATAAAAGGGAGATGAGTTGAATAGAAACAAGATGCACTCATATACTGTTTTACTTACACTTATGTAATACACATGTTGCTGCAAGTTTGCTTTTGTAAAGAACAACATTATAAACCTTCACCTATTATGATACCATGGGAAGTTCCAAAATGTTTACACCTTAGCCTTTGTGCTTGACTACTCATATCCTGAGCACATCCACATTTAGAATCACTATTTCCATTTCTTAATATATTGTTATTTATCTAACCAAAACTTACGGTACAACAGTGTACATGATTATTCACACATTATATAACATGCATGATACTCGGTGTTCTTTTCCTTTGCATATCCTTGTCAATCATGTTTCAAGAATAAACTCCACCTTAGAAATGCATGTAAACTAAAGACAATGATTTTTAAAGGGCACAAAACAATATTTTTGAAGAAAATCACAGAGCAAAGGTGAAATCCATCAATAATATGAAAAGGAATTGAGGAAGAAAAAAGATATAAAGGGAAACAATGGGGTTTTGAAGTCAAAAATATTTCCTGCAATAAAAGCTCTCAGTTTGGTTATTTTCTAATGTAGTCATAAGACTTTCCCTGTGCTGAAAAGATGTTCTGCTAACAACATTAACTTGGAACAACTTAAAGAAAACAAATATCTAGTAGCGAAAAAACATACTTTGTACCATAGATAATCAATTGTCAGATGCCCAAGTAACGTAACAAATAGCACATACCTCCTTAAATTCAGGTGAAAAAACATCAAGCAGTGCTGTGCAACATGATTGCCGTTGATGTCCATCCATGAGACTATTTCATGGCTATTTCAGAGAGTTAACAAACATAGATATTGTAGCAAGAAAAAAATTAACCTAATTTCCCATCAGAACCGACCGAAAGAAATAGAGGGAGTAGATACCTAGATGGGGTTTGTGATCCAGCATCGATGTCGACGTGTCTCCGTGCCGAGGACAACCCCGACCGGATCCCGAGCCCACGCCTTCCCGAGCCCTCCTCCGACTCCACTTTCTGTTCTCGACCGAGCGTCGTCCCACTCATCATGAGCACCGACCTCCCCGATCTTCTGAACCCGAAGCCACAACGCCTGGACGACCTCGACCCACCACATCGTTCCCGCCGCCGCCGCTTCCTTCGACGAGCGAGGGGTTGGGAGCTTAGGGCTTAGGGTTCGTGGGAGGAGGGGTTGGGGGCTTAGGGCTTAGAGTGAGACCTAGATCTAGGGTTTAGAGTGAGACCTAGAGTTAGGGTTTGTGGGAGATTGAAAGGAGGAGATGGGAAATTTTAGGGTTTGGGGAGAGGAGGGAAGAGGGGGCAGAAGGAGAATGAGAGTTCTTCTGAGTAAAATCGGAGGGGGGATGGAATATATTACAGAAAGTTTATTACAAGTTTGCCACCGCTCTAAACTATTAATAACGCTTTATTTTATAAACGTTATAAAAAGCCCAGAATTAGCCCAAACCGTCATAGAAAAAAGGTAATTTTCAACTTAATAACGCTTATGTATCAGCCGTCATTAAAACTCCTTGTCGAGCATCATTAAAAGGGTTTTTGTTGTAGTGTTGGTTCTTCGTCATCTCTAGAATCTTTTTTCTTCTTGTTAGATTTCTTATACTTTAGAAATCTTTTGAAGTTTCTTGTCATAAGAGCCATTTGATCATTGTCTGAACTATCGTTCTCACTTTTGTCATTAGAAGCTATCTTATGATGTGACTTGAAAGCGATAGTCTTCTCCTTCGGTGCTGGCTCTCCAAATTCCTTAAGGTCCAGCTCATGTGCCATAAGCTTTCCCATAAGTGTCTTGAGAGCCTTTGTAGCGAGATCGTTCCCTTCAATTATAACCGTCGTTTTAGGATTCCAGTTCTTGGTCAAACCGCGAAGTACCTTTCGAATCTTTTTATGATTGTTGTATTCTTTTCCAAGAGAAGATAGAGGATTAACAATATCTAAGAATCGAGTAAACATATTAGTAATAATCTCATTAAGCTTCATTTTGAATGCCTCATATTCTTGTGTAAGTTGTGAGATTTTTGACTCCTTCACCTATGAAGTTTCTTTATGAGTTATCTCAAGAAGTTTTCAAACCTTGTTAGATGTGGCACATATTGATACTCTATTGAATTTAGTTCTATCTACTTGGCTATGAGTGCATCTATCCTTTGTGCCATCAAATAGGGGTAGCCTATTTGTAGACTGGCCTTTACCATTGCTAGAATATAACAATGTCATTTCTTAAGGAGTTTTAGTCCAACTTTGAGAAACTTAGCTATGATACCAATTGTAGGATCGATGGCACCTCTAGAGGAGAGGAACGGATAGAGTGTAGCAGAAGTAATGTCCCCAATTAAAAAATTAATGCAGGTAAAGGCTAGTAACGACAAATAATCAATGCAATAATGTAAAGCAGTAAGTAAATAGGAAGAAGAAAGCAATACGCATATACCGAGATTTTGTACTGGTTTTCCTCTGAGAGGACTAGTCCAGTCTCGAGTACTCCTGCTTGATGTTAAATCCATTATTTAAAATATAGGTTACACCGCGTGCTTTTCTCCGAAGGACACGCCAACTTCTTACACCGTCACGTTTTATCCGAAGCCCACAAACAAACTTCAATACTGTCTGAAAAGCTTTTATACTCCAAGCTTGTACAACTCGAACACTTCTAATCGAAACACACTGGCACTTAGAGGAATAGGAGTTGTAGCTTGGAAATATGAAGATTGAAAAGCTTATTGTAATAGGAAGGCTTAGAATGAATAGTGAAGATAAAAAATGAGATGAGTGAGTAAAATAAAAAATTCTTCTCTATTTATAGGTATTTTTTAACCATAGTTCGGGTAGAACTTGGCTAGGGCAACGTTCAAATTTTTGAACGTTTGAGATCCAAATGACTAGGTATAATTCTGACCAGGAGTGAATCAAGGAGACCGAGTTCGGTCCGAGTTCGGTGTAACGCCCCAGTCCCAAAATACGTATAGGATTAGGATACGTATACATGCCAGGTATGCATCGAGAGGACTCCAGTCCAGCTCGAATACGTATAAGCTGTCTGGTTGTTCTAGAATCATCTATATTTCAATCCACATAATAATAAACATCAAGAAGGAATAATATAGTTCGTGGTCTGCAGCCCACTAGCATACATGTCCGAATTGACTCAAAAGAAAATACGAGTCTATTAAACTAGGCTAATAAACAGAATATATCAAAATAAGAATATACAGCATGAGAGAATAAGAAAATAAAACCATGCACCAACGATACATGAATCCTGCAGACGCAAATAATAACCATCCATCGATTCTACCCGCTCGACTATAACCTGGAGAGAGTCTTCAGGGGACTAGCAAGACACATAATATACGTGCCTACTGTACAGTAAATAACATGCAAGAAAATAAGAATAACAAGTAGAGAAAAGGATAACACATAAAAGAACTCTACATATGGTGACATGTCATGAGAATATAATATTAATCGTGGTTAAAAACTGCAGCCGGGGAAGGCACTAACAGTCCTATAATAGGTTCTCTATCGTAGCCCGGGAAGGCACCAACAATAGAGCTATAGCCACAACTAATAAAATATTCTCTCCTAAGGTACTAGGAAGCCAAGTCTATCTAGTCATGTCCAAGTCAGGTACAGGTCAGAAAAATATGGCACAAGCATAGCACTACTATCACTAGACATGAACAAGATAATAAAGACAGAAAAGTAATATAGAAAATGAGTAAAAACTACGTGCACGTAAAACTAGAAAATGATCATGAGAAGTACGAGCAATGTGTAACCAAGTAAGACACAAAATAATAGCAATATGAAAGAGCATGTAAATACTGTAAAGTTTGACAAGGTGTACTTGCCTGGAGTTTTGTCCAATCTGTGCTGAGACTGCAGTAACAAAATAGTATCCCAAGCCTAGGTACAATTAACGCTGTAATGGTACACAGAGGATCTACCAAAGCCCAACAAAGCAACCAAGAATTACTAACCAGTATATACATACACCTATATATATTAAACCAGGTCCTTAATAGGGTTTAATTAAGAAAATAATATATCTTTCTTTTCTAACTTATATGTTTAAGAAAATATCTAATTGTATGTATCTCTTTATTATGTATAACCGCAAAACTCAATATGATTACTATTAATAAAATTATATATAACTTATATGCATAAAAATAATGATAATTTAATATTTAAATACAAACAAAATTTTAATGTATGGTAAATATAAATAATAATAGTATCTGAATATAGATACAAAATCCCTCATATATAAGTCTAAACATACTCTACTTTAACCTTTACATAATTATAAAAGACATAAAATAATATCCATATAATAATCAATAATAATCTTATATATTGTAGTCTGGTTAAGTTATCAATTTTATATTATCATTGTTATATTTTCTTCAATATTCTTCACTTAGAAATCTACAAACAAAATAAAATATGTAAATGTTATCGGCCTCCGGGGAAGTCGCGCACGTAGCACTGCCCTAAGAGTTAGTCCGGGTCTATGTGCAGACCGTATCCGAACGCTCCTAGTGGTAAAATCCTTGCTCCATCGGATTCTCCTTGCCGTACACGACGAAGAGAGAGTGACCTCGACTTAGCTCTGCCCAGAGCAACAACGAAGAAAGTGTAGCTCCCCTTCCTGGAAATTTTGAAATATTTTTATTATTATTTATTTATTTGAATGGTAATTTTTAGATTTTTATAAATAATTAATTAGATAATTATTACGATAGATGACTTTAGCCATGGTTGAGTTTTGGAGTACAAGACGATTATGAATCTTGGCACGGATAGTGCAGTGGCGTGCCTTGACTAGTGTATTAGCCATAATAGGAATGG
The DNA here is from genome assembly GCA_029216955.1 of Iris pallida. Classification (NCBI taxonomy): domain Eukaryota; kingdom Viridiplantae; phylum Streptophyta; class Magnoliopsida; order Asparagales; family Iridaceae; genus Iris; species Iris pallida. The sequence continues at coordinate 3,206,197 of JANAVB010033815.1, read as the reverse complement.
TCGAGCCATAAGTGTGTCCTAACTAGAAAAATCAGACCAAGTTGCGAATTAACCCTTACCGAAGACTTATTTATTTATTAATTATATTATTGACTTGTAGGAGACCCGATTGTGTCGATTTAGCTCGGACTAGACCCGAATCGAAACCGAACCCATGAAATCTTGTAGTGAGACCAAAGACGTCCATGTAGACGTACATAATGCATTTATTAATTTTGATTGTCCAAATAGGCATTTCATATATAAAGAATTTATACATATATGATATATATTTTATTGCCATTGAATTGATATTCTATTTTCAGAAATAGGATAAACACCATACTCAGCTACCCTTGTGCAGTTAGCGATATCTAGGCTATACCTGCAATTTCAAGTGCATATATTATTGAATTACTGTATTTTGTTCTCCTACATTTTGTTATTAGTATTGTTAAGATAATTGATGTATATATATACGCATATAATTATTATTGGTTATTTCTATTTTTGATAATAAATATATTTATATATGTGTACATATTGTTATAATAATACCCTATGCTAGGAAGATTTAATATTATGATTTTTCATAGAAAATTGGAAGTATTATATATATATATATATATGTGTGTGTGTGTGTGTGTGTGTGTGTGTGTGTGTGTGTGTGTGTGTGTGTGTGTGTGTGAGTTGTTCATATATATAAATATATATAATATCATAATAAAATATATTGTATAAATTATTGTATATATTTATTGCATTGTATGTATATAGATATGGTACACACACACACACACACACACACACACACACACACACACATATATATATATATATATAATTGTATGTATATAAAATATATATATATATATATATATATATATCTATATATATATATATATATATATATAATTGTATGTATATAAAATATATATATATATATATATATATATATATATATATATATATATATATATATATATATATATAATTGTATGTATATATATAGGTATATACGTATATATTTATACCCACACATATAGGTATATAAAACAAAATAAAAATAAGAAAACAAAAAGGAAATCCTAGCCCAGCCCAGTTGGGCCAGTATGCCACAGGCCCACCCGAGCCTAAGAACCCAGAACCAGCGGCCAGAGCAGCCCGACCCGGGAGTCATGCATATATGCGTATATATGTAATAGAGAGATAGAGGAAGAGAAAACGAGAGAGGAAGAGAACCCTAGCCGACACCTTCACACCACCCCGGGCTCCCGTGCGTACCCTCGGCCACCTGCGAGCCGCCGCATGGTCGGCCTTCGGCCGGTGGCAGGCCGAAAGCAACTGCGATCAGAGCAGTCGCACAGAGTGGACACATCCGCAACATGACGCCGAGCTGACTTCGTATCGATCATTCTCGAAGATCGCTCGATCATTTCGAGAGCCATTTCCTCTAGTACATTCACAACCCTACCCTCTATAACTCCCATCAAAAGATTTAATTAGTTTATAGTATACACATCGTAAATCGAAACCAAACTTAGAGAAAAACCTGTTCGAGATTGAACAGTTGGATAATTACTACCCCCACGTTGGAAGACAGATTTCTGTCGAATCAACGATTTACTTGAAAAACCAATTGAACAAGATTAAAGACAACATATAGGACTTTACAACCTATTTCGTAGTTTTGAATTTCATTAATTGTATAAAGAGAAATCTGTTCCTAAAACTCGAGAAAAACCCGTTTTCAAAATAGTAAATTCCAATAAAAACCTCCGATACGACGTGCATCCCGCCAATCCGGTCGACGTGGTCGCGAACCAAAAGCATCAAAAGGTGCATATCGGCTTCGTGGACGTGTGGGCTTTGAAGGAATTCAAATTGGTTGCGTGTGCGCGACGAATTTGATACGTATCCGTCAAAATTTACCGTATCGGCCTCTGTACAAAATTTTCAATTACTCTATGCACATTCATCAGATCGAGACGAAACTTGTGCCAACAGAACCGTATTATTTTTTTGGTCCTGTATGCCAAGTTTGGTTTAATTCTGAGATAGTTGACTGGATTGCCGTTTTAGGGGCCCAACGACCCGACTCAACGGACGATTTTGTGCACGGCCAGCCAGAATCCAACTTTGGACATATGGTTGGGTTTGTATCAAAAAACTGGACCTTTTAACATATAGTTTGACGATTTTAGAGACCATAGACTTTGGCACTCTTTTCGGTGCAAAGCGGGTCCAACGACGGACACCGTTTTGACCCAAAAAATGTTGATAATGCTTATTTCAGCATCCGGAGACTTCTGTATGTGTTGACTGTTATGGCTCATTGAGTGGTATAGTATTATCGGTTTCACCAGCACAGGACCTCAGACGAGTACATCTCTGATAGTTTTTATATCTGATTATCTCTATGAATCATGTACATATTAGTGTTTTACATTGATATTCCATTGGTTTTTGACACGATGTTACACGAGATAGTAGTTATGGATTCTTTACATGTTGTTCGTGACCAATTAATTATGTGTTCGTGACCGGTTTGGATCCATGAGTACTAGTCGAGCAGGGAAATACTCTAGACATGTAAACAAACCCAAATTATTTGTGCCTAATAGCAGTCGCACACTTCACGTGCGGCGTGCTGGATCTTAGTCGTGCCTAATCGCAGTCGCACATTCATGTACGGGGTGCCGATTTACCCTTAGTCGTTTACATATCGAAGTAGTATTTCAACTACTAGATTGGTACAGTATCTGGTTCTACAGTATATATTGCTTGGCTACATGTCTTCTCTGTTTTAGTACTCACTTGCCTTGTTCTCCATGCTCAGTTTCTGTCATGATTCTATACTTGTCTTTTTGTCGTGTATTTCAGTTATTATTTACAGATTTATGGATTTTGTCATTTATTGAATTTGTTGTGAGATTGTACTCGTTTCATTCCTGACTGGAAACCAATATTTTTCAGGTTAGCTGTGGCTTCTCTTAGCATTGGGAGTTACGGGCGTACTTGCAGACAGAAACCTAAAAATTCGATAGAAATGATCATTTTCATTAATTGTAAGAACCTTGTATTTTCTTTAAATATAAATGTTGTAATAAATTTAGAAATATGAATGAGCAATAAAGTTATTTTGAGAACCTTGGCCGTGACACCGTTCTACCGTCGAATCTGCGACGTAGGCTGGCTTAGACACGTCGCGTATCCGAAAAAGCGGGTGCGGGTCATGATAAGTTTTTGTGGTGGCCCAAGCAGGTCAGTCTTTGCAAAAGATTACAAACTCGTGGTAGTACCTATGTTAGTCGTACTACTGCGAGCATGCGACCAGGAAATGCTCATTCACAACTTAGAGTTAAATTGATTTAAGAGAATGACTAGGACTAGGAGTCCTTTGTTCAAATTGACCGTTGGGTAGTTAAGGTTGTCAGATATGTAATTTAGATAAGGGATTATTAAATTTAGATAGCTTGCCAGATCTTTATAGATATACTATTACTTTGATATGACGGTATGATCCAATGTGGATATACTATTCACTTGGTAAGTTAGGCTTTCCTAGAATTAAGGCTCTAATCTTGATAAGCTGTCCAATTGTATTTTGCTTATTAGATATAAATCTTATATCATAAGTTAGAATTGCCTATTTAAAATCCTATTTTGCTGTAAGGAATTAGTTTATAATTTTTATTCTGTTATTCGTATACGAATCTCGAGGTAGATTTGATTCAAAGTTTTCCCTCAACCATTTGAAATACATATGAAATAAAGATTAGGATGTTCTTACTTCTCTTTGTCTTCAGTTATTTGCTCCCCGATCAATCTTTTACTTTAAGGATTGAGACATATAGGCAGATGTTTACGCTTCCTAGCATAGTCAACTGGTTTGAATCTCTAGCAGCTCTTTGAAGTTCTTAGGAATATAGATGGAGTAATTTAATGACTGCGATGGCTAGACAGCAGTGCACTGTCGCCAATTACTTGAGAATGGAGAGTGTGGTCCCACTGTAGCCAGCAGCAGACTGACGAGGCACGACCCATAGAGTTGAAATTATTTCAAGGAATCATAGGATATGGAACATTGCTAAAACTATGTCTTCGTTGACCTCTTTAGACCTTGTGTCAATATAAGGTAGAGTATCTGATAGCATATCACAACTGAATCACGGAACCAAGGGTTTACCACAGCCAGAGTATATGGGCGAGGCATAATTATCGGTAAAATGACTTCAGATGTGATTACAAGTTTAGAATACTATAGAGGATAGGAAAATGTCCTGTGTGTCCCATAAGATCCAAAGCCAAAACTAGTGAAAGTTCTGCAAGTTGGATAGAATGTCTCCCAACCTAGCATTTCATAGTCCTTGTGATCTATTAACGAGGTAGTTGACTGACACTAATAGGTTTACCTAGAATATGGAATTTAGGGGTCCATAACCCATTAGTCGACCAAGGCCTTATGGATAAGAAGATATTATGAAGGATGTAAAAGCAAGAACACCAAGTAAGGTTTTGATTCTCTCAAAACTCGAACCACTTGTGCCTCCTTTTCAAAAATCTCGCATACTTGTATTTTGACTATCTTGACCAATGCTGCTATTACAGTCTAGTTTTGCAAGCTTACTCTTTTATCGAGCTTGATTCAAGACATATATTTATTGGGGATGCCTACTAACATATTGTTTAATAAGAATCGATGTATTATGGTATGATCAACCTTAATGCACTCGGTTCGCTCTCCTTTTGATTAACCTACATGGATTGAGATGTAGATGTCTCTAGGAACTCATCCGCGACTGCATTGACAATTTCTCTTGAATTATACATTCGCCTTTGAATCACGTAATTGTATTCAGTGACATCCTTCTTGAACTCTTTATTGTTTTGTCTTTCACTAAATTGGAAAGACGAAAGCTCGTAATTGGTAGATAGATACATAGTATCCCCATGGCTATGATAGTTGTATACGCAAGTGTAGCTACCATCGGCCAGCCATGTGACTAGAACCTTGCCTTGAGTTACTTATTCTCCTCTCGACCCTCAAACTACTATTGTGACCTTCTAGCTATCTGAAATTTGAGAATGATTAGGGTTTTACCCTTAGTTAAAATGCCAACCTAGGAGACTATCTATTCTCAAGAAACCAATTGTTGTGAGTCTCTTATTATTTGCTTGAAGCTTGCTTTAATTAGCAACCCTTAAACCTTACCCAACCCTTCCTCGACCAGAGCCCATAGTTTAGACATAAGATGAATAGACAAAGGTAAGGACAAATCATTTTCCAAGACTATGGTAGACACCCATCCCGAGATTGGTTTCCAACAAGTATTACCCTAGTTATGTAAATTTTATTATTAAGACCTAACAAGTATTGGAAGACCACATTCTCTAGCTTAGCCAATACCATACCTTAAATAACCTGTCATATTATGATCTACCAGTTGTCAATAGTAATACATAGTCACTATAGCCCATACCACTAGAACCCTTGTGACAATAGTCTGGCAGGCTTGACACAAATAGAAATTCACGACCCAGTTGTTAGAAATCTCTTCATATGATGTGCCGTAGAGCTGGTTACCCCGTCGACAACACTTGTATACTATGGACGTGTAGATCATTCTATTTTATCGACCATGTGTCATTGTACACACTCGTTTTCTATTTATTGAGGAACGATTCTTGACTTTACTTATATCTACCGTATCCCATTACGTCGTGCCTTATTCTTTATTAACAAGAGTGGATGTACAATATCCGGACTATAGAATTCTTCTAACCTCATTATTCCTAAAACCATGTCCTAGCTTCTAAGGTGAGTAGACTGTAGGCCTTCCAAAATTTTGGGATATATGAGTACTACCGATTGATTAGAATAATTTCTATTAGGATGATAATTGGTGCCCCATGGACTCCCACTTTCCATTTAGATCATTTTGTGTCCCCGGCCGTATCATTAATATTCGGAGCACGAGACCAGCTGTTCCCTTCCAACAAATTTTATATGCAAGATCTCGACGAGTCCTCCTTCATCTAGGTATATCATGTCCCACTCAAACACATCCTCTTGTACTCTATTTTTATGGTACGACTTTCAGGTCAAAAGGACTAGCTATAATCCATACCAAAATATCGGTATACTTTCCGACTTCCATTAGAGCCTCAACTACAACTCAATTCCATCGACCCAATATATGGTTGTGATCTACTCGAAGCCCACTATGCACATGCCACTAGTGAGCCACCCAATTGAGGCCTCATGTGCTACTTAAACACAAAAGTCACTGAAGGCGCATTTTTGGGCTTTAGGGACCTAGCTAACCAACCTGACTGGCAACTAGCTCAACTGCTTGGGTGGAAACCTATTCTAGGATACCCTAACCTAGTAGAAATAGATTTATTATTGGGATCTAGTCCAGTTAATATAGATTGAGATCCAAGGTTCATCCGACCAACGAGTGATGTTCAATTAGGGAACCCATTAAGATCCAGTAAAATCCATCCATGCATACCACCATATTTGGACTATAAAACCAAACTATTTGAGATAGGTTCTTATACCTATTATGTAGTCTCCATCTCTTAGATTGTAAAGTCATTTGTAACCCTTATTCCATCTACCTGAAAGTCGCGAAACGATCTTGTATTGCATTTATATCCTTTGCTCGTGTGTTTAAATAACCATGGAAAGGATCACGATCTTGATTTCTCAAATTTTGTTCTATTATGGAACCTTGTTTTGATTAATTTCTAGAAAGGAATTTCTATAATGCACGGATTGCAAGCTCCTCTAAGAAACGAAGGGTTCTTTGATTTAGCAAGTGACTAGACTAGAGTAGCCCAATCTAGCAAATAAGTCAATGGTTCATAAACTTTCTTTCTATCTGTATCATTGGATACTCTTTACTGCTCTTGAAACTTCATATTTGCTCTCTTATCTTCCTGTCCTTCCTATTTAAGAGCGACGAATGGTCATGCTTATTAGAATTTATCAATATCTTAACTACTTGTGTAAATTTGTTGGTTGTGAAATTTTGGGTTGCTTGATAGATAGGAGAGGATTATAGACGCCATGTGCAGTAGATATCCGTTGGTAGGATTGTTAGCAACTAGTTAGAAGATTATAAGATTTTAGTTTTGAGGAGTAGTGTGACCAAAGGTGGGTAGATTTGTAAACCCACATCTCTGATTTCAACAATTTTGTTTTGTTTTATTTTAATAAAATTTTGGTTAGAAAATATATTTTAATTGTAACCACTATAGAATATATTTGGATGATAACAGAATTTTGTCAAACTATTTTGGATTTAGAATTTATAAAATATCGTTTAAATTACTTTCTAATATTAATTATCAATTAAATTCATTTTGTTATATTATTATTAGTTTGATTCAGTCTTAGACTAACAAATATATGTACTGTTTAAATAATATATACCATACTCTCCAAGTCATTTGATAAACATATTATTATTATTATTGTATTATATTTAGATTCGATCAAATGCATTTTAATATTTTAATAAAACATTGAATTATTTTTAAAACCATCATGGATTGATTTTGATTGTTAAATCCAATATTTATTTAAATCTTAGAAAGATTTGATCATCCTAGTCCTTAAATTCGAGTACTAATTATTATAAGGTGGGTAGGTCGTAAGCCCACTTTTTATTTTCTTACATTCTCCATTTAGTTTATTTTAGTTTAATTATTTTTCCAAATCGGGAAATAATTTTTATTCTATTTCTATTTTAGATATTTTGAAAAAAAAGGGGAGAGGAGAGATTTGCAAAATTTTAGAAGAGATTTTATTCCAGGATTATTTGAATTACTATTTTATCAAGAGTTATATTAAATTTAAATTATTACTATATTATTTTAGAAGATATTGTATTTGTGAAAAATATGCAACTATAAATATCTGAATATTCGTAACATATATTTTGACAATTGATTTTATTACGAGGATTATTTAAAGTAATAGGTATTATTTTAGGCAATATTTTATGAAAGATTTGGGGCATGATTGGGTCAAATCCCTATATTTTCTTTTCTGGACTTTTAGAAATTTTTATTCATTTATTTATTCACATATTTTATTGTCGAGGTTGAAGGCAGATTTCGTCGATACTTTGCTCATGATTATTTTTCTTAACAAAATTGTTTCAAAAGTTAAAGTTGAGAGCATTTTAGGGCTTTTAGTGTTTCAAACATTTTCTCTTATTTTATTTATTTATTCGATCAAGTTCTTTTATCATAAATTTCTACTACCTTTCAACAAACTGCCAAGTCGGCCTATCCTAGTAGTCCTTAAATTCGAGGACGAATTTATTTTTAAGGTGGATAGATTTGTAGCTCCCTTTCCCAAAATTTCTGAAATATTTTTATTATTATTTATTTATTTGAATGGTGATTTTTAGATTTCTATAAATAATTAATTAGATAATTATTACGATAGATGACTTTAGCCATGGTTGAGTTTTGGAGTACAAGACGATTAGGAATCATGGCACGGATAGTGCAGTGGCGTGCCTTGACTAGTGTATTAGCCATAGTAGGAATGGCCGAGCCATAAGTGTGTCATAACTAGGAAAACCAGACCAAGTTACGAATTAACCCTTACCGAAGATTTATTTATTTATTAATTATATTATTGACATGTAGGAGACCCGATTGTGTCGATTTAGCTCGGGCTAGACCCGAACCGAAACCGAGCCCATGTAATCTTGTAGTGAGACCAAAGACATCCATGTAGACGTACATATTGCATTTATTAATTTTGATTGTCCAAATAGGCATTTCATATATAAAGAATTTATACATATATAATATATATTTTATTTTTATTAAATTGATATTCTATTTTCAGAAATAGAAACACCATACTCAGCTACCCTTGTGCAGTTGCCGATATCTAGGCTATATCTGCAATTTCAAGTGCATCTAGCATTGAATTACTATATTTTGTTCTCCTACAATTTTTATTAATATTGTTAAGATAATTGATGTATATATATACGCATATAATTATTGTTGGTTATTTCTATTTTTGATAATAAATATATTTTATATCTGTGTATATATTGTATAATACCCTATACTAGAAAGATTTAATATTATGATTTTTCATAGAAATTTGGAAGTATTATATCATATATATATATATATATATATATATATATATATATATATATATATATATATATAAAATATATATATATATATATATATATATATATATATATATATATATATATATATATATATATATATATATATATATATATATATAGAGAGAGAGAGAGAGATATATGTGAGTTGTGCATATATATAATATCACAATAAAATATATTGTATAAATTATTGTATATATTTATTGCATTGTATGTATATAGATAAGGTACACACACACACACACACACACACACACACACACATATATATATATATATATATATATATATATATATATATATAAAACAAAATAAAAATAAGAAAACAAAAGGAAATCCCCAGCCCAGCCCAGTTGGGCCAGTATGCCACAGGCCCACCCGAGCCTAAGAACCCAGAACCCTGCGACCAGAGCAGCCCGACTGGGAGTCATGCATATATGCGTATATATGTAATAGAGAGATCGAGGGAGAGAAAACGAGAGAGGAAGAGAACCCTAGCCGACACCTTCACACCATACCGGGCTCCCGTGTGCACCTTCGGCCACCTGCGCACCGCCGCATGGTCGGCCGTCGACCGGTTGCAGGCCGACATCAAATGCTATCAGAGCAGTCGCACAGAGCGGACACAGCCGCAACTTGACGTCGAGCCGACTTCGTATCGACCATTCTCGAAGATCGCTCGATCGTTTCGAGAGCCGTTTCCTCTGGTACATTCACAAACCTACCCTCTATAACTTCCTTCAAAGAGATTTAATTGGTTTGTAGTATACGCATCGTAAATCGAAACCAAACTTAGCGAAAAACCTGTTCGAGATTGAACAGTTGGATAGTTACTGTCCCCACGTTGGAAGACTAATTTCTGTCGAATCAACGATTGACTTGAAAAATCTATTAAAAAGATTAAAGACAACATATAGGGCTTTAGAAACTATTTTGTAGTTTTGAATTTCATTAAATGTATACAGAGAAATCTGTTCCTAAAACTCGAGAAAAACTCGTTTTCAAAATAGTGAATTCCAATAAAAACCTCCGATACGACATGCGTCCCACCAATCCGGGCGATGTGGTCACGAACCGAAAGCATCAAAAGGTGCGTATCGACTTCATGGACGTGTGGGCTTTGACTTAATTCAAATTGGTTGCGTGTGCGCGACGAATTTGATGCGTATCCGTCAAAATTTACCGTATCGACCTCCGTGCAAATTTTGCAATTACTTTGTGCACGTTCGTCAGATCGAGATGAAACTTGTGCCAACAGGATCGTATTATTTTTTGATCCTTTATACCAAGTTTGGTCCGATTCTGAGACAGTTGTCCGGATCGCTGTTTTGTGGGCCCCACGATCCGACTCAACGGACGATTTTGTGCACGACCCGCCGGAATCCAACTCTGAACATACGGTTGGGTTCATATCGGAAAACCGGACCTGTTGACATATAGTTCGACGACTTTAGAAACCATAGACTTTGGCATGCTTTTCGGTACAAAACGGGTCCAACGGCGGATACCATTTTGACCCAAAATTACCGTTTTGCCTCTGTATCCAGAATTGGACTTAAGAACAAACAATCGTAGCTAATTTGACTATTCTAAAAATGTTGGTAATGTTTATTTCAGCATCCGGAGACTTCTGCATGTGTTGACTGTTGTGGCTCATTGAGTGGTATAGTATTATCGGTTTCACCAGCATAGGACTCAGGCGAGTACATCTCTGATAGTTTTTATATCTGATTATATCTATGAATCATGTACGTAGTAGTGTTTTACATTGATATTCCATTGGTTTTTGACACGATGTTACACGAGATAGTAGTTATGGATTCTTTACATGTTGTTCGTGACCAATCTATTACGTGTTTGGGACTTGTTTGGATCCATGAGTACTAGTCGGGCGGGAAAATACTCTAGACATATAAACAAACCTAAATTATTCGTGCCTAATAGCAGTCGCACACTTCACGTGCGGCATGCCGGATCTTATTCGTGCCTAATAGCAGTCGTACATTTCATGTGCAGGGTACCGGATTTACCCTTAGTCGTTTACATGTCGAAGTAGTATTTCAACTCACTAGATAGGTACAGTGTCTGGTTCTATAATATATATTGCTGGCTACAGGTCTTCTCTGTTTTAGTACTCACTTGCCTTGTTCCCCATGCTCAGTTTCTGTCATGATTCTATAGTTATCTTTTTGTTGTGTATTTCATTATTATTTACAGATTTATGGATTTTGTCATTTATTGAATCTGTTGTGAGATTGTACACGTTCCATTCCTAACTAGAATCCAATATTTTTTAGGTTAGTTGTGACTTCTCTTAGCATTGGGAGTTACAGACGTACTTGCAGACAGAAACCTATAAATTAGATAGAAGTGATCATTTTCATTAATTGTAAGAACCTTGTGTTTTCTTTAAATATAAATGTTGTAATAAATTTAGAAATGTGAATGAGCAATAAAGTTATTTTGTGATTTTGAGCACCTTGGCCGTGACAGCGTTCTACCGTCGACTCTACGACGTAGGCTGGCTTGGACACGTCTCGTATCCGATAAAGTGGGTACGGGTCGTGACAGAAAGGAAAGCTCGGATCGAAAAAGAAGAGATCAGAGAAGAGAGTATTCATAAAGGAATTTTGGTGTATCCCGAAGTATTGAGATAGGCCTCATTATACAGGCTTTTCTCCAACGGTCATGGAGTAATGGAGATTGAAAGCAATTTAATCCAGCCATTAAAGAATTAAACGTTACAAATAATTCAAATAAAAAATATGTGATACAATGTATCTGGACAGGATTTAAGATGTCAAATGTTACCAATTTATTGGGTTTATAACGGTAAAAAATAAATGAGGAGGAGCCTTGAATTTCTAAGTGAAAATTGGACTTGAGCTTTTGCTTAAAACAGCATATGTTGCCAACAATCCCCCCCCAAAAGGTCAAGTTCCAAGGTAGTAGAAGGAAAGAAACAAGAGATGAGAAGAGTAAGAGAATTTTTGGGCAGTTATATACTATGCATAAATGAGATGGATTACAGCCTTGAATCTCACGTAGTGACTATTGTCTTTATCTGAAGAAGAGCTTGATAGACTACGCCTTGAATCAGTCTTCTTGTACCAGATTCAGATAATAGCACACATAGTACGCTAGAGGTACTTGGGTCTATTGGATGGCACGTTTGGTTGGCCATGCGCACTTTTATATATTCATGAAAGTTGTCTAGGATCGCCCTGTCCTATAGTCGCGGCCCTCACGACCTCTCATATAGGTAAGTCCTCAAGGGTTGGTGATTGGAATCAACCCTGCATATCATGCTTGGACTTATTAAGAGTTTAAACTCACCCTATCTATATCACACAAAGAACATGGTCACCATAGGGATGGGGTATCAATGTACACATGTACAGCCTCTTGGGCTTTTATTTTAAAGAGAATTTAATCTCAAGTTCAGTGTTCCATAATAGTCACATAGTCCAGCTTGTTTCTACCCATTGAACCAGCTTCTTGGGATCTCCAGTCAGACTCGGTTGGGTTGCCACTGCTGGTGACTAAACTATGGGCTTAACCCCATCCCCTTCGATGATTCTAGGAATAATTTTCTAGACAAACTCTTCGTTAAGAGTAAACATACTCTTCGTTAAGAGATCTGTAAAGTTCTTTTATAATTAATAACCACATTTTTGCCTTTTAGACTCTTTTAATGTCTTGAAATGCAGCTGCAAGTACCTGCTCATCTTAAAATTTACAAGATCATGCTTTACCAGTTATTTAGCATAATTAATAGAAATGACAGGTACAGAAATATGTATATTATGTATATGCATAATGAGATGCTTAATCTGTTTAATACTTCATGAAGTCATAGCAAGAGTAAACTTTAGACTTGGATCTATTTGATATTTACATAGTAAGATATCTGATCCATTCAGCTTTAGTATAAGCTATGTTTAAGTATACAATTTTAAATTTTTTGATACTCCTAGCTATGATAGTTTGTCACATTGACCTATCAACTTATGGGTATCAAAGTTGTTCCATAGATGAAACCTTAAACTGAATCTTAGTGATCTTTAGTGTCTTTATATCAGAAAAAAATGTCATGTAATGACTCAGAAAGACACTTAAGAATTCTATGAAACCAATAATAGTCAATTTCTTTAGAAATTTTTTATTTGACTAAGCTAGATGTTTGGATTACTCATAAATCATATTTGTGACATCAGAATTAAAGTGTGTGATTCCACTAATTTAGTATAAGCCCTAAGATAGTGAGTCAAAAAGCATCAGAGTCTATCACTTATTAAAGTAAGACACAGTAAATTTCAGTCTTGGCTTTAAAGATTTATCTTTACTTGTCGTGTTTACAAAATGACAGTCTAAATACTAGAATAATAGTTTAAGTGATTTTGCTAATCAATCTTAAAAAATCTTTAGTTTATCAAGTGTTGATTAATTTGGGTTAGCTGTAGGGGTCGGTTCCCAGCTAGCTGAGGTCCACAGGGGACGATTAAGTACCATATTGCTTAGGGCTATTTACGTCCGGTTGACAGAAGGGCCCTTTCGGCTTGTACCCAAAATAATCTCAACTTTTAAAACTTAGATTTGAAAGAATTTACAATTTCACTAACTATTTTCTTTTGACTAACTTGTTTGAACGTGTCAAAGGATATTATAATATCACTGTTTATATGCAAACCAATGCTTGTCCAACATAATTTAAATTTTGTGACAGAATAATATTATGGTTTCTTTGTCTGAGTAGAAACTCTAATATATGACACAATGATCATTTAAGGTTCAAAATTGTAAATCGATCAAGGAACGAATATTATCCATTATAACCATAAACCAAGAATTAATGATGGCTTACATAATTCATATATTTGTCCAATTAAATTTAGTAATCAAAATGAAAAGAATTGTAAATGTGAAAAATTAGCTTTCCACGTGATCGAAGCAATTTTGTACCTTTTAATTTCGGCTTAGTAATAGCCGTTCAGAAGAAATGTCAATTTATACATTATTTTGAGATATTTTTTATCCCTTAGCATGTTTGCTCCTTTTCTAACATGTCCCAACTTCTAATACTTCTGACTTGAAGAGATGTGTAAGCCCCCTGAATTTAGGGCTTATTTTTTTAATTTTATAATTTAATTATTTGCAATAGATATTATTATCTGATTATTATTTGATTAAATGCTCTTTACCGTGACTTGGATTTCTAGAGCATCAGGGATGCCAGTCTCTGGAAGCTTTCTTCTTGAAGTTTGTAGTAGACGAGATTATCTTCATGTTAATATATCGTGTCCCACTCGAACTCGTTTCCTTGTGCTCTTTTTGTATCGTGCAGCTTCGGGTCAACTTAGACTAATTAATCGTTGAATAATTATTCCCACTTTTATCTTTGATCATCGTTTGTACGTTACCGTAACTTTTGATTTAGGAGCACAAGACCAGCCATTTTCTCATAACCAACTTCTCATGCATGATCTACTCGAGACGCTCTACACCCATGACCTTTGTGTCCCACTCAGACACTCCATTTTGTGCTTCATTTTCTTCGTACAACTTTCGGGTCAATTTAGACCATTTAATTACCTACCGTAAAACCTGATTTAACTTTCAATTAAATTTCGGGACCCGACATCGATCCAACCTAGTCGACCCAAAGTATGGACATGACCCACATGAAGCCTACTGCCCATATGATACTTGTGTCCTATTTATTTGAGTCCCCACATGCTACTTATTTTTCCATGATCATAAATACCTATTTTAATACAAATATTGCACCATGTCCGATTTTGACCCGACCCGGCTCGATCGAACCCGAACCCAAGCTCCATGTTGTCCTCTCGTGACTACCTATACACCCCACTGATATTTTCTCCTTTTTCCCCTCTACTCAAAAATATCCTCCTCTTATACAAATATCTTATTTTCTCTCTCTATTATATATATATATATATATATATATATATATATATATATATATAATACTAAAAAAAATATATATATATATATATATATAATACTCTCTCTCTATATTTAAATCCTCTCACCACACCCACTCCTCCATCACCATCAGCACTCTCCCCCCATGTGGCCGACACCCTCTCCCTATTCTCTCTCTAAGTATCTCTCTCTCTCTCTCTCCTCCCTTTAATTGCTCAAACATACACACATATTTAATTCCTCACTCTCTCTCTCTCTCCAAATAATAACACAGCAAGCTCCACCACCCCCATGTTAGCCGAACACCACCAGCAACACCCTCTTCCCGAGCTCCTCCTTCCTCTTCCTCTCGAACAACTTCTCCAGCCCCTTTCTCCTCCTCTTCTTTAGCATCGTTATCATCTAACACCACTACCATTATTAACACCACTCCACCATTACCATCTCTATCAACACAACCACCCTCAACCGCCACCACCATACGTCATCACCGCCATCGGGCATGTGCCGCTCGCCGTCGGGCCTGCCCCGCTCAACATCTAGCCCGCGTTGCTCACCGTCGATGTGCCCCCGCGCCCTCGCGTGGTCCACAGCAGCAGCAGCTACTGCAACACCATGGCAGCAGCGAGCAGCAGCATACGCGGCAGCTACGACGGCCGTCGCCGCCGACCATGCGCCGCCGTAGGCGGTCCCCCTTCAGCGAACCCCAAGGCTGCCTTCCTGTGGCGGCCACCATCCTCCGGGATGCGCCGCCTAGGCATTTCGTGCGTTTGGCACCGGTTTCCGTCGGTACGAGCTCGGAATGGATCCGGAAATGACGTTCCGTCGCAGCGACTTTGTGCATGTTTTTCGAGAAATTCGACTGTTGGATCGATAAACTCTTTGTTCTGTCACAATCTCGGTATATACCCCTTCATCCATCTCAAATTTCATCCGTTAATTTCGTCGTTTGATAGATCAAAATCGGCCACCAAGTTGACGTTTTAATTTGAACTGTTTTTGGACAGTTTAGCGGAGCCAACTTCGTCAGCTCGTAACTCTGTCGTCGCAGCTCCGTTTGGCGTGACACTAGTTCTTATACGTAGCTGGTATAACCCTCTTCCTACCCCTTAAGTTTCGTTTCATTATGAACACGTTTGATTGGTTGAATTTGACGCCAAAGTTGGCCGTCCGAATTCGTAATTTCCAAGTTGTAAAATTATATTTTTGAACCCGGGACTCCGAATTCAATTTCTAACACCACCAGTGGACTCGTGGCGTCGTTCTGGCATGTTTTCATGTAAAGTTTGCTTAGTTTGGAGGACGTGGGCCCTGGCACGTATTTTGGTGCAAAGTGGGCCCTACAGTCCGGGTCAATCGGACTTTTTTAGATCGGCTCGTCGAAATCCAATTCTGGATATACCGTTGAGTTCGTATCGTCATTCTGGACTCGTTGACATATAATTTGCTAGATTTTTGGGGACATTGGTTCCGGCACGCATTTCGGTGCAAGTCGGATACCAATATCCGGGTCAACGGGTCATTTTGAGATCGGCTCATCGGAATCCAATTCTGGACATACCGTTGAGTTCGTATCATCATTCTGGAATCGTTGACATATAATTTGCTGAGTTTTGAGGACATTGGCTCTGGGTTTTTTCGTGTAAATCAGAATTTCAATGTCCTGGTCAACGGATCAATTAGAGATCGGGTCAACGGAATCCAATTCTGGATATACCGTTGGGTTCATATCGTCACTCTGGATTCGTGGACATATAATTTGTTAGGTTTAGTGCACTTTTATTTTGGCACATTTTTTGGTGCAAAGTGGGTCCGACACGGATACGGTTTTGACCCGAAATTCCCTTTTTGCCCCTATGTCCAAATTGGACTTATAGATAGGCTATTCTAGCTATTTCGACCATTCTGGACATGCTGGTGATGGTTGTTTCACCATCCGACAACATCTGCAGATTTTTCACCCTATTATTATAATCTTCTCCTTTTGTTGTATTTTGAGATCCATCGATTCCAGTGATTTCACAATCACTGAAATTGATATATTGACCCTGTAGATGTTTATAGAGATTAGCTTTTACCCTATTGACCTTGGTTGACTACTTTGACTGAACGTCGAAGTAGAGTCAACATTTGACCTAGGTTAGACTAGTTTTGACCTTGGTTGACCACAGTTGACTATTTTGGCCAAAAGTCAACTGGAAGTCAACCGTAGCCTAAAATTGACTAGAACTTGACCGAAGTTGACCAGTCGATCCAAAGTCAACTGTTAGTCAGCATTTGACCTAGTTTAACCTAGAGTTGACCAGAGTTGACTAGAGTTGACCAGTTGACCAAAAGTCAATTGTAAGTCAACCCTTGACTTGTCTTGACCTAGTTTGACTTAGAATGACTTGATTTTACTTCCAAACCCTTATATTGATATAGTATTCCACCTATAGGTCCTCGAGGCACTGTTCTTGGACTCAGTGGACTTATCCATCACATCACAGGCGAGTACATTTTCTGATAATATTTCTGTTTTATGATATCGTCTATGTTTCTTGTATTTAGTGTAGATATCCTTGTTCTCTTGACACATTGTTCACACGGATTGGTATTTCTCTGGATCCCGTCATGAGATATTATTTCTTGCTTTCCTTGGTATATCTTGTGCAAGTCTTTCTTGTTCCTTATGTATTGTATCGACACGATTCCTGCGAAGGCTAGCTACCCTCTCGAAGAATCGCGTGTCATGATGTGTCATGGTTGGATCCACTATACTAGTCGAGGACGGAGAGTATTAGTGTAGATGTGTGGTCATTATCCACCTTGTTTATTCTTGTAGACCTTGTGAATGCCAATCCTACACTCCATGTATGATTGGCTAGATCATTAGGCCTTGTGCAGACCCAAGCCGACCACATGTTGAAACTAGTACTCACACACTTAGATAGATGATTCTTGATTCTTGTACATGCCATAAACAATTTTACTTGCCTTGTTCTAGCTCTAGATTTACAGCTTACCTTGCCATGATACTCACATGTACATTTCATGATTTCTTGTATATTCTCTCTATTTACTGCTACATTTTCAATATCGTCTAATTAGAACTGTTATTTAAGATTTGTACTCGTTCTATCCTGACTGGATATGTTGACAATATTTTAGGAGTAGTTGTGCCCTTAGTATTGGACTACAGGATGTTGCTAGCTGGGATTGTTTCCCTCTGTTTTATTCTTGTCTCATATGTTCCTTGTAGATTCTAGTTGTTCTAGAGATATTATTATTATTTCTTGTCTTATCTTCCTTAGTTTTCGTGATGTGACATGAGTACATTTCTAGTTATGGATCTTTAGATGTTGTAGTTAGTATCGGGTACTTGACAGCGCTCTACTACCGATACTGCGGCGTAGGCTGTTTGTGGCCCACGTATTCGTACCCGTATATCCGGGTGCAGGTCGTGACACATTTGTAGTAGTGGCCCATGCAGGTCAGTCTTTGTAGTTAATGCAAAGTCGTGGTAGTACTTGAGCTTTTCTGTACTACTGCGAGCCTGCCCTAGGATTAAGGTTGAGTCATAGAATATTTTAGGAATTTGGTACTCAGTCATATACTAGGAACTCTTGGTAGATTCCAGGGATGACCCCTGGGAATCCTATTTCAAACTTTTTGAAACTTTTCCCATTTTTTTCTACCTGTCCTGATTTCTGAAACATCTGTCCATTATCAATTGTATTCTTTCTTTGGAATAAGTTTGTGGACCCCAGAGGGAAGGTATAAGTTGGACTTATATATCTTCTAGGTTGCGACGAGAATATGAATTGCTAATCTTATATCAGGGTTGAGATTATTTAAGATTATATTCCAGAACTTTCAATCTTGACCTAGATAGTACCTTTGGGACTTCTCCTGAGAACTTTTCCTAAACCCTGCATCGGAATCTGTTTTCGCTAGTTTCCATTTACTTATCCTTGATTCGTCGTTGAATTTTGAATCTTAATGTTCGTTCGTTGTTGACTTCGACTTTGTATCTAAGATCAGTTTTTATGAATTGAGTTAAGATATTCTGATAAACATATTCGATGAAGACGATAAATGTCTACTTTATTTATGGAGTTTAGAATTTATTGCAGTCATACTAGCTTGCATGACAGGGACGTGGAGCCTGATGTTGGATATACTATCCTAGTTATAGAATTTAAATTTTCTTGCAGCCATACCGGTTGGCATAGTAAGGAATCTAGATGACATAATTGTAGGGTGTATACCCAAGTTATGGACTCCATCGTTTATTGCAGCTATGCTTACTGGCATGGCAAAAATTCTGGCAACATAATTTCAGGAAGACGTGTATGGTTATCAGACTGTATCTTAAATCGGATCACTTCGTTATGACCAGATGAGCAAGAACAAATTCTTATCATCATTCTTCTCCGTCTTGGTTAACTCTGTCTATCTCCAGCCTAACTAGGATTTTCTCGACATGATTGTTTTGTGTTCCATCTTTCATGTGATTTGACTAAACACTTCTTCGCTAGCCTCTTGGGTAATTCTTCTTGTCATTCCCAGTAATTGTTGAAAGTGCCTCATGGATTGAATCAAGGAAAGTTCGAAAAGTAATTTATCCTTGTATTACGGGATCGGGAGTTTGCATCCAGAGAAATACTGGCGAGGCATGACTTCGGATAACGGCATCATGGTTAAATATATTTCTCGAATTCTACTTGGACCACTCCCTAAGCATTTTGACTAACATCTTCTCCCTTATTTTGCAAAAAAAAAATTGTTTGGAAATATTTCAAGGATATTAGCCAAGTTAAGTTCAGGAACCTATATTATCTGGCGTGGCAGCTGTGCATTGTAGCCATCCATCGTATTATGGAACAAGGAAGTTAATCGCAGCCAGATGCACACTAGCACGATAGTAACTTCATGTGACATAATTACAGAGGTATATGGTTCTTGAGTTTTACTTCGACTACGTCCTATGCATCTCGTTTGGCCTCGTACTATTTTTGAAAATATTTCGACAATCTTTCCTGTCTTGCTTGACCCTTACCTTATCTGAATATTGATATGGATTGCTCGACCCAGTCTTAGGCCTTTGTTTCCTTCTATTTAATTGATGACTGAAATAGCCAAACCTTGTTAACAGATTATGTAGTGTAACTGTAATATGTTAATGTGTGATTGTGATGAGTATATTTTTTCTTGGGGATTCATTGGGTTGAGCTGGTAGGACAGATATGAGTGACTGACTATAGTGGACTTAGAAACCATTAAAAATGATTAGTTTGATGGTATAGATTGATTTTAAGGTATCTAAGAAGGAGTAATAAAATATTATATTTTGTGACTACGGATTTAGGACTAGAATCTTGTGCTTAGATTCAAGGGTTGAACATTATAAGACTTTGATGACCAAGTGATTATTGGTTATCTACAAACCATTTACTTATGATTGGAGGATAGATCGATATATGGAATGGAATAGAAGGAGATAACATTGCGTGCAAGATCGGAAGATAGCAGGAACAAAACATGGACATATGTACATAGGTAATAAATAATTCGGTAAATGAATTAAGAGTTTGAAATTGAGGGTTTATATTCAGGATTTCTTGAGTAAAAGAGAGAAGGCTCAATGTCAAGAATAGGTTTTGAACGTATAATTTCATGGAGCCTATGATTAATAAGATAAGATACTTAGGACGGGATAAGGAAACAAACAAATTCCTATTGAGATTGGAATTTTGGTTGATGGCCAATCATTGTTGATATATATATATGTATCTCGAGGATGACCTATATTTTAGAGTATATGTAAAGGTTCTTATTGATATGAAGATTCTAAGGGGTAAAATGACACAGTTTTATGGAAGAAGCTTGTTGAACCTCAACCAAATGATTGTAGAGAGAAACAACATAGGTGACCACAAGGATAGCAGATTGAGTACTGTAGCCATAGCAGTTGCATGTTTTAGCTTGACCTATTAGATGATTTTTAATTTCGAGGACAAAATTTTTATAAGGTGGATAGGATGTAAGCCCCCTGAATTTAGGACTTATTTTTTTAATTTTTTAATTTAATTATTTGCAATAGATATTATTATTTGATTAAATGCTCTTTACCGTGACTTGGATTTCTAGAGCATCAGGGATTCCAGTCTCTGGAAACTTTCTTCTTGAAGTTTGTAGTAGACAAGATTATCTTCATGTTGATATATCGTGTCCCACTCGAACTCGTTCTCTTGTGCTCTTTTTGTATCGCGCAACTTCGGGTCAACTTAGACCAATTAATCGTTGAATAATTATTCCCACTTTTATCTTTGATCATCGTTTGCACGTTACCGTAACTTTTAATTTAGGAGCACAAGACCAGCCATTTTCTCAGAACCAACTTCTCGTGCATGATCTACTCGAGACGTCTACACCCATAACCTTTGTGTCCTACTCAGACACTCTATTTTGTGCTTCATTTTCTTCGCACAACTTTCGGGTCAATTTAGACCATTTAATTATCTACCGTAAAACCTGATTTAACTTTCAATTAAATTTCGGGACCCGACATCGATCCAACCTAGTCGACCCAAAGTATGGACATGGCCCACATGAAGCCTACAGCCCACATGATACTTGTGTCCTATTTATTTGAGTTCCCACATGCTACTTATTTTCCCATGATCATAAATACCTACTTTAATTCAAATATTGCACCATGTCCGATTTTGTCCCGACCCGGCTCGACCGAACCCGAACCCAAGCTCCATGTTGTCCTCTCGTGACTACCTATACACCCCACTGATATTTTCTCCTTTTTCCCTCTACTCAAAAATATCCTCCTCTTATACAAATATCTTATTTTCTCTCTAAAAATATATATATATATATATATATATATATATATATATATATAATACTCTCTCTCTCTCTCTCTACATTTAAATCCTCTCACCACACCTTCTCCTCCATCAACATCAGCACTCTCCCGCCCATGTGGCCGACACCCTCTCCCTATTCTTTCTATAAGTATCTCTCTCTCTCTCATCCCTTTAATTGCTCACACATACACATATTTAATTTCTCACTCTCTCTCTCTCCAAATACCAACACAGCAAGCTGCACCACCCCCATGTTGGCCGAACACCACCAGCAATACCCTCTTCCTGAGCTCCTCCTTCCTCTTCCTTCCGAACAACTTCTTCAGCCCCTTTTTTCTCCTCTTCTTCATCATCATCATCATCTAACACCACAACCATTATTAACACCACTCCACCATTACCATCTCCATCTACACAACCACCCTCAATCGCCACCACCACACGCCATCACCGCCATCAGGCCTACTCCGCTCGCCGTCGGGCCTGTACCGTTCGTCGTTGAGCCCGCGTCGCCGCGTGGCCCACAGCAGCAGCAGCTACTGCAACACCATGGCAGCAGCGAGCAGCAACATACGCAGCAGCCACGGCGGCCGTTATCGCTGGCCATGCGCCGCCGTGGGCGGTCCTCCTCCGGCGAACCCCAAGGCTGCCTTCCCATGGCGGCCACCGTCCTCCGGGATGCGCCGCCTAGGCGTTTCGTGCGTTTGGCACGGGTTTCCGTCGTCGCGAGCTCTGAATGGGTCCGAAAATGGCATTCCGTCACAGCGACTTCGCGCACGTTTTTCATAAAATTCGACACTTGGATCGACAAAATCTTTGCTCCATCACAATCTCGGTATATATCCCTTCATCCCTCTCAAATTTCATCCGTTAATTTCGTCGTTTGATAGATCAAAACCGACCACCAAGTTGACGTTTTAATTTGAACTATTTTTGGAAAGTTTTGCGGAGCCAACTTCGTCAGCTCGTAACTCCGTCATCGCAGCTCTGTTTGGCATGCCAGTAGTTCATATGTGTAGCTGGTATAACCCTCTTCCTATCCCTTAAGTTTTGTTTCATTGTGAACACGTTTGATTGGTTGATTTCGACGCCAAAGTTGGCCGTCCGAATTTGTAATTTCTAACTTATAAAATTCTATTTTTGAACCCAGGACTCCGAATTCAATTTTTGACACCACCAGTGGACTCGTGGCATCGTTATGGCATGTCTTCAGATAAAGTTTGCTTAGTTTGGAGGACGTGGACCCTGTCACGCATTTTGGTACAAAGCGGACCCCATAGTCCGGGTCAACGGGACTTTTTGAGATCGGCTCATCGGAATCCAATTCTGGATATACCGTTGAGTTCGTATCATCATTCTGGACTCGTTGACATATAATTTGCTAGGTTTTAGGGGACATTGGTTCCCGTACGCATTTCGGTGCAAGTCGAATACCAATATCCGGATCAACGGGTTATTTTGAGATCGGCTCATCGGAATCCAATTATGGACATACCATTGAGTTCGTATCGTCATTCTGGACTCGTTGACATATAATTTGTTAGGTTTTAGGGGACATTGGTTCCCGTACGCATTTCGGTGCAAGTCGAATACCAATATCCGGGTCAATGGAACATTTTGAGATCGGCTCATCGGAATCCAATTCTGGACATACCGTTGAGTTCGTGTCGTCATTCTGAACTCGTTGATATATAATTTGCTGAGTTTTGAGGACATTGGCTCCGACACGTTTTTTCGTGTAAATCAAAATTTTAATATCCTGGTCAACGGACCAATTTGAGATCGGGTCAACGAAATCCAATTCTGGATATACCGTTGGGTTCGTATCGTCATTCTGAATTCATGGACATATAATTCTTTAGGTTTAGTGCACTTTTATTCTGGCACATTTTTTGGTGCAAAGTGGGTCCGATACGGACACCGTTTTGACCCGAAATTACCTTTTTGCTCCTGTGTCCAAATTGGACTTATGGATAGGCTATTCTAGATATTTCGACCATTCTGGACACGCTAGTGATGGTTGTTTCACCATCCGACAACATCTGCAGATTTTTTACCCTATTATTATAATTTTCTCCTTTTGTTGTATTTTGAGATCCATCGATTCCAGTAATTTCACAATCACTGAAATTGATATGTTGACCCTGTAGATGTTTATAGAGATTAGCTTTTACCATGTTGACCTTGGTTGACTATTTTGACTGAACGTCGAAGTAGAGTCAACATTTGACCTAGGTTAGACTAGTTTTGACCTTGGTTGACCCCAGTTGACTATTTTAACCAAAAGTCAACCGGAAGTCACCTAAAATTGACTAGAACTTGACCGAAGTTGACCATTCGACCCAAAGTCAACTGTTAGTCAGTATTTGACCTAGTATAACCTAGAGTTAACCAGAGTTGACTAGAGTTGACCAGTTGACCAAAACTTGCCTTGACCTAGTTTGACTTAGAATGACTTGATTTTACTTCCAAACCCTTATATTGATACAGTATTCCACCTATAGGTCCTCGAGGCACTGTTCTTGGACTCAGTCGACTTATCCATCACATTACAGGTGAGTACATTCTCTGATAATATTTCTGTTTTATGATATCGTCTATGTTTCTTGTATTTAGTGTAAATATCATTGTTCTCTTGACACATTGTTCACACGGATTTGTATTTCTCTGGATCCTGTCATGAGATGTTATTCCTTGCTTTTCTTGGTATATTTTGTGCAAGTCTTTCTTGTTCCTTGTGCATTTTATAGACACGATTCCTGCGAAGGCTAGCTACCCTCTCGGAGAATCGCGTGTCATGATGTGTCATGGTTGGATCCACTATACTAGTCGGGGATGGGGAGTATTAGTGTAGACGTGTGGTCATTATCCACCTTGTTTATTCTTGTAGACCTTGTGAATGCCAATCCTACACTCCACGTATGATTGGCTAGATCATTAGACCTTGTGCAGACCCAAGCCGGCCACATGTTGAAACTAGTACTCACACACTTAGATAGATGATTCTTGATTCTTGTACATGCCATGAACAATTTTACTTGCCTTGTTCTAGCTCTAGATTTACAGCTTACCTTGCCATGATACTCACATGTACATTTCTTGAGTTCTTGTATATTCTCTCTATTTACTGCTATATTTTCAATATCGTCTAATTAGAACTGTTATTTGAGATTTGTGCTCGTTCCATCCTGACTGAATATGTTGACAATATTTTAGGAGTAGTTGTGCCCTCAGTATTGGACTACAGGATGTTGCTAGCTGGGGTGGTTCTCGGTATTCTTCACCGTGAGTTGTCTCTCAGGAGTTCTAGGTCTGGTAGTTATTTAGTTTTGTTATTGTTTCCTTCTGTTTTATTCTTGTCTCATATGATTCTTGTAGATTCTAGTTGTTCTAGTGATATTGCTATTATTTCTTGTCTTATCTTTCTTAGTTTTTATGATGTGACATGAGTACATTTCTAGTTATGGATCTTTAGATGTTGTAGTTAGTATCGGATACTTGACAGCGCTCTACCGTCGATACTGTGGCGTAGGCTGGGCGTGGCCTACGTATTCGTACCCGTATATCCGGGTGCGGGTCGTGACAAGATGATATTACAAATATAATGTTCGAAAAGGTTAAAATATCTAATAATTCGGACCTCAAAAATAATAAATGTTAGTTTCCATAAGAAATATAATTAAAATGATGAACACCTTGTTCATTCTAGTACAACAATGTATTTATGCACAATAATACAATTTTGTAATAAATTTTAACAGTAATAATAATTCAACAATATTTGTAAAATAATCAGATAAATAGTTTTGTTAGATATTTCTTAATTACAAAAATCCTTATTAATTCTGTAGTGCAAAATCAATACATATAGTCATACATATTTATATCATCAATCTGATACATTATATTAAAATACCGAATAAGTAAATAATGCAGCAAGAATAAATACCAAACTATGACCGATTAATCATGTATAATTTTTCAAATCAAAAGTAATATAAAGATCCAAAACATAAAATAACTGTAGAACTTTAGTTACCATTGGATTTCCTTTGGATCCATCTGCACCAATAGAAGACTCCTTATTTGTGAAGGAACAAAGTACCTTAATATTTAATTATGGCTTCTAAACGATCCCTTAAGCATAAAAAATCAGCAAGTGTGCAAGTGTAATATACACATCTTAGCAGCCAAAGAATAATGTAAGCTAAATTTAAAGAACCAAATATAGTTAATGGTCGAAACTTTTCAATATCATCACGTTACACGAGATATTGACTTATACAAATATTACGAGCAATTTTTGATGGGATCGTCTCAAATCCAATAAGATTATACTGACTCATATAACAATCAATCAATTTTATGAAAATTTATAATATATATTTATTATAAGTTTATAGATCCACAAGCAACTTTTTTTTTCTTTTTTTGTGTGTGTAGAAAATGAGGGTGATGTAAATAGACTTAGTTTTTCACCCTATTGAGTTTGAAACTCAATATGAATGGAAACAAATCTAAAAACACAAGACGAGCCTCCAACCCAAATAAAATTAGTAATCAAAGCCAAAAATTTAAACTTATAATAAAAATTATCGGATGAATTATAATTTCCAGTAAATTTCTTCATATAAAAATAAATGATTTGTCTAAATTTTTTTAATTACTCAAAATCTATAATTTCAATAGAATTTATTTATTTCTATCATTATTGCATTTATAGCAATATTATTGTTGTTGTAACCAACTGCTTCAAATGAGTGTTGATTTGATTGTGATATTTTATACAATAACTAGAGTAAATTGTTAAGATGACTTATTTAGTATATTGGGTGTAAGGATCTTTAATATGTGGTAAGTAAACTATCGGATGAATTATAATTGTTCAAATTCAGTTTTAAATTATCAGATGAATTATAATTTCCAATAAATTTCTTCATATAGTGATATACAAATTTTTATTTATGTCTAAAGTGCAAAATCTAAAGTTGAGAGGCTTAATTGGAAATTGCCAAAGTACATAAGAAAGGAAAAGAATCTTACCTAACATTTATGGCACCTCCTATAAGGGGCTGTTTGGTTCGTGGTGAGTGCGCGAAAAGTGGAAGGAGATGCGGTAAGTGGCTAGGTTTCGAGGGAGTTGCGGCGTTTGGTTGGCAGCAACTGGAGGCAGTAAGTGAGGAATCTCACTTGCTGCACAATTGCTGTCCCCCTCCTTTTTGTTTATTTCCCCTTCCCTCACAAAAGTGAGGGAGGTGGGATGAAAGTGGGGTGTTGGCTCGTGGTGGTGGTGGCGGGGAGCTGGAGTGAGGTGGTGGTGGCTCGTGGAGGCGGTGGCGGTGGTCTGAGCGGTGGTGGTGGCTCGTGGAGGCGACGGTGGTGGTCTGAGATGGTGGAGGGAGGCTCGTGGAGGCGGTGGTGGTGGCTCGTGGAGGTGGTGGTAGCTCGAGTGGGTCGGAAGAGGGGGCGGTGTGGTGGTGGTAGAGAGGGTGGTGGTGAGAGGGCGGTGTGGTGGTGGTGGAGAGGGTGGTGGAGAGAGGGCGGTGTGGTGGTGGTGGTGGAGAGGGTGGGGGAGAGGGCGGTGGCCGGCCAGGTCGGAGGGTGGGGGAGAGGGCGGTGGCCGGCCAGGTCGGAGGGTGGTGGAGAGGGCGGTGGCCGGCCATGTCGTAGGGGCGAGAGAGAGAGAGGAGAGAGAGAGATGAAGAGTCCAGGTATATTGGGGGCGAGATAGAGATGGAGAGGGCGGTGGCCAGGTTATTAATAGGTAATTAATATATTGGGGGGTATATTGGGGGGTAATTAATAGGTAATTATAATGGGTAATTAATAGGTTATTAATAGGTATATTGGGGGGTAATTAATAGGTAATTAGCATTAGCACTATTAATAGGTAATTAGCATTAGCACTATTAGCAGGTAATTAATAGGTAATTAATAGGTAATTAGTGGTAGCTAATTAATTTATTTAGTTTAATTTATTTATGTTTTTGGTTTAATTATGATAACTAATTTAATTATTGGGGGTAACCATACCTAGGTTTACCATACCTCCAAAAAAAACTTCCACTTTCTACTTACATAACTATCCAAACAACGAACTCATTTTTCTTCCACTTTTACCAGACAAAAAAGTACTCCATCCAAACACATTTTGGAAAGTGACACTTGCTGCAAGTCCACGGAAACTCAACTTGCTGCAAGTGCCACTTTCACACTTTCAAAGAGTTACATCTATCCAAACAGCCCCTAACACTTCTGTACCATGCAGGTACTGTAGTGATAACTACTCCATTCTCCTCTTCTTATTCTTCTTCTTCTTCTTCTTAATGAAGACTCCAAAATCGAAGATCACTCCAACCTACTTCTCGAGGTGTTGTCAGTACAAGAGCCTCACACCTCCATGCATAGTTCGTTTTTGTCATACTCGAAGATCTCCCTGATAGGGCTGCCCTTTCTAACGAGCTTGTCAAAGAAGAACTTGCTCCGATCGGTGACGTCTTTGACTCGGATACAGGAAGCAGTGACACGCCGGGTTCGAGAAGGTTGGAGATGCAGCTGCACGAACATGCGCACACGGAGGAGGGCGCTGCCGGCCACGCGTCCACCTCCGGTGACGTGGTGGAGGTCCGGCGAGGCTGCCAGGTCGTGCAGCGGTCGAAGGGAGTTTGTCGGGGCACGTGCGGATCACGGGGGCCGTGCGGGGTCGGTTGGCCGACGTACGGCCGCGTCGCCGCAGCCGTTGCTGCTGCTGCTCACGCTGAGTTATGCCGCAGTGTTGTTGCACGGGTGGCCCCACGTTGGCGTGGTCGTGGCCGGATGCGACGACAGGTTATCGATCGCGTGGGTCATCCGGCCGGCGGTGGCGGACGCTGGTGGCGTCGCGGGAAGAAAGGCTTCGCGGTGGTCGCTGTCGCGGCGCTTGTTCGCTGCCACGCGCTTGCGCATTGTTGCATCAGCCGATGCTATCGGCGCTTGTTCGCGTCGCCAGCTCGACGGTGGTCGGGTTGGTGCGGCCATGGGGTTGGGTGAAACTGCGTTCTATATAGGTTGGGTTGTATAGATAAGGAAGGTGAGGTTTTAAAGAGAGGTGAAGCTTCCGTTCCTTATATATACTTGGTATGTATAAGCATAGGTTAAAAGTCGGTTACCAGCAGGATATTGGTTTCAAGTTTATTTACGGAGGGAAGAAATATATTGGGATATGTTTAAACTGAGAGAGAAGCCGCTAGATATATTGGTCGATTCCTTCTAAAGATTTGATATATATATATATATATATATATATATATATATATATATATATATATATATATATATATATATATATATATATATATATTCCTTCTAAAGATTTGATATATATATATATATATATATATATATATATATATATATATATATATATATATATATATATATATAAAATATATATATATATATATATATATATATATATATATTTTTTTTTTCAGAGAGGGGAGATGATAAACTAGAGATGATGGCTGGGATTTGAGATTTAATTCGCATCCCATGGTGGTTATATGCTAGCATCCACACAGTAAACTTAGGATAGATAGATCAAGTTTTAATTGAGGATTTAAATAGAAATTGATTATTATTGCTGTTATTAGTAACTAAATCTAAAGAGATCTAAAAATAAGAAAAACTATATATATACACATTTAATTATTTATATATACCCCCACACATGTATATATCCATATACGCATATCCCATATATATAATATTCTAATCAAATAACCTAAACGATATTTAAAAGAAATTAACAAATAGATTTATACATAACAATTATTTATGAAAATAAATAATAGACCTTTAAAATAAATCATCAATACATATGTATAATATACATCTACGTGGACGTCTTTAGACGCACTATCCGACTACATAGGCTTTGGTTTGGAACGGTCAAGTCCGGGCTAGTTGGGCGCAACCGGGTGTCATAAAAGTCAAAAGTTCTTAATAAATAATAATTAAATCCTCTATGGTGTTAAGTCACAACTTGGCCTGATTTTTTTTTCAAGTTAGAACACACCTATTGCTCTACCTTCCCTACCATGGCTAGAAAACTAGTCAAAGCACACATTTATAGTATCCGTGCCAAAATTCTTAGTCGATATGCTTCACAAAACTTATTCATGGCTAAGACTATATATATATATATATATATATATATATAGTATTAGGCTATTATAAATATAATTATATATATTTTTCTAATCAAATTAGGCTAAGTGTGGTTGGCTAGGTTAGGGTCCAATTATATTTTTCTAATCAAATCAAACTCGAAAAGTCAACCTATGAGTCTCTTGCGCCATTTGCAAATAAATAGCACATAGAAACTCGATTGAGTGGCACACCCTTGGCATGTGTGTCGTAGACTCAAAATGGATCAAAATCATATATTGGGTCAAGTGGTTTTGATCGATGTCGAGTTTAGAACTCACGTTGGAAGTTAGGTCTAGAATTACGGTAAATAATCAAACGGCCAAAATTTGACCCGAAGTTGCGCGAAGTCAAAAGGATGCTAGGGGGCAAATTTGGATGGGACATGATGTACCAAATTGAAGATCATCCTATCTACTATAAAACTCATGAAGGACGTTTCAACAGATGGGCATGTCTTGAGCTCCAAGAATCAAAGACACGAAAAAATATATCTATAATCAAAATTAATAAGAAAATACAATACAATAAATATACAATCATCTAATCGCATAAAATAAATAGAAAAAATCCCCAAAAAATTAGGGTCCTTACATTCGGGGCGAGCTCGGCCCGAGTTCGGATAGAAGGATTTCATGGTATTTTGGTTCATAATAGATTTTTGGATGTAGGTTTGGTTTGGAGAGAAAAGGGTTTTATTTTTGTGAGAATGAACTTCTCAGTACCAGTGACCCTATCTTTCTATTAAGTTTTAATTAGTTTTTTATAGTATGTATCATAATGATGCTACTGGTTCAATCATTTCTATCAAGATGTTTTAGAACAGTGCTATAATAAAAATTGTTTTGGTAATAACCTTGCAGAAGATTTTGTGTCATTGGATTTATAAATTATTCTCTGGTTTTATAAAGCGGTGGGAGGTCCTCAAATCTTATGTCAAGGGCCGCAATGGAAAAGGACCTACACTAAAGTCATGGTCGGATACACGTTTGGAAAGTCGTGTTGTTAGTATAAAAATGGTAAGATTTCAAGCTTCTCAGATAAGAGATGCATTGCTTCATCTAGTAAAACATAGTGTTAATAAGACCACAACAAGTGATGTTGGGTCTTTAGCGAATTATGGACTTCGAAACTTTGATTTCTCATTAACATGGTGATTTGGTTCGAAAGTTTGTAAAAAGTGAATAAAGTTAGCAAAATTATCCAGGGGAAAGAAATAAATATTGAGGAATGTATAAATTTCTTGCAAGGTCTCATTCTTTTTTAGAAGAGTACATGAATACTGAATTTGAAATTGCAAAGAGTGAAGCTGAAAAGATTGCTTTGGAAATGGAGGTTGAATCCACTTTTAGTAAAACTCGTGTTCATCACAAAAAGATTTTTCTTTATGAGAATGCTAGGGATGGACCAATACAAGTGGCTGCAAAATCTTTTCAGGTTAATTATTTTACAGTAACAATTGATAGTACTCTTTATTCACTCAAGTCAAGATTTGTGTAGTTTCAAAATATGAAGACACTTTTTTATTTTTATTTAACCTGAGCAAGTTGATAGAGCAAAGGTGAGTGTTTGAATCATTCATGTGTTACACTTGAGGATTTATTTTTTGAAATATGGAGATGATCGGATATTGATGCATAAGAATTATTTTCAGAATTGCAGTTGTTTAGGGAAGCATTACCAAAGAGGTTAACCAAACCAATTGAAGTGTTGGAGTATATCAAAAATTTGAGTCTTGGTTTTTCTAAAACTTGGATAGCTTATATAATATTGACTATACCAGTTACAATAGTCATTCTGAAAGAAGTTTTTCCAAGCTGAAGTTGATAAAAAAAACTACCTCCGATCAACTATGTTACAAGATAGATTGAATATTTTGTCCATGTTGCTTATTGAGAAAAAAACTTAACATCTAAACTTGATCATAACGATTTATTTGACAATTTTGCACTTGAAAAAAAAAGAGCGTGACCTTCTTCTTCTTAGATTTAGTTGAGTGTTATTTGATTTAATAAATTTATAACATGGAGTTGCTTAATTTATTGAATCCTAGTGATAATTTATGTGTATTCAACGACTAATTATATTATATTTTGGATTTATTAGATTTGCTGGATTTTGAATATATAAAAAATATATAGAGAGAGGGGGATGAAGGACCTCATTTTTTGCACTTGTATACGCCCTCCAAACTGTTGGACCTGGCTATGTTCGTGACAAAGAAAAGATTGTAGTACACGTAGTTGAATTGGCTTTGCTTGTAACAACAACTAAAATGCAAATTCTATTTTGTCCGCCCGTAGGCAGCCCCGTGCTGGCCCGTGCCAACGTGGCGGGCAGCCATTGGCCCCTCTGCTAACCTGGGCCCACCCCAGACAGGGGAGCCAATGCTATCTGCCACGTGGGCGCGGGCCAACTTCGCGAGGGGACAACCTAGCAACTTCCTAAATAAAATATTGGAAGAATTCTTGTGATTCTTGATCGGACTGAGTCGTAACTTATGATTAGTTTGTAAGTAATTACATCCTTAGTACATCTTGCTTATAAAAAGAAGCAATTAAGTAGTTGTTGTAGTATAGTGCTAAGTATTTGTGCCTGTCACGCGGGTGGCCCGGGTTCGATCCCGACAACGGCGATTTTTTTTTCAATAAATGAATTTTTGAAAAATAATTCATGCATGGGTTCTCTTATACTCTGATTGGGTAAAGTGGATATAAATCCTCCTTAGATTTGTCTTATTAGCAAAATAAGACTTGTTAGAAAAGTAATCCAATTGATCTCACCTTAGATTGCCCGCGTAAGCAAAAAAGCCTCTACCATCTATTAGCCGTTAGAAATGGCTGTTAATGACTTTTTTTTAAAAAAAACTCCTAAAATGTCCCCCTTTCCTACCCCCATTCCCTACTAGCCCCCCTTCTCCCTCCGATGCCAGCCCCCTCCCCCCTCCCCCATTCTCCCTCCGCCGGCCAGCCACCCAACCTGTCCCCTCCCTCCACTCCTTCCTCCGTTGGCCAGCCCCCCGACCCCCTTCTCCCTCCATCGTCCAACCCCCCACCCCCGAACCCCCCTCCTCCCTCCACCGTCCAGCCCCCTCGACCCGTCCCCACCTCCGGAGAGAGAGAGGAGGGGGAGTGAGTGAGTAGGGGAGGGGTAAAATCATCTTTTTAGACGTATTTTAACGGCCGTTAACGGCGGGAGTGCAAACTGAGCAAAAATAAAAATACAAGGTTCTTTTTAAACTATGAGTCGTTAATTGTATTTTTCTCACATCTAAGGAGGGTTTATATGCACTTTACCAACTTTGATTTAATTTATATTTTTATTAAAAAATATAAAAGAGGATCAATTAACACACCTGGTAGGACTCGAACCCATAGGGGTGTCAACGGATGCTTATGGTACGGATAGGACAATATCCTTATCCGATTTTTTTAATGATATTCGAATCCGATCCGATATCCGAATAGCTATCTCTTTTAACACTTCGAATTCGTATCCGTCTAGTTTAGCGGATATCAAATAATATCCGATCCAATTACCTAAAAGTATTTGAAGGTTATTATTCAAATATCCGAAATTCGAGATATTAAAAATTTAGTTATTATCCGAATATCTGAAAACCAAATACAATTGTTTTATTTGAGCCCTTTCCTCTTCTATTAAAAATTCCAAGAATGCTTAATTTGAGTCGACCATATATATATATATATATATATATATATATATATATATATATATATATATATATATATATATATAGAGAGAGAAGAAGGGATTTTATTGATGTGTAAGGCGCAAAATGCCGAAGCCTATACAAGAGGAGCGCGGAGCGCTGGCAAAAGAAAACGAAATGACAAAGGAAGCCGACCAAAATGCAACAAGAAGACAGGAACTAATCTAGGGTCTCCCAAAACGTGGGCAAGGAGTGCGAGCAGAGCCGGCGGATCTTATGGATCTGTCTGATGATTTCCCTGCATAGTTGGGGTGGAGGAAGGTGACGGCCCTCGTATCGGAACTTGTTCATATTTTTCCACAGGACCCAAATGCCCGCGGCCGCGACGATCTGATGTCCGTGGGAGACGCCCCAGCTGGACAGGAGATCGTTGAGGCCCCCAGGGAGGGGGGGCCTTCCTAAACATGGTGCTGAGAGTCGCCCAAATGCTCGTGGCCAGGTCACCAGAGGTGAGGATGTGATCTGCCTATTCGGTGTGAGGGGGAGTACAGCAATGGCAGCTCGAAGCTAGGTTGTAGCCAAACGAGGTGATGGCGTCATCGGTGGAGAGCTTCCGGAAGTGGGCTCGCCAGATAAGTATAGACCATTTGATGGGGATACAAGCATGCCAGAAAGGAGCGAGTAGGGGGGACGGGGTCCCGATGCCGCGAGTGACAGACCTGGCGGAGTGCAGTGTGAAACGTCCGACCGAGCCAGGAGACCAACTCATGATGTCCGGGGTATGAAGATGCGGAAGTTCGCGGTGGCGAGAAAGTTCGTCGCCGCCGGACCAAGCCAGCTAGTGACTCGGTCCCAGATCCATCCGGACGCAGGGTCCCAAAGCTCCCGAATCTGGCCCTCCCTCGGGGTGGACTCCGGGGGGTGCCAAAGGTGACCCCCGAGCCAACGATCCTGACTCATCGATGAGTGGCCGTTGCCTAGGAGAATGCGGATAAGGGGGTCAGCAAGCTGACGGTCGCGAGTGATACGTCTCCAGGAAGCCGAAGGACGGTTGTTGACTAATACCGTCCCGGGATGGGAATTTCTGAAGTTTCTAGCTTGCATGAAGCGGGTCAAAATAGAATTTTCAGTGCGCAGCTTCCACCATAACTTCATGGAGCATGCGTCAGCGATGTGATCCAATCTACAGAATCCCAGACCGCCCTCGGAGGTGGGTTTAGCCATGGTGGGCCAGCTGGCCCTGTGGTGCTTATCTTTGCCATTGTTGTGGCCCCAGAAGAAGCTGGCAAAGAGGGATTCGATAGATGCTAGAACTTTTTGGAAGGGTTACAAACCGCTAGGGTGTAGATGGGAATGGAGGAGAGGACGTGCTTGATCAGAATCAGCTTGCCTCCGGACGATAGGGTAGCGTTGTGCCAGCCCGCAATCCTATTCCTGATGGCGCTGACCATGTGCTCGAAGATACCCGAGTTGGCCTTGCCATAGACCAGAGGGCACCCGAGGTAGATGAAAGGTGGGTATGCAGTGGCGAAGGAAGTCAAGTTGGAGAGCGTCACAGAGTGAGACCTGTCCGTTTTGTGATGAGTGTAAATGACGCTCTTGTTATTGTTGATTTTTTGACCGGAACATCTGGTGCACCTGTTCAGAGTTTGGAGTATCACCTCGATTGAGCCGACGTCACCGGAAGAAAAAATGAGAACATCGTCAGCGTACGCAAGGTGGGTGATGATGGGGCAGCCGGTGCTGGTATGGAAGTGTTAGAACCGCGGAATGTTGGTCATGCTTTTGAGGCTTCTGCTGAGGGCCTCCGCGGAGATGGGGAAGATGGAGGCAAAAAGAGGATCCCCCTGCCGAACGCCACGGCTAGCGGTGAAGAAGCCATCTGCTTGTCCATTGATAACGGTGGAGAACCAAAAATTGCTGATAGACCTGAAGATGAAGTCAATTCATGGTTTTGAGAAGCCGAAAGCCCTGAAAACCCAGATCATGAATTGCCAGTCAAGGCGATCGTAGGCCTTCTCCATGTCCAGCTTAATGGCGGTGTTCCCCCCTAGCCGAAAATTTCATACAAGTGACCATCTCTTGGGCGAGCAGGATGTAGTGCCCCATCCTGCAAAGCCAATCAGAGGAATCGAAATGCCGACGGCGTTCAGACTTAGCCCAGCAACGGCTGTTTGAAGACATTGGTCGGTCAAGGCGACCGCTCGCTCAGGTGGGGTAGTTTCGATGAATTCTCCTCATCTTAGCCTTCACATAATAATGCGCATGTTTTTAACTTGCATAAGTAGGCTAATTTAAAAGCTACGAACGTACATAGCTAAGGGAATAATCCCGTCGGGTCGAAATGTCTTAGAACGTGGAAAAATGGTCCCACGGTCAACATAGAAGTCGGCTCAACGTGCTTTCAAATGACACTCGATCCTTCGTTCCCGTGGCTTGGGAGAAGGAAGTTGGCTCAAGTTGCTAAGTTGTCCCGACACACAAAATAACCTAAGCCATAGACGTCGCCTGCGTAAATGCTTAATAAAGCATGCACGGTCCCGTCATTTCGTTCCAACACTCGAATAAGCCTAAGTCATAGGCATCGCCCGCAATGAATGCTTAATAAAGCATGCACGGTCCTGTCCCGCAAGGCTTGGCATAGCCTTCGCACGTCTCGTAAGTTAAGTCGTCTTGCACGGCTTGTTGGCTTAAGTCTAGGCAACCGAGAACTTGGTTGTTCAAGTCGGACCCCATGCCTAGCACGTCCCCTCGATGCGTAGCTCGACGTAGCCTTTGCTCGTCGAGTCGTAGTCCGAATAGGTTAGACAAGTGTTGTGCTGGGCTATCAAAGCCATTTCTAGCACTGTCCCGCTCTAGCTACGGTTGTCAAGTCGCGTAGCCCCTTGAGAACAAGGCTTGTCGTGTAAAGTATATGACTTGAGCGTTAGCGTCGCCTAGAGAACCAGGTCTGTCGAAGGCACGAGCTACGGCCGTTTTAGTGAAAAGCTTGCCACGAACAAAGGAAGTCCATGCGACTTGTTGTCGCCAAGATCGGTCCCGCTACTTGGGAGTCTCGCTAAGTCTTGATATGTCCCGCAAACGAGATCGGTCCTCCGGCTTGGGAGTCTCGTAAGTCTTGATAGAAAGAGGAAAAGCATGTTCATGTTAAGAAAAGACTGGTAGATCGAGTTTAGACTTGCATTGTCATTGGACAACTTGTCGACAAGGTGTAGTCTTCTCGAGTGATCACTGGTGCACTGGGATCACTCGGCCCGGGGGAAGCGAGTGTGGCTCAAAGTAGGATACTGGATGACCGCATGGGAGAGTTCGGCCCCACCGGGCTAGCTACCCGTGTAGGTACATGCCGATATCCCACGAGCCATGTCCAAGATAGCTTGACATTGCTAGTGACCTCCTCATGTAGATGTGTCGGCAGATAGCGGCACACCGCGTGTATGCCTTTGGATTGAGTCTAGAACTTGAATGCTTGTCTAGTCGGGAACACAATGTCTGGGCCTAAGATTGGGCTGCAGCATAGGCACCGTGCTTGGCACGATAGATGGCGTCGGGATGTTCATGAAAGTGATACTATGGTCCACAAGTCTTGTCTAAGTTAGCAAATGGGTCTAACAGGAAGGCCGCAAGGCGGTAGCACGATAAGTCTTGATAACTTGCGAGGCGCGGCCTCATCTTAAATCACGGACAAGTCTAAGCAAGGTCTAGAGGCACGGCCTGCACGAGTCATCCCATTGCCATCTTTGGCACTTGAATCGTTGGCACGAGAATTGGTCTAGTGGTGCTGAAGTTTAAGTAAAGGTCTTGGCACGGCCGAGTTCGCGTAAGTTGCTCCTCGGCATAGCATTGTCTTGAATATGTCTAAGTCGTGAGTAGAATGTGGCACGACCCTGCCGTCCCGAGTTGTAGTTCGGTCAAGTACTTGAGTAATGAGGCACTGCCTCGACCGAAACACATGTTGGCATTATAGCACAACCCCGTCATTGCACGACCTTGTCGTTGCATCGCTAAGTATAAGCCGAGATGTCTTATTTAAAATGCATCTTAAGGCAAGACTAGAAAGACAATTGAAAGGGTTTAAGCGCACAAAGTAAATGAAACGTGTCGGTTATGTATGAGTGGGCGAGAAGCTCACTCCACCAGTACAGTTGAGTACTGACACCCATACAGTATTTCATGTGCAGGTACAGGTAGAAGCTCGTGGCGGGGAGCTCGCTTGGATGCATCGAGGCACGGAGTTCCTTGGCGAGTCAAAGTGTGCGGCCGCATGATCTGAAAACTTATACAGGACATAATGTATGGACATCGCCTTCCGAAGCTTCCGATGACTCAAGCATTGTAATCAAGAGAGGGAGCAGAGAGTGACTTTGTAAACGAGAGAAAAGTGAGCACGAGAGACTTGTAATTTGGCCTTGCGCCCACAAATGTAATCTTGTATTCTATATCAATAAAAGAGCTTCTTTTGAATGACTTGTGTTCATGTGTTCATCTTTAAATTCTGCTGTAATGTATTCAATGTTTCTGCTTGGGACTTCTGTGCGACGACCCCGTCGCCGCCGATGTAATCGGCCGTTATGGAATTGCCTTGCACGAGCGCAATCTAGGCTCGTACGGCATCACGCCTTAGCGAGGACGATCGCTCCTACGGGAGCGGGGCATGACATAATGGTATCAGAGCACGGCTTTACGTCTTTGGACTTCATGTCGAATTTCTCAGTTTTGAAAGCTCATCGTTGGAAAAGAAGTGTGCGCTCTCTCTCGAATGTCCCTCGGCATGTCCATACAATAAGTCTAAATATTTTTGAAAGCTCGTATAAGCGTTCACTCGAACGTATCGCTAGGCAAGGGCCTTTGTGCCGAACGATGTTAAACTTGACTCGATAGAAGATACATGCTAAGTTAGCAAGTCGCGTACGTGCCCCACTAGTCCTACGATGACCCTAACAAGTGAGCGTGCAAACTCAGAACATAGTCCACACGGGATGGTTATGCGGCACAACTTAGTCCGCACGTCGCGCACCTCGACCCTTGGTACAAACGAATCACGAGCGATAACATGTATTGCTCGGTCGGGAATGGAGATGCACTTAGAGTGTCTATCGATAGGAACGTTATCGAACTAACGCTTAGGCGTACACGAGAGATTGATTTGGACTTTGAAGAATAGTGCAAACGACTTAGTGCGTCGGTACGACCCGAGCGACTACGCTAGTGATTTGTCGAACAAATCTGAAGGACATCTTAGCGCATGATGCAAACTTGATTGAGGACTAGATCGGATGGCTCGAATCCGAGTGATGTTTGGATTTTCTTGGAAATCATTCGAGCAAAAATTAAGAATTTCGAGTAACGAGTATGTCGGTGAGGCGATACGATCGCACAAAGTCTTAGAACGCGTCACGCTTAGTTGGTCGTGACTTCGAATGTCCCGAACGAGATGCGTTCGGACAACTTGTGAATAGGCAACGCGAGTTAGAAAACGATATCGAATCACGCTCGGAACAATAAATGAAAATGAATGTCTCCATCGAGGAAACTTAGAGGATCGCGCGTACGATTTCGAATTGATTCAAATGAAATGTGACTTGAGTTTCGAACAACAATCTTGAAACAAGCTGAAGGAATAGCGATTGAATGTGATCTTGCATATCGAGGAAATTGTGTAATATCTAATTTAGACAATACCATCAGTCGTACGACTCGAAATTGGTTGCAAAGGGAAGATCGTCAGGTTACGCATATCGTCGATGGTATTGAGGCGTATCAAAGATCGATATGCGATAACTCGGGGGTACTCTGACTCGACGAATGATGATCGTGCAAATGTCATTGTTCCGATGGATGCTATACTCAGGATGTTGGAACACGTCAAGGAAATGATAGACTTGGCTCGAGGATTTCCTAAGTTGAACGAATGACGAATGGACTATCGAATTGAGATCTAGGCTTGGGTGAAAATGAAATGCTTGGATTTGCTTCGACGATAACTCCAACGTCGACATTCTTGTCTTATGCGAGCGCAACTCCAGCCTCGCACATGCGTCGTGTCGATTAGGGCGATCATTTTGCGTGAGCGCTGGTATGGTGATTCATACAGCGGGGGTGATCAAACTTGCACGGCGTGGCAATATGATTGCTTCGACTTGTGGTTTGACACGAAGGTGACTTAAAAATGAATCAGTACGCTTGATGATTGAACATGAGGATTGAGTAGGTTCAATCCGCGTATCGAGAATGAATAAGTCTAGACTCAAGCAAGAGTTACGCCTCGATGAGAATGATTATTCTACGGGAGCGTCGTATGGTGATTCATGAACCGCCGTGGATAATCGGACTCGCGTGAGATTGTGGTGCAACGTATTGTCGAGCTAGATGACCTCGTAATCGAATACAAAAATTGGTTAGAATTGGTGATTTGAATGTACTCAAATTCGTTACGCTGCGCAACGAATGTCTTGATGCGAACTAGGTGATCGTGCTCGATGTTTAGAAATCTGAGTGGCGCGAGCTTGGGTAGAAAATCCCGTACTACCGACTTTGGTTTGACCCTAGGATTGGGGTCAGTGTTGGCATTGTTGTTGGGGAACTATGATTCCAATCCTGACATTAACTTAGCCTCGAAAAGAAATAGCCTAGCGGTTAGGCGAGATGCCTTGTTTCAAGTGTTAGCAATCGAAAAGATTGATCTTGAGGATTGGCATGGATGGATAGCATGAATCACGAGTATAAGAAACCCTGCTCACGAGATTCGGCTGACATACATATATTTCAGGGATGCCTAAGTATGTGCACGATGCGACTCGAGTGAGAATGACAAATTCTCTATCATGCGGCTTGGCTGAATGCATGTATTTTAGGGACGCCTGGAATGCGTGCACAATCCAGCCAAGTGATACGTTCAGTTCAAGCATGGCTTGAAGAATGGATGAGTGTCGCGAAGTTGAAATCTTGTTAAAGGAAAAAGATTGATACTAGTACGAGCGTGGCTCAGAACCGAAGGAACGCGTAGACGAAATGCGTACGATTAAGTCTTGGCCATAGAAATGGTAGGATGGCTTGCCTCCAGGAAAGTCTCGAGGACAAGACTTGTTCTGAGTGGTGTATGTTGTAGTGCCCCGTCCCACAAAGCCAATCGGAGGAATCGAAACGCCGACGGCGTTCGAACTTAGCCCGGCAACGGCTGTTCGAAGACATTGCTCGGTCAAGGCGACCGCTCGCTCAGGTGGGGTAGTTTCGGTGAACTCTCCTTATCTTAGCCTTCACATAATAATGCGCATATTTTTAACTTGCACAAGTAGGCTAATCTAAAAGCTACGAACGCACATAGCTAAAGGAATAATCCCGTCGGGTCGAAATATCTTAGAACATGGAAAAATGGTCCCACGGTAAACATAGAAGTCGGCTCAGCGTGCTTTCAAATGACACTCAATCCTTCGTTCCCGTGGCTTGGGAGAAGGAAGTTGGCTCAAGTTGCTAAGTTGCCCCGACACTCAAAATAGCCTAAGCCATAGGCGTCGCCTGCGTAAATGCTTAATAAAGCATGCACGGTCCCGTCATTTCGTCCCAACACTCGAATAAGCCTAAGTCATAGGCGTCGCCCGTAATGAATGCTTAATAAAGAATGCACGGTCCTGTCCCGCAAGGCTTGGCATAG
This sequence comes from Iris pallida, assembly GCA_029216955.1. Lineage (NCBI taxonomy): Eukaryota > Viridiplantae > Streptophyta > Magnoliopsida > Asparagales > Iridaceae > Iris > Iris pallida. The sequence continues at coordinate 3,164,713 of JANAVB010033815.1, read as the reverse complement.
CCTTCGCACGTCCCGCAAGTTAAGTCGTCTTGCACGGCTTGTTGGCTTAAGTCTAGGCAACCGAGAACTTGGTTGTTCATGTCGGACCCCGAGCCTAGCACGTCCCCTCGATTCGTAGCTCGGCGTAGCCTTTGCTCGTCGAGTCATTGCCCGAATAAGTTAGACAAGTGTTGTGCTGGGCTATCAAAGCCATTTCTAGCACTGTCCCGCTCTAGCTGCGGTTGTTAAGTCGCGTAGCCCCTTGAGAACAAGGCTCGTCGTGTAAAGTATATGACTTGAGCGTTAGCATCGTCTAGAGAACCAGGTCTGTCGAAGGCACGAGCTACGGCCATTTTAGTGAAAAGCTTGCCACGAACAAAGGAAGTCCACGCGACTTGTTGTCGCCGAGATCGGTCCCGCTACTTGGGAGTCTCGCTAAGTGTTGATATGTCCCGCACACGAGATCGGTCCTCCAGCTTGGGAGTCTCGTAAGTCTTGATAGAAAGAAGGAAAAGCATGTTCATGTTAAGGAAAGACTAGTAAATCGAGTTTAGACTTGCATGGTCATTGGACAACTTGTCGACAAGGTGTAGTCTTCTTGAGCGATCACCGGGGCGCTGGGATCACTCGGCTCGGGGGAAGCGAGTATGGCTCAAAGTAGGATGCTGGATGACCGCATGGGAGAGTTCGGCCCCACCGGGCTAGCTACCCGTGTAGGTACAGGCCGATATCCCACGAGCCATGTCCAAGATAGCTTGACATTGCTAGTAACCTCCTCATGTAGATGTGTCGGCAGATAGCGGCACACCGTGTGTATGCCTTTGGATTGAGTCTAGAACTTGAATGCTTGTCTAGTCGGGAACACAATGTCTGGGCCTAAGATTGGGCTGCAGCATAGGCACCGTGCTCGGTACGATAGATGGCATCGGGATGTTCATAAAAGTGATACTATGGTCCACAAGTCTTGTCTAAGTTAGCAAATGGGTCTAACAGGAAGGCCGCAAGGCGGTAGCACGATAAGTCTTGATAACTTGCGAGGCGCGGCCTCATCTTGAATCACGGACAAGTCTAAGCAAGGTCTAGAGGCACGGCCTGCACGAGTCATCCCATTGCCGTCCTTGGCACTTGAATCGTTGGCACGAGAATTGGTCTAGTAGAGCTGAAGTTTAAGTAAAGGTCTTGGCACGACCGAGTTCACGTAAGTTGCTCCTCGGCATAGCATTGTCTTGAATATGTCTAAGTCGCGAGTAGAATGTGGCACGACCCTGCCGTCCCGAGTTGTAGTTCGGTCAAGTACTTGAGTAATGAGGCACTGCCTTGACCGAAACACACGTTGGCGTTATAGCACGACCCCGTCGTTGCATCGCTAAGTATATGCTGAGACGTCTTATTTAAAATGCATCCTAAGGCAAGACTAGAAAGACAATTGAAAGGGTTTAAGCTGCACAAAGTAAATAAAACGTGTCGGTTATGTATGTATGGGCGAGAAGCTCACTCCACCAGTACAGTTGAGTACTGACACCCACACAGTGTTTCATGTGCAGGCACAGGTAGAAGCTCGTGGCGCGGAGCTCGCTTGGATGCGTCGAGACACGGAGTTCCTTGGCGAGTCGAAGCGTGCGGCCGCATGATCTGAAGACTTATACAGGACATAATGTATGGACATCGCCTTCTGAAGCTTCCGCTGACTCAAGCATTATAATCAAGAGAGGGAGCAGAGAGTGACTATGTAAACGAGAGAAAAGTGAGCACGAGAGACTTGTAATTTGGCCTTGCGCCCACAAATATAATCTTGTATTTAATATCAATAAAAGAGCTTCTTTTGAATGACTTGTGTTCATGTGTTCTTCCTTAAATTTTGATGCAATGTATTCATTGTTTTTGCTTGGGACTTCTGTGCGACGACTCCGTCGCCGCCGATGTAATCGACCGTTATGGAATTGCCTTGCACGAGCGCAATCTAGGCTCGTGCGGCATCACGCCTTAGCGAGGACGATCGCTCCTATGGAAGCGGGGCATGACACAGGATGTTGTCGACAATGTTGTGCCCTTTCACAAAACCACTCTGCTCCTCGGAGATGATTTTAGGCAGGAGGTCCGTCATCCGGTTGGCTACAATTTTTGCGATAATTTTGTTGGCAAAGTTGCGCAGACTAATGGGGCAAAAATCTTTGAAGGTTTCTGGGTTGACTTTTTTGGGGATAAGAATTAGATTAGCCCTGGATAGAGATTTGGGGTATCTAGCTCCCTGAAAGAAGGCCACCGAGGCCTCTACAAAGTCTGGGCCGATGATGTCCCTGCATTGTCTGTAGAATACCCCGTTGAAACCGTCGGGGCCGGGCGCGCTGTGCTCGTCAAGGTCCCAAACCGCGCCCTGCACCTCGGCGGCGGAAGGGAGCTTGAGGAGCAGCTCGTTATCGAGATCGATGATGATGCTAGGGATCTCCGCCAGCACATCCTCGTCCATGACGACTGATTCTTTGGAGAAAAGATTGGAGAAGAAGTTGGCCGCGTCCTCTTGAATCTTTTGTTGGTCCGTCAGCTGGTTACTGTTGTCATCGGAGATACGATGAAGGTTTAGTTGTTGCCTGCGACCTTTAACGCAGGCGTGGAAGAAGCCAGAGTTCCGGTCTCCTTCCCTGTCCCATTTTAATCTAGCTTTTTGCTTCCAGAATTCCGTTTCTACTTTGAGCCTGGACTTGAGGATAGCTCTGGCGAGGTTGAGGGCGGTCCGCAAATCGGGGGATCTGTTGGCAACGTAAGAGATCTCGGTACGGGTGACGTCATCCTCCGCATTTTTGATCTCCTGGAAAATGTTGCCGAAAGCAGCCTTACTCCATCTAGAGAGGGCCTTGCTCGTGGCTCTAAGTCTGGCAGCAACTCTGTATAGCGGGTCTATGTCGCTCACTGAGAACCAAGCTGAGGCCACCTCAGATTTAAAAGAAGGATGATGTCTCCAGAAGTTTAGGAATTGGAAAGGTTTCTTGATGCGGTGGGAGCTGTTGCTGATCTCGATGAGAAGGGGAGAGTGATCGGATTCAGTGGTGTTGAGGTGGAAGAGGCTAGTGATGAGCCCCGAGTCTGCCCAGTGACGGTTGATGAGGGCGCGATCAAGGCAGGAGTATTGGCGCCGGGAGCCTTCCTGCATGTTGCACCAGGTGAAAGTGTTGCCGAAAAAAGGGAGGTGAGTGAGGTGCACGTTGAAGGTGAAATTATTGAAATCATCCATGGCCGAAAGAGGAGGTGGGCTGCCTCCGGACTTCTCGACACTGCAAGAGATGGTGTTGAAGTCTCCTAAGCACATCCACGGAAGGTTCTGGAGGATAGGTGGGTGTTGAGCATGTCATCCCAGAGGTGCTTTCGCTCTTGGAAGTCACAGCTACCGTGAACGGCGGAGATTAAGGTTCTGTGCCAGAGTTGAGGGTGTTCGACCCAGAAGGAGAGGGCTTGGATGGAGTCCTGAACCACGCCGGAAGAAATGCCAGTACCGGCGAGGATCCAGATGTCGTGACTGCCAGCAAACGCGGTCGCAAAACCAAGTTGGAGTTTGATGCCGGTGATCCTTTTTTCGGGAATTTTGGGTTCAATGATTACTAGGATGTCGATTTTGTGAATTTTTTTCAGGCTGAGGATCCTGTTCATCGTTGTTTGTTGCCTATGCCTCTCACATTCCACGAAAGGATGTTAAGCATTGGATTGGGGGGAGTGGGTGAGGAGGTTGAGCTTGGCTGCTGACCGTGTGGTCATAGCTGCTTGCTGATTCTTTTTCTTGTTTTTTTTCTTCTTTTTCGAGGAAGATTTCTTGGTAGAAGTTATGAGGTTGCCTCCTGCCTCTGTCTGATCAACTGGTGAGAATGCACGTTCGACGGCCACTGGGGAGTAACTCTCAGCCTCGACCTCGTCAAGGGCACAAAGAGGGTTGTTACGATCGAGGAAACCGGCGGCCTTGGCTTGCCAGAACCTACCAGGAAGAGGGAAGCAAGGGGCTGGGGCGGGAGGGGCTTCGGAGAAAAGGGATGAGAGGGCCGGTTCTTCAGTGGACCTCTCAATACCTGCGGAAACCTGAAGCGTCTCCCGAGGGAGACTCCTCAAGGAGGAAGGGGGAGTGGAGCTGGATTCCAAGGGGACGAGGGCGGTGATGGGGGAGATCTCAAGGGGAACGGAGTCGTTGCAGAGGTTGGAGGAGGTGGGAGAGGTGGGGAGGCTGTCGGGTATAAGCGCAACGACGCGAGATACTACTGGCTTAGCCAGGGAGATGTCTGTTACGGATCTATCGTGGGCTGAGGTGTGCTCATGAGGGCTCTCGGGGGAGATGTCGATGTCAAAAAGGGCAAAGAAGTTAGCGAGGGTGATGGATGGGGGATTGTAGGGGACGATGTCGGAGTTGGACGAGGTGAGGGATGTGGAGGTTTGCTGATGATTGGTTTCTGTGGGCCCGGGTGATGAGTTGGAGGGCAAGTTAGGAATGAGGGGGGTGGTGGACGCGTCCGGGTCGCAGGGGTTACGGGGTCCAGCCTTCTTGAGAGCGGGGTTAGCCCGGAAGCAGCGCTGCAAGGAGTGTCCGCTCATCTTGTAATGTTTACAATAAATGATGTTGTTGTCATACTCCAGTGTTTGTTTGATCGTCTGGCCCCCAAGCTCTATCTCAATCATCTTGGGGGGTTCTTTGGCGAGATCAAGCTCCACGCAAATCTTTGCATAGTTGCATCTGGTCAGGTTGCGTGTTTCTTCCGCGATGGCCACCAGGACCCGAAAGAACTGGCTATACGCTTGAGAGCAGTTGCGTGAAAGCACACCAGGGGTAGGTTGAAAAGGGTGACCCATGTGGATATGATCGATGAATCCTCCACCGGGTTGAATTTGGTTGACCATTTGACGATTTTGGCAATCTGAGAGTCGATTCTGGTGGCACCCTTGGCCCAAACCACAGTGCAATCCTGGTCGGAGGACAGGTGCAGGAACATGTGCTTGGGATCGAGGGGGGCGATCCGGTAGGCGTCCAAAAGACCCCAAGCTGCTATGGCCTCCTTCACCCTAGCTATCTTCGGGCAACCGGCGTTAAACTTTATGACGAAAGTCTTGAGGAAGGTGTAAGATAGGGAGCAAATGTCCGTGTCGGAGAAGGGGACGCAGATTGGGTGACCGTCTAAAGGGGGTGGGAAGACGATGTCAGGGAGAACGAACTCCTTGATTGGGGGGTGGTTATCTACGCCAGCTCCGAGAGAATATATATATATATATATATATATATATATATATATATATATATATATATATATATATATATATATATATATTGAAAGAAGGTAATTGTGGTAAACGCGCCTACCGAGAATCGATCTCCTGACCACTCGGGCCGCGTATATATATATATATATAAAATATATATATATATATATATATATATATATATATATATATATATATATTGAAAGAAGGTAATTGTGGCGAACGCTCCCACCGGGAATCGATCTCCTGACCACTCGGGCCGCGTGCATCTCTCTTAGCCACTTGGCTAGAGGTCATTTGCAGTTTATATATATATATATATATATATATATATATATATATATATATATATATATATATATATATATTATTTTCTTTTTTTTAAACTGAAGTCTGTAGACTAGAGCCACCCAGCCGGCTTTGGCCCGGGGACTGTGGACAAATGCCACCCAGCCGCCCCCGTTGGGGCTCGATCCTGAGACCTTCCCCCAACATGCCAACGGTCTTACCACTAGACTGCGTGCCATTGGCATACATATTTGAGCTCTTTCCTCTTCTGTTGTAAACTGCAATTAATATATATTACTATTATATATAAATTATAACATGATATAAAGATAGAAAAGTAATAAATGAATTGATTTATGCAAAAGTCAGTTGAGGATAAAATCTTTTAATCTTCTCTAGTAATTAATATATATTATATATATTACGCTATAATATATATAAAATAAATTTTGGATATCCGAATTCGATATCCGAATTCGTTATCCGAAATTTATAATTTAAAGTCGGATCGGATATTAACGGATTCAAATACCTTAATAACCGAATTCGTATCCGAAAAAAGATAATATCCGATAAAATTTCGGATATCCAAATCCGATATCCAAAATTTTGAATAATATCGAAAAGTTCGAATACGAAACCGAATCGGATTCTAATTTTTGACTATCCATTGACAGATTTAGAACCCACAGTCGCCTGATTAGAGGTCAGACGTCTTATCCATTAGGCCACGTGTGCTCTTTTAAGCTATGATTTATTTTTGTTTCGGTTTTATGCGTTACTTTAAACAAACTGCTGCGGACCGAAAGAAATTTGTCTTTCCTTTCTCTATCGCACAAAAATAAAGGATTTTTTTAAACGGAGTTTTCCTGTCACGACCCGCACCCTGTGTAAGGGCACAGTGCATAACAGCGTCCAGCCTACGCCGCAGAATCGACGGTAGAATGCTGTACAAGGTTACTATCTGAACAACAACTCACGTAAATATATAATGTACTTGTCAAAACTCAACTCCGAACGGAGGACAAGTATAAGATATGATAATACTCAATCACAGTCTAAGCACGATATGATAACACAGAATCACAAAAGCTATGCTAACTCCAAAACAATAACAACTCTAATAAACTACTAAAATAATAATATCGCAAACAATCTCAAAACAAAGTCAAGATCTTAACTTATTACAATATAAGTTCAATATGAAAGTCCAAAACAAGTCTACTAAACTTATCTTCCGATCACTCCTGAGTGTCGAGGTCCAAGATAGCTATACCGTCTCCGGATCCCAAGCAAGTAGGGCAAGTGTGCTCAGGGCAACTATCTGTAATATTTTCAACAGGTCCAGTCAGGACAGGAACGAGCACAACTCATCTAAAAATCCCAAGTAAATGACAAAGGCTATAAAGCAGTTATAGACAGTTATATTGATGAACATGGCAAGTTTAGACAGTTAATGGAAAATAGAACGACAGTTCGAACAAGGAAAGTAAAGTTGAGAAACCAAAAGATCATGGCAATGAAGACTGTATATAAAAGCTAGCTGAACTAAAGTAATGATGATATAAACCCAAACAATACAATGTAAGACAAGTGTGATTCTGGTACGAGATGAGTCCAGTAAGGTAATTCTTGTAATGATTCTTGTAAGGTGATTCTTGTATGAGTCTAGACAATATCCAAGTGTGTTTTAAAATACTGAGATCTAAATGTAAACGGTTATAGGTAAATCTGGCACATCTCACACCTGGCCGAGTGTGGGATGGCTATTCTTCTTGTATGCTTCACTGTGGAGATTCTTGTATTTTGGAAATGTTTACACGTCTACTCAAGTATTTCCCCACCCGACAAGTACAAGTGAATTTCATAATCTGACACATAAAATGAGAACAAGTCTAGCCGAACATAAAGATGTTTGTAAGTAATTCTTGTAGATAATTCTTGTATGATTCGAGTCATGATTCTTGTAACAAAGGCTAGACAAGTAAGGTAAGTGTGTCGCATGCATGAATCTAGAAATAGCAATCCGTGCTGGTAACAGAGAATCAATAAACTAACTAGAACTGAATACAGAAATTAACAAGTAAATGAAAGAACTATCAGAGAATGTACTCGCCTGATACCATGTGCAACTGATGGAAATAGACGTTTGAACCAGAGTCAAAATGTCCTAAATAAAATAATATAGGTTATGATGTGTTCAAATATGTAATAAAGGAAGTCTACAATGCAACTACATGATTCTAAGTCAATCTAGGTCAAACTAAGTCAAAGAAAATCAAACCAAATCAAACTAGGTCAAACTGGGTCAAAGGTTGACTTACAGTTAATTTTTGGTCAACTGGTCAACTCTAGGTCAAACTCGACTAATGTTGACTAAGAGTTGACTTTTGGTCAACTGGTCAAGTCCGGTCAAGTTCTAGTCATTTCTAGGCTAAAGGTGGACTTTTGGTTGACTTTTGGCCAAAACAGTCAACCATGGTCAAACGGGGTCAACCCTAAGTCATGTACCCTATTCCTAACCAAGCTATCCCAATTCTAACCATATCTTAATCATGTTATCTCATATTAAATATAGGGTATTACTTAACTCTTACTCCATTACCGTACCAAGGTAAACCCATTACCTTAGCCTCTAACCAACACCTTAACCTACTTTACCCTCACTCTACGTAACCCCAAATACCCTACCAAGGTATTCTAACCCTATCTTAGTATCTCGATATCGTACCATGGTATCTTGATATCTCACTTGCTAATAAAGTAAATATTCAATTACCTTAAGGTAAATGGTAACTTTGAGATACCATATTGGTATCATTAAAATACCACTCTACTAAACTCTAACTAGCACTCTAACCAGGATACCACTTGGTATCTTATTCTAGACACTAACACACACTCTAACTTATCTAGGATACTAACATATATCTATTACCTACTATCTAACTCATATCATAACTTATCTCATATCGTACCATCTAACTTTTCTAATTTATTACCTATCTACTATCCAACTACAACCCTATATCAACAATCTAAATCACATCCTTAACTCACTAACTCTCTAACACTAGGATACCATATCAACCTTGGTCATAAGGTAAACTAATCATTTACCTTGAAGGTAAAGGCAATTTCATATTTACCTTAAGATACTAACTTGGTATCATAAGATACCAAGATACCCCTCAATTATCTAATTAACTATCAAATGTACTAACATAACATCTTAATATCTAATATATAATCTACAGAGACTAACTTGCTAATATACCAATATCTAGAACTAACATAACCTACTAACATATCAATATCTAACATACTAGATATCTAACATCAAACTATCTAACAACATATCAAATATCTAACAAAATACTAACGTCTACTATCTAACTAACACTCATACTAACAAATATTACCTAACAATAATATATATATGTACTATATCATACATATACTCTATGATACCTACATTCACTTAATATCTATACTACATAGGCTCATAGGTTACACAAAATACCTATGTCGTATAGTCATTCTTCTACTTAAAATCAATACTGTACCAATTGGGCCTTCACTAAATTCTAGGATTAAAGTATTTTGTATCCCTTCATATTAGCTTTCTGAAACTTTAAACGGATCGCATTTTCGTATCTGGAAGCTCCCGAAATCACAAAAATACCGAAACGTGTTCGTCTTTCGTACAACTGACACTTAAACAATTCAACAAAAAGTTCTAGAATACATTTGACCTATATATATATATATATATATATATATATATATATATATATATATATATATATATATATATATATATATATATATATATATATATATATATATGGAAATCTAACTTCGATACGGTTCTTTTTAAAAAATGGGAGGTTAATCGGAGTTCTAAGCTAAAAGTTATGATATTTCTAAGTTGATATAGCTACTAAAAACGTGGATGAATATTATGACGAATTTGAGTTGTTTTGGACAAAAGAAACACATGTAGGCCAAGATACTTGGATACCAACATAGATATCCAAATAAAACTCATTCTAACCATCCTAACTAAGATCAATCCACTCTCTAACCATTCTAAAACTGAATTTAAAACACAATTAATCCTATTAGGCAATAAACCAAATACATGGATTGTCCTAATTTGGGATCTATCAAGAAGGACACAAAACACATATCAAAAATCCTCAAGAGAGCTCTAAATGGCCTCAAACTTGAATCTAAAGGGCGTACATGCATGGAGGTGGATCTTATGTATTCAAAGCTAACAAATATGCATAGAAAATCAATTTAGAGGGTTGGTTTTACCTATTGGGAGTGGGATCCCAATGATACTCTCAGGGACACGGCTTCGATACGAAGATCCTTGCAAAATGGACACTCCTCCTTGAACTTTCCTCCAAACCTTTGCTAGCACCCTCCCTTGATAATTTGAGAAGGTTGGATGAAAGTTTTGGTGGAGGAATGAAGAGTTTTGGAGATCAAATCAAAGAGGGAAGCTCTCTAATTTGGAGAAGAACACTTTGTGAAGGAAAAGAGGCAAGATGGATTGAAATGAACGGAAGGGAGGCTAACCTACCTATAGTGGCTACCATTAAACCCTATTTGGGCCTTAGAAAAAAGCCCAATAAGGCCTCAACTAGTCCTCTTGATTAATTTTAAGTTAGGTTCAAGTTTGTGATCAAAAGGGTTAAATTTAAGCCCCTAACTTGACCAATCTAACAAGTGGGATTAGTCTAAACTTACTAACTTAATTAGTGGAGTTTGTGGGCCATGACTAACTAATCTTAGGGTCCCGTTTAGAATCTAATCAAAATTTATCAATAAATCAATAACATGATTTAAACATATTATTAAATAATTAATTTTACAATAGTTCAAAATTACTCTCATTTTAGAAAAGTGGTGGTTACATTTTTCCATCACAAACTCTCTGTTTCACACTCCCCCCTCCTACTTCCTTCATCGTCATCTCTTTCCTATCCCACAATTTCTTCAATGACACTGACCTGATAGCCAAGACTCCCTACCTCTTTAGAGCATGATAGTCAAAGACGCACCTTACAGCAAGACACAATAGTTATGTCTCATATCTCACTAGACAAGACACCTTTCACAGGTGCGCCTTTTGACAAGACGTAACCAAGAAAAAGTGCGCCTCAAATTTATTTTTATATAATTTTTTTTGAGATATGGCGATTAGGGGTGAGGATTATTCGGTTTTGGATCGAAAACTGAATCGAACCGAACAGAATAAGAGATTCGGTTCGGTTTCAAAAAAAATTGGTTCGGTTTCGATTTTTATTCGATTTCGGTCCAAAATCGGAAATCGAATAAGAATTATACAATTATGTAAATATTCTCAATTTAAAAATGTGTATATTTTAAAAAAAACAACAATTCTATGTATGTATTTTGAATTTTAACTTTGATAATTTAACAACTACTCCAACATAACTTTTAAATTCAACAAATGTGTGTATGAAAATTATAATTTTTTATATAATTTAACTACGATTCTAACTTTAGATCCGACCCATTAATTTCAACCAAACAAACCGAATAAACCAAATTTTTATTCGGTTCGGTTCAGTTCGATTTTGACTAATTTGGTTCGGTTTCGGTTTTGAATTTTCAGAATTTTGGTTTATTCGGTTTTGGCTAATTTGGTTCGGTTGAAATCGAATAAACCGAAAGCTCATCCCTAATGGAGAAAGTTTTACCTTACCGAAGTGGGAGAGAGAGAGAGAACCCATCAAAGTGAGCTATAGTTGAACTAGAAAAAAAAAACGTGGAGGAAAGAGAATACAAATTCTTGTGAATTCTATTGATTGATATCATTTGGTTATATTTTAAAATATATTTGTTAGTTTTATTATGTTATTTAATTTTATTTTTTAACTTACTAATTTATTTATTATTTATGCATTTTTTTATATTTTATTTTTGCATTTTGTTTTGCTCGGACTTATGTTTTAAGTGTGCATTATGCCTCATGGTGTTAATTAGGTCGGGCTGGCCGACCCGGACCCGATTTTGACCAGGTTTTACCGGGCCTGGGCCGGGTCGGGCGCAGTTTGTTTTGGAAGACGGGCCGGTCCGAGCTAGCCCAGATCAGTGAACCCCAAGTCCTGCTCGGACTGAACCGGGCTTGGGCCGGGCCGGTTCAGGGTTGGACCTGTCAGCCCCGTTTGGGTTTAAAAAACCAAATTTTTTATATGTTTTAAAAAATTTAATAATTAAAAAAATGGAAAATAAAAATAAAAATTAGTACAATTTAAATTAGTACAGTTTAAATTTTATTTTTATTAATGTTTAGAAAATTTCTATAAAAAAATATGTACATGTATAATAAATTTTAGAAAATTTGCACAATTAATTTGCGAAATAAACATGAATAGAATGACTAATACAAGATTTGCATCAATTAAAATTAATGACTAATACAAGATTATTAGTACATAAACTGCAATTAATGACTCATACAAGATTACTAGATGTCGATACATGATTTTAAATGCTGCGTAGCTTCCCTGTTCCA
>JANAVB010033815.1:3100161-3147661 GCA_029216955.1 Iris pallida | reverse complement strand
TTTAAGTCAATTATCAAAATCATGTTGAACATGGCTACATGGGCCAACAATCTCCTTTATTTTGATAATTTGACAAAACTACAATTGATACTTAACAAATGTTCAGCTTGTACGGAAGTAGGTTGGTACGGTACAGAAGTAGCTTGTTCATTGGTACATTAGCCTGTTTGTACGCTTGCTCCCCCGCAATAAATGACAAAATCATGTCTTCAGAACATTTGACATCTAGCAAAACATATCTCAAACCAAATTTTTAGAGCAATATGTAGTAGTATCCATAAGTAAGTATTCATAGAATTAAGTTTCATAGAAATTCTCCCTCGTTTGTCACATAATCAAAGTGACAGAAATATAAAGGTACTCAGCGCAGATGAAAAGGAGATAGTGCATAAACTAGTAAGAAAAACACACAACTAGAAATGCTCATAGAACAAATTACTAGAAATGCATGCATAGAGTGGTAAACTGTCTCTAAAAATAAAAAGCAACTAATACATGCCAAAATGAAATACTAAACTATCACACATAACTAGAAACGCTTTGAAGAAGCATATCACTAATACATAAATAAGAAAAACAACTAGAACATAATAGTGATTCTATATCACTAGACATCATCCTCAATCATCATACTCATCATCATCAGCATCCACCGCCCGAGAAGGGTTCTCGGACTCAACAGTGTGGTATGGATCATAGCGAGTAGCAGCATGGTCGAAATAGTGCTGAGCCTTCGGATCATTAATCCGATAACCGAGCACCAAGGGGTCACGAACCATGGAAATGAGACCGCCAGGGTTGTGAGCAAAGCTATAGCTAAATCCTCTCATGGTGTTGGTCATGGCCTGGAACTGTAGTGTGGTATAGAAGTCCACAGATCGAAACAGATCCATCATCAAGGCCTGTAAGGACTCAAGAGTGACACCTGTGGGAGGATATGAAGGATGGGAGCCAGCTGATGGGTCAACAACAGAAGGAGGAGCTGGAGGAGCCTGTACTGCTGGAGTAGGTACAACTCATCGATGTGCATGAAGAAAAGCAGGTGGTGCATCTCGAGGACAATTATCTAAGACGATATCAAAATACTCAAAGATGTACGGAAGATACATCACGTATAGAAGGTTTCACATTTTCTTGCGATACCTTTCCATAGCGGCGATAAGAGTCTTAGGTAGACTAAATGGAACATGAAAGTGGAGATGATAAATAGCCGAAAGTTCCAGATAAGTGATTTTAACGATGGAAGTTTGTTTGGGAGAAAAGTAAAAATACCATCCGATGCAAGTCATGGAAATAGTCAGTTATTCATGAACTTCGGTCGAAGACGACCTTTGGGACGTGGATTGGGTTCACATAACGAGTCACAAAATGAATCAAAAGTCATGTGGGCAGAAAATTAATTTTGGTGATATCCACCAGTGTTTCCCCTTCATTGGGAATATAAAGCATAAGAGCCAAATCGTCGACATCAAATTCATTGTCTATCCTACCGACTTTGGATTTAACCGTGCCATTTGTGACCGTGAGATTGCAATAAAATATTTGAATAGCATTCCAATAGATTGGATAACTAGACTGAACTAATTCTTCAAAGTTAATGTGCTAAAAAACAGAAAAGTGAAGTTGATTTGGGTCCCCAGACAAATTGTCCGTTCGACAAAGTCGACGAACCACTCTTTGGATGCATCAATGGAGACAAAGATGAACTCATCAAAATAGTCACTATACGGAATGTCGGGACTAAAAAGTGAGAAAGAACCTTCCTTTTGAATGTTAGAGGAGGAAGCTTCTCCAACTTTTCTCTTCTTTTTGGAAGCATGAGAAACTTTGGGAGCCATTGATAATGGAAATTAAAGAAAATGTAGAGATATACCAAAATTGAGTAGAGAATATGGAAGAAAAACCTGAGATAGCTTCGAAAACAAACTTATAGATCTTGGGATGCTTGGAAGAGGGAGTTTACGGTGGCAATGGTTAGGATTTTTTGGTGGTTTTGATGCTGTTTGCGTTTGGGAAGATGATGATGATGTGGGGTTTATAAAGAGGGGGTCCGACTGTCCAGCTTCTGTTCTGATTTATCCTTGACCAAGTTCGGCCCGATTTCGGTCCTTTAACAGTCTGAATGTACTTGGTCAGTTTTGATACAGTTTTAACATTAATACAAAGTATTAATTAAAAACACTTGTGTTGATGAAAAATAATTAATATTAAGTAACCAAAATAAATAAATTGTATCAAATATTTCGAGTTCGCTATAGGGGTCGGATCCCAGCTAGCGATAGTCCGAAGACACTTGGCACCGTATTGCTTTGACTTTTACATTTTTTTTCAAAAGGTCCCTTTCGGCTTATAACCAAAATACTTTCTACAATTTTATGTATTCAGGTCAAGTAATATATAATTATAAAACTTCCACATCCAAAATTCTAATTTCTCTTCGTATAAAGTTAAAACGATCTTTAGCTAGGAGTTTAGTGAAGATTTCAGCTAATTGACGTTCTGTATCGACATACTCTAAACAAATATCACCTTGTAAACCATGGTATCTAAGAAAATGATGTCTTATCTCTATATGTTTAGTGCGTGAGTGACAAATAAGATTCTTTGTGAAATTTATTGGACTAGTGTTATCACAGTAAACAGGAATATGGTTGTAAGATAACTGATAGTCTTCTAAGGTTTGCTTCATCCACAAAATCTGGGCACAATATCGTCCTGCGGCTATATATTCAGCCTCGATTATTGATAATATAATAGAATTTTGCTTTTTAGAAAACCAGAAGACTAAGGATTGTAACTACCATTTTTACCGGTTAGGATTATTTTTGACCAAATTAAAATTTTCCTTTTAGTGGGCCACTAGCATGATAATTAAACCAAATTCATAATTAAAAATTCCTATTTAAGTTGGCCCTAGTCATGATTACTTATGGTACAAGCACTAATTAAAGCCAAACCAATTAGTTCCCTTAAAGACTTCCATAATACAAAGTGTCATGATGAGTTTAGGGCTTGGCAAGACCATATTTAAACTCCTACAAGCCCTCGGTGGCAGCCATAATATCAACCTACAATTTTTCACTCATTCTTTCATTCCACACTCTCCTAAAAAAATTTATTTCTTCTTTCCCTTTGGTGTGCTAAGGTCTTGCAGAGCTCAAGGAGGCTTGGTGGAGGCTCTAGCAAGGATTTGGGAGCCACTTCTTCCTTCATCTTCCTTAAATTTGTGGGTCTTTGTGTAGGCTCCTTTCTACATAGGTATAACCCTCTAAACTCTAATTTCCATAGCCAAATTTCATTCATTCATATAGTAGACCCCTCTAATGGCTAGATCCAACCCTATAGGTGGTGAAATAGGTGTTAGATGACCCATTCCTAATAGTTCTATGGGTTAGGATGGTGTCATTTGGGTAGTTACGGGATTGTAACCACCAAGTGTTTGATAAAAGTCCTCAAATGGATTTTGTATCAAGTTTTGGGCTAGGACTTGGTCCATGTGTCCTATGGTATCGAAGGTTGTGCCAAGACATGGGGGGATGGTAAAGTAAATCCTTATTTCATGGAGCTTTTGTATCATGATTATGACACATGTATCATGGGTAATGTATGTTACCTTATATATGTATATATTGAAATAGGGTACATGTTACATGAATGCATATGATGGATAGTAAGCTTCATGTTGTGCTTTGTGTGGATCCCAACATATAGATTGAGATATGGAGTAGAGTATAAGACAATGTGGGTACGGTGAACTATTTTTTCCTGTGTTTGTCCAAGACATGAGTTATCAGGGAGTATTTAAGGAGGGGGATGTGAACACACATTATTTGGGTTATATTGTTACCACTGTCCCTAGTATATCAACATTATTTGGGTTATATTATTACCAATGATGGATAGTAAGCTTCATTATTTGGGTTATATTGCACATCCATTATTTATGATCTATCCATTCACTTTATTTTCTCATCTCTCTCTCTCTTCTTAATTCTCTGTTAAGAGACTGAGAGCTCGAGCCCCAAATCCTCCTCTTTCCAAATTACTGAGCCCTAACCCTAACCCTAATTTGTTGTGGAGGGTCGGCCATGGTGGCAACCACTAGATCCTCGAACAGCGGCGACGGCGGAGACCACTGAAGTGGCGGCGGTGATCAGGCGGACCTCCACGACGAACGACGAACGGCGGCGACGATCGGCGACCGCCCCATCATCGATAGCGACGGTGGTGTGGCGCTTCCACCACCGACAGTGACGGTGAAGGCTGATCTCTGCGACGAGCAACGGGACCACTTGTTTTCGGCAGCGAACATTCATCTCCGACGATCTGATGGTTCTCCTCCGCCCTAGCTCGACGCCATCAGCTGTACTTCAAAATTTCACTACGAAGATCAACGATGAGTCCTTTGAGTTCTCCTTCTTCATTTGTTCAATGTTTTTCTCCTTCTCAGTTTTTGATTCGATCGTAGGGGAATTGTTTCGGTTTTGCTTGATTTGATCGGATCGATCAGTCGATCAAGTAGGGATCGACCGTTCCTTCCGATCTCGATCGAACTTATTACATGATCAATTGTTTGAGTTCAATTTTGCGTATAATCAATTGAACTCTTATTCAGTACTCTATTGTTTGAACGGTAGGGTATTGGGCGTAATTCCGGAACCAAGTAGTGGTTCATATCTGGACACGTCAGGACCGTGTCCGATCCGTAGAGCCGTGTCTAAATTTTTGAGATTTTATTTTCATTCCAGATCAGATCTTGCGCTCAGGTATTACTCTGCTCTTCTCGATTATTGTTTGTTAATATATTAGCTAGAATTAATGGACTTGGACGGGAATGTGTTCGGGATGCAGGGTGTTGGGCGTTGGTGTCCGATTTTCTGTTCGTGTCTTAGTTTGTTGCTGTTCATGGGTGGTGTCTGTAGTGTATGAATTATTGGCAAGGGTGTGTGTATCCAGTTTCGTATCGAAGCTCAGCCGTAGCCGTGTTCATGGGTGCATGTTCAGTTTGGAGTAGAAGCAAACTTGAGGAGTCTGCTTGGGGTCCGTAGGCTTGATTACACTTTTGATTAAAACTGTTTTCTAAAATAAAGGTTTAATTGTTAGAATTTGGACTTTGATTTCAAATATGGATTTGATTTTGGATCTGGCATTACCATAGAATAGAGCTGGTGTCTGATAATTTCTGGACTTTGTATTTCTAAATTTTATGAACATTGTAATTATTCTTGAATAGTTGTGTGTTTATTTTAAAACTTAAAATTTTAGTAGAGTTGAACTATGGGGATCACAGCATTTGAAGATGGTGATTTGGTATGGAAAATTCGAATACTGTGACTCTTAGTAGTGTTGAAGGGGTTGGTTTAACTGTTAGTTTCAATTTCTCTTAAAACTTTCATGATCTGATGATTTCCAGCTTGAAAGTTTTGTGTGGTTTGATTAGGTGAGGGATGAGCCTGTTGATGACTTGTTGGGTTATATGGTAGAAGTCTGAATATTAGTATGGTTTGAATGTAAGTCAACTTTATACTTGGTTGGGGTTTTGTTGCTTGCTGCAATGGTGGGATGAAGTTGTATATATTTTGAAGAGTTGAGTCTAATCTCAGCTCTACACTTGGGTTGGACTTGCATACATGCTGTGGGCTCTTAGTAAGTTTTATTTATATTGGATGGGTTGAGAAGAATAGCTGGAAGCATGAGTCATTTCTGTAGGTTGGTGGGGACTTGTCTTATACAACAAGCTGGGTTAGGTTGAATGTGAACCTAAGATCCTGGAGAATAATTATTTTACAGATTGGAGTTGGTTGGGTTTTGTGTATAATCTTCTAGGTTATGTACCTTGGGTTGGATTGTCACATGGAGATAGTAAATTTTAAAGATAAAAGATATATAAAACAACACAGCTACTATATACGTTCCCAGAATCACCACAATCCACAAGCTATTGGTACAATATCATCCGGAGACAATTCCGATAACATGAATAAAATTATACAATCCTGAAATCCTCAATACAATATATGATAAAATTATCTAAAACAATATCTAAGAAAAAATCTAACTATACCTATGAAGTTCTAAGTCTATCCTGAGGCACAACTCTATCCTGGCTTCGGGCTCTGGCCCATAAAGATGGAACATCATCCACAAGCATAACTGCAACGTTTTCTATCAGGAAAATAGCAAAGTACAACCCCGACAAGAAGCACTAAACAATGTAAACTAAAATGCATGAAAAAGAATCATAATATAAACTATAGTACAAGACAGGAATATAAAATTGCAGTAAATGAATAACGATGAACTATAATACCAGATCCTGAACAATGAACTAGACTATCAGTGTAACATGCAAGTGAAATAACTATCAGAGTATGTGACCGGCTGGGTGAACAATGAACAAGAGTACATGAATAATGGTACGGCTTAGAGTCCCATGTGCACGATGTGAGACCTAAACTATTAGTCAATGCCTAGCTAAAACGGGATTGGTCACATATCTGTAGTATTTCCTAACCAAATGTACAAGTAAGAAACAATGAACTATGAACAATGAACGATGAACGATGAACAATGAACAACGAACAATCGTGTGTACAACGTGTCAATATGAGAACATGAAGCAAGACAGAAATACAGAGTAAATGGTTCGAGTCGGTGTACTTGCCTTGCTCTGGATGATCGGGGATAGTAAAGCACAAATCTGTATGTCCTCCTGATTTGGTGTAAGTTGGCTAGGTTCTAATCAAAGTAATTAGCTAATTACGACTAGCTATCTATCCATGGTTAAACACAAGGTAACTATATATGTAACTAACTAATCCTTTTTAAAAGGTTTTAATAGATTTTAGAAAAATATACTACATAGCCTAGGATATCAAAATAGTATTATTTAGATTTATAAATACTAACTCTCTTAGAACTATAATTTATTATTTAAAGATATCTTTAGTAAAAATGCTTATAGCTATACAAAATTTTTAGAGTAAAATCATTCATGATATTGCCTGACTTAGAACCACAGTATTCTACATCAATTTGACAATTGGTCTAAAAGATATAATAATATTTGGCATTGGAGTTTTCCTTAGAATTGTACAGCTTACTTCGTCGTGTCCATCGACGAAGGCTGGGCGTATCCGATTCGTATCCAATTATTCGGGAGCGGGTCGTGACATGTTTTTAGTGGTGGCCCATGCAGGTCTGTCCTAATGGCATTTAGGCTATAGAGTGCTATTGGAAAACCTGTTAGACTAAGAAAAACTCATCACAACATATGATTCTTGGAAAATGGTTATAGTTATTGAATATCGAGATTGATTATACTCAAAATATTATAGGAGGTTGACTATTTTTCTAGGACTTAGCAATCAACGAGTTTCTTTCTATTTCAGGATGGTTGCCACCAGGAAGACCGCAGACCAGCCCGGAGCTACAGGAGCTTCGGATCAGACCACAGACGATGTTCCGGTGGAGCAACTTCCACTACCACCTCCTTAGTTTCCTCTGTTGCCTCCGACGGTGATGTTTGATGGCGCTCAAGTGATGGCCATGTTCCAGCAGTTCATGGAGGCACAGAACCATCAGGCTGTGCAGTTTGAGCAATGGTCATGGATGCCCTCAGGACCCAAGAGCCGGCTCCAATAGCACCAGTAGCTCCTCCAGCACTAGCAGCACCGAGACCAAGGACTGCCAAGGATTACCAGAACCTCTGTCCGATAGATTTCTAGGGCCACGAGGGAATTGTTTATGCTGATGAGTGGTTGGAAAATACGGAGAGGATACTGAAGATGGCGCAGATCCCGGATGACCTGAAGGTGGAGGTGTCGAGCATACGACTCTTTAATTTGTCCAGAGCTTGGTACCGGAAGGACCTCCAGTTAGCTGAGCCCCAGGTTTCTTGGACAGATTTCAAAACTCTGTTCAAGGAGAAGTTTTTCCCTGATGTGGAGCGATATGAGCTTCTAATGCAGTTTGAGGCGTTGCAGCAGGAGACCATGACAGTGGTGGAGTACACGTCAGAGTTCACCCGACTCAGCAGGTTCGTAGAGAACCTAGTCCGTGCACTAGAGGAGAGGGCTTGGAGGTTCAAGAAGGGCCTCACCAGAGAGCTATGGCACGCAGTGGCGATCAGCCAGACAACTACTTACTCGAGCATCCTCAAGATCGTACAGGCAGTTGAGAAGGAGATGGACCCGAGGCCCAAGAGGGATAGGGACATCGGCAGCAGCAGTTACCAGGCACTAGCGAAGAGGGTACAGATGCAGACTCAGACGAGGCCAGTTCAGCAGGCAGCAGTTCAGCATTGTCCAGCCAGTGTTCATGCAGATCCGCCACAGAGGCAGCAGTTGGCAGTCTCCTGTAACTACTGTCATCGCCCGGGGCATCATTACGACGAATGTCGCAAGAGGCTAAGGCTTTGCTTGTTCTGTGGATCACCTGCTCACCAGGTCAGAGATTGTCCAGAAGCCGCTGAGGGACGAGCATGGGGAGCACCGGGACCCCAGCAGGAGGACTTACCTCTTCTTGTCCAGCAGCCGCAGGGAGATCAGCCAGAGGGGCGAGTCTACTTCCTGACGGCCGAGGAAGTGGAGACCATCCCGATTCCAGACGAGTACTGACGACCGGGGGCACTTGCGGATCACTATCTTTCTTTGATGTTTCTTTTTACATTTCCTTGTTGTTTCTCCATTTCGAGGCTTATTTCTAAAAGTCTCATCTCTATCTTACTGTTGTTCATAGTACCTATGAGCTACTAGTTAACTGCTGATTGTCTCTTGATATCCAATAAATTTTTTTTTCTAAGAACATATACTATTCCTCTCTATCATGATTTAAAATTTTCAAACTTCCTTCAAACTTCTGGATAAATTTGAGAAAATATTTGACAACCTACTATGACCTAGATTATGGAGGCCGTGAGTCCATTGCAGCCAACTGTACACTGGCGAGGCAGGGGCTCTAAGTCAAAGTAATTACGGGTATTCTCAGGTTCTCAGATATTATTGAAGCTAAGTCCTAAATTTATTTCATATCGGATAAAGTTGACCAAATATTGCGGTAATCTAGTATTACTGAGAGCATGGAACCGAAAGCTCACTGCAGCCAGATGCATACTGGCTGGACAGGACTTGTAGGGAAAGTGATCTCAGATATAAAGATTGTCGGGTACTATGGAGACTATTATACTTTGATCTCATTTTTGTGATTATTTCTTTGAATCACTTTAAAAATTTTCCAACTTCAAAATTTTTTATTTGATTATCTTGAGCGTGTCTAATCGTATCATCTGAAATTTCGAGGACGAAATTTTTCTAAGGGGTTAGATTTGTAACCCCGTTTTCCTGAATTATTATTTTTATTTATTTTCTGGAATTTTTTTTAATTTATATATATTTTATTTATGGTTTGTTTATGAGAATATTTAATTGATTTACCTATTCTTAATAATACAATTTTCTTAATGGATATTAATTAAGGGTAAATTTGAATTTGATTTCAAAATTCAGTTTTCCTCCATTTGTAACAACCCATAACAACTTGTAACCAACTTTTCTGACTGAATTTTTGTATTTTTTGTCATTTATGAAAGGGGAAGGATTTATGTGTAATTTGTCATTTCAGTGGAGGGGCTTATGTGAAATTGCATATTCATTATTTATGATCTAACCATTCACTTTTTTTTCTCATCTTCCTCTCTCTTCTCAATTCTCTTACTACTAAAATAAAGTAAATTGGCGACGGAGGATTAGCGACGGATTGTATCCGTCGGCAATAGCGACGGTCTCGCGACTACCTTGTGACTGGCTACCGTCAGAAAGCAATGGATAATTTTTTTAGTTTTTTACGTCAAAATCAGTCGCACATCCGTCGCTCATTTGACGAAACTTTAGCGACGGATTCATGTCCGTCGCTAATATGTCGCACATTGTGGCGGCAAAATCTTAAAAAAATGGTGCGCTAAATTAGCGTCTATGTAGTGACGGACGTTCCGTCGATAATCTAGTGGGTATTTAGCGACTACCTACCGACGGATATATCCGTCGGTAATCCGTCGCTAAATACTGTAACCTAACTTAAATTGAACCAACGGGGGAGAATTTTTCATTCCCCCCAAAAACTCTCTCTTTCCCTCTCTCTCTCTCTCTCTCGGCGAGCTCTTTCCGACGGGTCACATTCTCCGACGAAGCTCTCTCCGACGGAATTTTTCTCTCTCAGGTATGCTCTCTCTCTCTCCCTCTCTCTCTGTTTAGGGTTTCGGGTTGGTGGGGTGGGGGGTGGGGGGTCGGTTGTCGCTGGAGCCGGCGTGATGGAAGGGAGGGAGTGGGGACGGGGGGGAGGTTGTTGAGGGCGGGGGACAGGGTAGGGTTTAGGGTTTCGAGGTAGGGGTAGGGTTTCAGGTGGGAGGGGTGGGCCGGCTGTCGTGGGGGCCGGCGGTGATGGGGGGAGGAAGGGGGCTGGGGGTGGATGGTGTTGGGTGCGGGACGGGGGACAGGGGTAGGGTTTGCTGTCGGGGGTGAGGGGGAAGGGGGGTAGGTGTATGCTGTCGGGGGTGGGAGGGGGTGGGGTGGGGGTTTGCTGTCGGAAGGGTGTTGGATGGGGAGGGGGTTTGCTGTCCGGCGGGATAGGGGAGGGGTGGGGGGTATCGGTGGTTTCGGATCGGACCATTCCTATGAGTATCGGTGGTTTTGAATCGGAGTATCGGATTGGGGGAAGGGGTATAGGTGGTTTCGGATCGACCAATCCTATGAGTATCGGATCGGGGGAGGGGGGTATCAAAATCGGTATCGAAATCGGAATCGGTATCGGATCGATACTGACCGATACCGGTCTAATTTGGCATGTTCCGCTCCGATACTGACCGATACCCGATACTGACCGATATCGATCCGATACTGTCCGATAATGATACAGATTGGCATGTCCCGGTATCGGTATCGACTATCCCTATGAGTATCAGCATCGAGGGTATCGGTAATATCGGTGGTTTCGGATCGGAGTATCGAATTTTTTGGTATCAAAAAACAAATAGGTATTAATAAATTATTAATATTAATAATTTATTAAAGTATCGACTGATACCGATACCGATCGGAGTATCAGACTATTCTTATGAGGATGGTTTAAAGTATCGGGCTATTCTTATGTTTAGTTTGTCTTACGATACAGATTTTCACATCCAAATCGAGGATAAATCGTTACTTTGTTGATCGTACATGGATGTACAAATGGCAACACGAGCAGAATTGGTGTTAGTGACGATTTTCAGGCAGGCGTGGAAGTATTTCTTAAGTATGCCATGAGCAAAGCTCAGTACATAGACGGTAACAAAATCAAGTGTCCATGTGTTAATTGTCACAATAGACGTTACGAAGAAGTGGTGACTGTGAGAGATCATTTGACCCGTAAGGGTTTCGTACATGATTACGGCTTGTGGTCATCGCAAGGTGAATTATATTCGGAAAGACAGGCGGCGGAAGCTGGTACTTACGTTTTTGATGATAATGCTGCAATGGATGTCCTCGAAGACGACGGATGCTCTGTTGATTATGGAGACGTACAGAACCTTGCACAAGGTATGGTGTATGATGCGGCAGGCCCTAATTTTGATCCGAAGGATCCTAATACCGAGACGAAGGCGTTCTATGATATGTTTCAGGATGTAGATACTCCTCTATATCCTGGTTATGAGACTCATTCCGTACTGTCAGTGATGATGCGGTTGCTGAACATAAAGTCTGATTTTAACTTGCCACAAGCTTGCTATGATCGGATCATACAACTAATCAACAAGGTGTTACCGAAGAAATCAAAATAGCTCACAAAAAACTTCTATAAGTCAAAGATGATGGTCTAACAACTGGGACTGGGGTACAAGAAGATAGATTGTTGTCGCAACGGATGCATATTGTACTACAAAGAGAATTACGTATCAGAAAGTTGCAGCTTCTGTAATGCGGATCGTTACAAGCCAGTACAGGAAAAAGGAAAGTCAACTAGAAAACGACGTCCTTACAAGTATATGTATTATTTGTCGATCACGAAGCGCTTGCAGAGGATGTATATGTCTCTGAATACAGCGAAACACATGACGTGGCACAGCGAAGAACGCATAAAGGACGAAAGAGAATTGTCACATCCTTCGGATGGAGAGGCATGGAATATTTTAATTTGTGTCATCCAGATTTTGCTGCAGAGCCTAGAAATGTACGCCTTGCGCTATGTTCTGATGGCTTCGCCCCTTTCGGACAGTCGGGATCTTAATACTCATGTTGGCCGGTCATTCTTACCCCTTACAATCTGCCACCATGGATGTGTATGAAGACTCCTTATATGTTCTTGACAGCTATCATACCCGGTCCCAAAAATTCGACGAAGAACATTGATATATATTTACAGCCGTTGGTGGATGAGCTGAAACAGCTGTGGGAGATCGGTGTCACGACGTATGATATTTCCAGGAAACAGAACTTTCAAATGAGAGCTTCACTCATGTGGACAATCAATGATTTTCTAGCATACGGTATGCTGTCGGGATGGAGTACGCACGGCAACATGTCTTGTCCGATATGCATGGAAAATAGTAAGACATTCCGCCTTAGACATGGAGGAAAAACTTATTTCTTTGACTGTCACCATCAATTTCTGCCCGTGAGACATCCTTGGTGAAAGAACAAGGACGCGTTCAGATCTGAAAAACAAGAATTTCTTGATCCTCCTGCCAGATTATCGGAATACGATATTTGGAAAGTTGTAAAGGAATTGCCCATCACAATGGAAGATCCATCAAACAATCGTGTCGAGGGGTTCGGTCAAAGCCATAACTGGACCAAACGGAGTATTTTCTGGGACTTGCCTTATTGAAAAGATAATCTTATAAGGCATAATCTTGATGTCATACATATCGAAAAGAATGTGTTCGATAATGTCTTCAATACCGTCATAGATATTAAAGGAAAGGCGAAGGACAATCCAAAAGCAAGACAAGACATGGCCGAGATATGCAAACGTCATGATCTAAACTTGATAGAAAGGGGAGCTGGTGGACAATTAAGTAAGCCTATAGCGCCATATACATTGAGCAAGGAAGATAGATTAATAATCTGCAAGTGGATATCTACTTTAAGATTTTCCGACGGCTTTGTGACGAATTTGTCTAGATGCGTTGATCTCAATGAACGCAAGCTAACAAGAATGAAAAATCACGACTGCCATGTATTTATGGAAAGATTAATGTCCATTGCTTTGAGAGAGTTGTTACCTTCTGCTGTATGGGTTCCGTTGGCCGAGCTGTCTACATTTTTCAGGAATATCTGTTCAACTAAGCTGACGGTGCAACATATGGTACAACTTGAGGAGAAGATTGTCTTAACAATTTGTAAGTTAGAGAAAATATTTCCATCGGGTTTTTTCGACAGCATGGAGCATCTACCGATTTATCTACCATACGAAGCCCGTGTCGGTGCATCTGTTCATTATCGATGGATGCACCCCTTTGAAAGGTAAATAAAAATCGATATAATTTAAGTGGAATTTTATAACTTATTGTTAATTGTCAAGATAATTTGTCTTTCTAGGTACCTACACCATCTAAAGAAGAAAGTTGGCAATAAGGCTCAGATAGAGGCTTCGATATGCGAAGCATATCTTATCGAGGAGGTGTCAAACTTCTGCTCCATTTATTTTGATACTCATGTCGAGACAAATAGAAATAGACCTCAAAGGAATAACGAAGATGTTGAGGATGGAGTATATTCAATTTAAGGGGCAAGCCTATTGGGGCTAGTAAGAATCGGTGGTTGACTGACGATGAGTATGATGCCGTGCACCGATATGTATTGTTAAATTATGACATACAAGAAGTGAGAGAATTGGAGAAGTAAGTGACTACACCTCGTTATAATCTCTAATTTGGTGAAGTAAGTGACTACACTTATTTTTATTCTCTCTAACAGTGTATTTAGAGATGAAGTCAAAATAAGGACACCCGATATTACCGATGAGGGACTTCAAAGAGAGGTTGATTGTACCTTTCCGACCTGGTTTCAAAAATACGTAAGTAACTGAGATAATATGTTATACGGCTAACATTAAAATATATGCAAGTAAAACATTTAAATTATCATTATTTGTTTATAGGTTTTATTGCCTGAAACAACACTCACAAATGAGAGCATTCGTTATTTGGCATTGGGACCGAAGAAGCATGCGAAGACTTGGTCAGGCTATGTCATTAATGGCTTCAAGTTTAGGGCAACTCAGCATGCTATAAATGTCGAATTTGTCAATGACAACTTCAGTACTAAGGATTCTGGTGTTTGCATAAGAGGCACCATCTATGACGACGAGTCGGACTTTGACTATTATGGAGTGCTTTGGGATATTGTAGATTTATAATATAGTGCCCCATATGATATACATATTATGATGTTCAAATGTGAGTGGTTCGATACGACACCAAATATCGGTTGGAGAATCGATAAACAATTTGGATTCGTCGATATAAATCATCACAGGAGGTATAGAGGGTCCGACACGTTTGCGATAGCAAGTCAGGCTGTTCAAGTCTACTATACAAGCTACCCAAGGCGTCGTAGAGATCAATTTGATTGGTGGGCAGTATGCAAGATTAAATCTAGAAATACATTCAACGTTGGAGACCCAGCATACCAAGAGGACAAGATCGAAAAGCCCCAATACTTGGGACAACAGTTGGATACCAGGGATGTTGAATTAGAGGTTGATATACCTCATGCTAAGGAAAATAGAGGGGAGGAAGAGGTTAATATACAAGACTTAAATGTCAACCAGGGGAAAAAGAGGTGTCTTGTCCCAAGTATTGTGACTGAAGAAGAAGAAGAAGAAGAAGAAGAAGAAGAAGAACTTGATGAGGATGAGGATACAGATGAAGTCGACGTTGAGGATGAGGATGAGGATGAGGATGATGATGAGAATGAAGACGAGGACGATGATTAAATATCGGTATATTTCAGTTCATGTTTTTGTCGAGGCCGAGGCCGCTGACGAGGACGATTCGGTTTAAATTAAACTTCTGTGTTCTTTTTGCATATGGCACTCCTAGTCCTACTCCTCTGGCCGGCACTTGTCGCCCTACTGCTGGCATATATATTTTAGTTTAGTTTTATATTCATTTATACTTTTATATTATTAATTATATTTATGTGTTCTATTTACAGGGCATGGTTGCGAGCACTCGTGCTGGTGGTGCTGGCCGTGGTCGTGGTGGTGGTGGTGGTGGTCGTGGGCGTGGGCGTGGTGGTAGCGGTCGTGGTTGCTACATATCTTCCCCGGATGTGACCTCCGATCCCGACCTGGAGAGCCCGGGCACAAACTCTTCCCGCCGTCAATCTTCGTCGAGGCCTGCGACTCCATCCGTTAGCGGATCTGTAAACCCCCTAAAATTTTACTACATTTTTTTATATATTTGTTTTATGCGGATATTTATACGACAAGTGCGAGTACGTACATACGTGATATTTATTTATTTAGTTATTTCACCTAAATAGTTTATTTTAGGTTTCATAAATATAGTAAATAGTTTTGTTTTCGAAATACATAAAGAGTAAATAATTTGTATATAAATATTTTTTCACAAAAATTTAGTCAAATGTTTTATTTTCATTATTATAAAAATGATTTTTATTTATACAAGTATAGGTAATGATTTAAGAAATGATATTTTTCTCTTTTTTATGTACTATACTGGAAAAATATGTTTATGTAAAATATTAATTGCATGCGAGTACATGAAATTCAATTCATGTATATATTTTTAAATTTTCAAAATTATTTTAGTAATTATTTTAATTTATTAAAAAGGTATTTCAAATAGTCAAATATTTATTATAATTTTCAAAATTATTTATTATTATTTTTATATTATTTATAAATTTTTTTGAATTTCTCTATTTCATTAAAATTATTATGGGTATTTAAATTTGAAATTTCTTATTACTTTTAATATGCTTAATTTAAATATGGAAGTTATCAATATTAAATTTAGATTTGAATATATACAGATTTAATTCGAAATTGGATTGGATTTGGATTTGGATTGAATCGGTTTTAAATTGATTAAAATTTAAAAGTGAGATATCAAAAAGGGATTTGCAACTATCATAATCCTTATCTAAATAGTAGCTTCCACCTCCTATATAAGGAGAGGCTCATTATTCTCTGTTCTATTAAGTTTCTCCACCTACAAATGTGTTTGTGCATCGTGTCCGTGCACATCAAGCCATATCCATTCACTTCTTCTATTTTCATCCAAATTGATTAATGTTCTCATTAAAGAAATTCTCTTTTTCCTTCCATCTATTTTCTCTTATCACAAATTCTTACTATCTTTTTACCGATCAACCAAGTCCGTCTATCCTAGTAGTCCTTAAATTTTGAGTACGAAAATTTTCAAAGGTGGGTAGATTTGTAACTCATCTTCCCGAAATTATTATTTTTTAAATTATATCTATATATTTTAATTTCGTGTTTAAAAGTAATTTTCGTAAAAATTTTGTAAAAGATATTTTGTGATTACTTTTGTTACCAAAAACTAGTTTTAAATTAATGGTTTGAATTAATGTTTCTAAAAAAATGTTCTCGAATTTATTATTTGAAATATAAAATATGTTTTTATTATTTTTGGTCTTCTAAAAATTGGTTTTAAAAAAATTGAGCGATAAAAGGTTTTTTGTCTATTTATTTTTAAATAAAGATTTGGATTTATAAAAGTAAGTTTTATAATATTTGATGACATCGAGTATTATTTTGATATGTTAATCAGTTATTTGATTATTTTTGAATATATTTGAATTTATTTAAATTATCTTGATGGTTATCAACTATACTTTAAATTATGTTGATAATTTAAATATTGTTTAAAATACTTACGATGACTAATTGGAGCACTACGATTTGTCTAATCTAGATTTGAAATATTATTTGATTAAATGATTTATTTATTATTTGATTTAAATTATTTTGATAAATATTAGATATTATTTTAAAGTTATTATGTTGAGTTTGATTTGGATTTGGATTCATATGATTTGAAATATTTGATAATATAGAATAATACTTAAAGTTATTATGGTGATCATTTAAAGGATTGCAATCAAATTGATTTATTTTTAAATAATTTATTTGATTTAAAATTATGGCAAGATTTATCCATTAGAAATTTTTATCCTATTGGAATCATATCTAGCATTAATTAGATCGTTTCTTATTTAAACCAATCCTATTCCTATCCAAATTAGTTGGTAATCATAATCATCCTTATTGATTTAGTTCTAATCCTATCATAATTTGCTAATTGCTAGCCATTATATATATCTATTGAATCTATAAATAAAATCATCTTTCAAACCATCCTTGTCAAAATTTCTCTTTTTTTGGTCATAAATTCAGCCTTAATTTTCAAAGGTTGTAGCAACTTCGAATGACCATAACTCCCAACTCCGGACTCCGTTTGACCACCAGTTTTTTTGTTTGGAATCGTATTGAGTTATATATTCTGAATATAAATTTTATTTTCATAAATTCGGAACTTAATTTTCTGGAAAATTTGTGGAGTGTCAGTTGTCCGAAATCTGACACGTTTTAGTGTTTTTGAGATTCTGGGAGAACCAGGAATCAGAATCACGAACCGTTTGATGTTTCGGAATGCTGACTGAAAAGTACACATCTTATAATTTTTTTTCCAATTTTCCAGAATATTTTATTTTTGGTTTTTATTTTAGAAGTTTGTCACATCGTCTGAGTTCGTCTTGTGTAGCCCTGTGACTAATCTGTACCCAACGGGATTGTCGGTTTCACCAGCAAGGACCTCAGGCAAGACACCTTGCCATTTGCTATTTATTTATTTTAGCTCATATTTCATGCATTATTTATTTTTTTATGCAAAATAAACTGTGATACATGGCATAACCTGTTAGAACTTACAGTTCATTTATATTTCCTGCTATGTATTATTTTTCTTACACATTAAACCTAGATTTAAGGGACCACCTTGTGTGTTGCATTCATTGGCCTTGACATGTTGTAACACGAAGTGGTGTGTCGTATGTAGAACACGGACATGCATGACTGGCTGGCCACCGGTGCGTATATGCCGTGCGATAGGAATAACCGCTAATAGAGGTTGCATGCTTAGTTTGACTTAGCGGTTATAGAGGTTTTCTGTTATGGATACAACATAGTAGGCATTGGGCGGGAAGGACAATTCCTTAGCATATGGGCTTCGATGTACTTTTCTTTTTGTAACCCGTGAGCTCCGCCGGAGACACGGGTCAGATTATCCATGATTACTGACGGCCACTGACGATTCTGCGGAATGTCATGCTCTTACTGTTGGGACCTCTGGTGCCCAAGGGAGGACTATGCCGATCCTATTTAGCCAGAGTCCATGCGTAGGAAGGATTGTACTTAACTACATTTCACTTAGTACGGTTAGGCACCTTTATCCGTTAGGTACGTGTACTTTGGTTTGGGTAGTTGTATCTGACCGTGGCTTGGAACAATAATTTGTCGCGAATTAGTTCGTCACATCTTGTCCTTGTTTGGTTGTAGGTGTGACTTACTACTTCGATGAGAAGGTATTGAACCTTGTTGGGGTTCGGATACTATATTGGATTCGTAGCATGGAAAGATACGTCACCCTGAATTAATTTACCATCTCCTGTCCTTGTTTAGTTGGAGGGATGGTACGCTCGTTCAATAGGTGTGTATTGGACTATGTTATAATTCAATTGACTTATTTATTTGAGCAATATTTATTCAGTTTATATGGCATGATATTATGTGTCTTGTTACGTCCCTCTGAGGACCTGGTTATCTTGCCAGGTGTGTGCTCTTGTCTTTCGTAGGTGTTCTAGCTCTAGCCGTGATCATCGCTATTTCTTCGAGGATGATTGCATTTGGATCGTCTTCGCTTCGTTCGCCAAAATCATTTATTTTTTTATGTATTTCTTTTCATAGTTGGTAGTGGATTTGTCTCCGTCCAACTACATGTACCAAATGATAATTCATTATCATTATATGACATCTTTTATTCATTTATCTTGTGTGGATGAGATTAGTTATGGTTCTACTGCATTTTACAGCTTACGTATATTTATTATACGACTGGCATGTCTACGCTCCTAGTCCTACGTATTTTGGGACTGGGGCGCTACATGTTTTTGTGGTGGCCCATGCAGGTCTAGATAAATTGTTTGGTTACTTTACCGTACCAATCAAGCCTGCGAATAGGATTAGAAGTCTAGGATCTCATCCACATACTTGACCTCTTTCCTCGATTCCATATTCGAACTATCGTCCGACTCATCGACTGCATCTTACTTGATTCCTTATATCATTATTCTTATCTCCTCTTCGTTCTTGCTAGAGGTTAGGAAGGTGACCCCTACTAGTTAGACATGTTTCTTTTTCCCAAAACACCATTAGTTAAATTTTTAAGTTGGGTAGAATGCCTTATGACCTAGCAATTCCTTTGTCCTTGTGACCTATATTAGCAAGTTTACTTAAATTTTAGAATTTAGAGGACCCTAACCCATCTAGCCAACCAAGGACTTGGACAAGAAGACTATAGGACAACTGTATAGAGACCAATATAGGATACAACTTAGAGTCTTAAGGAGTTTGAACTAATTCTACTCTATTTCAATCTTAATCTCACATGCCTATATTTTTACTATCTAGACAAATGATGCTAATGTAGCCTAGTTTTTTTTGCAAGCTTAATTCTTTATCAAGCTTGTTCATGACATATGTTATTGGAGGCCTCCGCTAACGTATTGTCTACTCAGAACCGGTGCATGATGGTCTGATCAACATAGTGCACTTTGGTTCGCTTTTATCTATCGTTCTACGTGGATGGGGACATAGCTAAACTTGCCCTCTAGAGTCCCATCCGCGACTGCCTTGGCAACTCCTTTTGAATTATTCGGTCACCTTTGAACCACGTATTCGTATTCGATAACGCCTCCTTCGAACTCTATATTGCTTTCGCCTTCAACTATTTTAGAAGGACGAAGGCGTTATACTAGAACTTCCTATCGACTATGACCATTCTCACTCGATGTTGTTATATCTTCATCCTAAACTACTCATCCTTTTCTCGGCCCTATTATGACCTTCTAATCACTTAAATTAGGAGTGAATCTAATCTATCTCCTAAGAACCAAATCTTAAAGGTCTCTAAGTTATTCCTCTTGATACCGTGCTATTACGTGTTATCTTGATTAAACTTTAACCTAATCATTTTCCTTCTGACGTTAGTTAGCCATATCCATGATTTATGTCGTCATTGTTTGAAATCGCAATTTTCTAATGCATGTTTGCATTGAACGTTGTTTCTTTGCCTCGTCCAACGACTTGATCGTATCCATTATCGATATACCCATGTGACCGTCTCACCCACCCCCTATTATTCTTAATTTCGAGGATGAAATTCTTGTAAGTTGGGTAGGATGTAAACCCCCTAAAATTTTACTATATTTTTTTATATATTTGTTTTATGCGAATATTTATACGACAAGTGCGAGTACGTACATACGTGATATTTATTTATTTAGTTATTTTACCTAAATAGTTTATTTTAGGTTTCATAAATATAGTAAATAGTTTTGTTTTCGAAATACATAAAGAGTAAATAATTTGTATATAAATATTTTTTTGCAAAAATTTAATCAAATGTTTTATTTTTATTATTATAAAAATGCTTTTTATTTATACAAGTATAGGTAATGATTTAAGAAATGATATTTTTCTCTTTTTTATGTACTATACTGGAAAAATATATTTTATGTAAAATATTAATTGCATGCGAGTACATGAAATTCAATTCATGTATATATTTTTAAAATTTCAAAATTATTTTAGTAATTATTTTAATTTATTAAAAGGGTATTTCAAATAGTCAAATATTTATTATAATTTTCAAAATTATTTATTATTATTTTTATATTATTTATAAAAATTTATTTTGAATTTCTCTATTTCATTAAACTTATAATGGGTATTTAAATTTGAAATTTCTTATTACTTTTAATATGCTTAATTTAAATATGGAAGTTATCAATATTAAATTTAGATTTGAATATATACAGATTTAATTCGAAATTGGATTGGATTTGGATTTGGATTGAATCGGTTTTAAATTGATTAAAATTTAAAAGTGAGATATCAAAAAGGGGTTTGCAACTATCATAATCCTTATCTAAATATTAGCTTCCACCTCCTATATAAGGAGAGGCTCATTATTCTTTGTTCCATTAAGTTTCTCCAGCTACAAATGTGTTTGTGCATCGTGTCCGTGCACATCAAGCCATATCCATTCACTTCTTCTGTTTTCATCCAAATTGATTAATGTTCTCATTAAAGAAATTCACTTTTTCCTTCCATCTATTTTATCTTATCACAAATTCTTACTATCCTTTTACCGATCAACCAAGTCCGTCTATCCTAGTAGTCCTTAAATTTCGAGTACGAAAATTTTCAAAGGTGGGTAGATTTGTAACTCATCTTCCCGAAATTATTATTTTTTAAATTATATCTATATATTTTAATTTCGTGTTTAAAAGTAATTTTCGTAGAAATTTTGTAAAAGGTATTTTGTGATTACTTTTGTTACCAAAAACTAGTTTTAAATTAATTGTTTGAATTAATGTTTCTAAAAAAATGTTCTCGAATTTTTTATTTGAAATATAAAATATGTTTTTATTATTTTTGGTCTTCTAAAAATTGGTTTTAAAAAAATTGAGCGATAAAAGGTTTTTTGTCTATTTATTTTTAAATAAAGATTTGGATTTATAAAAGTAAGTTTTATAATATTTGATGACATCGAGTATTATTTTGATATGTTAATCAGTTATTTGATTATATTTGATTATATTTGAATTTATTTAAATTATCTTGATGGTTATCAACTATGCTTTAAATTATGTTGATAATTTAAATATTGTTTAAAATACTTACGATGACTAATTGGAGCACTACGATTTGTCTAATCTAGATTTGAAATATTATTTGATTAAATGATTTATTTATTATTTGATTTAAATTATTTTGATAAATATTAGATATTATTTTAAAGTTATTATGTTGAGTTTGATTTGGATTCATATGATTTGAAATATTTGATAATATAGAATAATACTTAAAGTTATTATGGTGATCATTTAAAGGATTGCAATCAAATTGATTTATTTTTAAATAATTTATTTGATTTAAAATTATGGGAAGGTTTATCCATTAGAAATTCTTATCCTATTGGAGTCATATCTAGCATTAATTAGATCGTTTCTTATTTAAACCAATCATATTCCTATCCAAATTAGTTGGTAATCATAATCATCCTTATTGATTTAGTTCTAATCCTATCATAATTTGCTAATTGCTAGCCATTATATATATCTATCGAATCTATAAATAAAATCATCTTTCAAACCATCCTGGTCAAAATTTCTCTTTTTTTCGTCATAAATTCAGCCTCAATTTTCAAAGGTTGTAGCAACTTCGAATGACCATAACTCCCAACTCCGGACTCCGTTTGACCTCCAGTTTTTTTTGTTGGAATCGTATTGAGGTATATTTTCTGAATATAAATTTTATTTTCATAAATTCGGAACTTAATTTTCTGGAAAATTTGTGGAGTGTCAGTTGTCCGAAATCTGACACGTTTTAGTGTTTTTGAGATTCTGGGGGAACCAGGAATCAGAATCACGAACCGTTTGAAGTTTCGGAATGCTGACTGAAAAGTACACATTATATAAAAAAAATTCCAAAATTTTTCTAGAATATTTTATTTTTGGTTTTTATTTTAGAAGTTTGTCACATCGTCTGAGTTCATCTTGTGTAGCCCTGTGACTATTCTGTACCCAACGGGATTGTCGGTTTCACCAGCAAGGACCTCAGGCAAGACACCTTGCCATTTGTTGTTTATTTATTTTAGCTCATATTTCATGCATTATTTATTTTCTTTATGCAAAATAAACTGTGATACATGGCATAACCTGTTAGAACTTACTGTTCATTTATATTTCCTGCTATGTATTATTTTTCTTATACATTAAACCTAGATTTAAGGGACCACCTTGTGTGTTGCATTCATTGGCCTTGACACGTTGTAACACGAAGTGGTATGTCGCATGTAGAACACGGACATGCATGACTGGCTGGCCACCGGTGCGTATATGCCGTGCGATAGGAATAACCGCTAATAGAGGTTGCATACTTAGTTTGACTTAGCGGTTATAGAGGTTTTCTGTTATGGATACAACATAGTAGGCATTGGGCGGGGAGAACAATTCTTTAGCGTATGGGCTTCGATGCACTTTTCCTTTTGTAACCCGTGAGCTCCGTCGGAGACGCGGGTCAGATTACCCATGATTACTGACGGCCACTGACGATTCTGCGGAACGTCATGCTCTTACTGATGGGGCCTCTGGTGCCCAAGGGGGGACTAGCCAGAGCCCATGCTTAGGAAGGATTGTTCTTAACTATATTTCACTTAGTACGGTTAGGCACCTTTATCCGTTAGGTACGGGTACTTTTGGTTTGGGTACTTGTATCTGACCGTGGCTTAGAATAATAACTTGTCGCGGATTAGTTCGTCACATCTTTTCCTTGTTTGGTTGTAGGTGTGACTTACTACTTCGATGAGAAGGTATTGAACCTTGTTGGGGTCCGGATACCATATTGGATTCGTAGTATGGAAAGATACGTCACCGTGAATTAGTTTACCATCTCCTGTCCTTGTTTGGTTGGAGGGATGGTACGCTCGTTCAATATGTGTGTATTAGACTATGTTATAATTCAATTGACTTATTTATTTGAGCAATATTTATTCAGTTTATATGACATGATATTATGTGTCTTGTTACGTCCTTCTGAGGACCTGGTTATCTCGCCAGGTGTGTGCTCTTATCTTTCGTAGGTGTTCTAGCTCTAGCCGTGATCATCGCTATTTCTTCGAAGATGATTGCATTTGGATCGTCCGCTTCGCTCGCCAAAATCATTTATTTTCTCATGTATTTATTTTCATAGTTGGTAGTGGATTTGTCTCCGTCCAACTACATGTACTAAATGACAATTCATTATCATTATATGACATCTTTTATTCATTTATCTTGTGTGGATGAGATTAGTTATGGTTCTACTGCATTTTACAGCATACATATATTTATTATACGGCTGGCATGTCTACGCTCCTAGTCCTATGTATTTTGGGACTGGGGCATTACAGGATCCGTTCCTCCATCCGCTAGATCCGCTAGCGGATCCATTCCGCCACCGGATGCACCAGCGGATGCATCAGCAGATGCAGCAGCGGATCCAGCAGTTACTACACGGTAGGCCCCGGAGTACCCCCAGATTCAATTTTATCCTGTTATCGGGGAGTACATGCGCGGACCCTTGGATCCTCCGACGCCACCAGAGAGGCCGATGGGCGAGTTCTGATAAGAGCTATGGCCCGCGGGTGAATCGTAAGTAAATTTAAGTTAGTTTATTAAATTTGTTTTATTTATTCAAGTCAATAATCCATTCGTTGCTCTTTTATAGATTTTTCCCATAGGATGTTGCCCGGAGTCTAGGGTGCATTATCCGGGAAAACTATCATGGCCCCTACCTCAGTTTTTTCTGATGTGCCTCAGGACAGGCAGTACGTCTGGCTCGACGAGATGAGTGTATATATCTTAGGGTTAATTATTAATTATTCTTTAATTCATTAATTTTTTAATTACATGATATTTGAATTTGTGTGTCAGAGGACGTTCTGGTGGCCCCTCTATCGCGAGGAGGCGATCCGCAGGACCAACAAAGCCGCCACCGGGAAGAAGGTACGGGATGTGGTGTACGACCTTCGTGCGGCGCATACGAAGAAGGACTGGATCCGGGCGGAGTACTATGAACAGATGTTGGAGAAGATGGATACTCCTCAATACAAAGAAAAATCAGAGAAAGCCAAGGCGAATAGACAGGCCGCGGATCTGCATGCGGAGGGATCAAGGCCCCACGCACGGACGCGTGCAAATTTGGTGAGATACCGCAAATTCATTCTATGATTTAATTCGGTACTATTAATATACGAAGTTAATTAAATTCTACGTATGCAGGCCCAACAGGCAGTGAAGGAGGGGAGAGAGGCGGAGGCGGTCACCGCTCACGACGTATTCGTGCATACGCACAAGAGGCGGAAGGACGGAAGCTTCGTCAACACGAGGGCCCAGGAGACTGATGTAAGTACTTACTTTCATGATTACAACTATAACTTAGGAAAACATATAATTATAACTATAACTTAATTAGGTAAACTTAGGATTAAAACTATAACTTAGAGAAACATTGGATTTAGATTATAACTTAGGAAAACTTATAGTATAAACATATTCATTGGATAGGCTGCGTATTGTGAGGCACTCCGTCGGATTGAGCCCCCTACTGAGAATGTCGGCGAAACGACGCCCACCCAGACGCCCTCTTCTATGGCCGCTCGCTACGACGACGTGTTTATAGAATCCGCCGGCAGCTTTAGGAAAGGGCGCCTGTACGGCTTAGTTCCATGGCAGATTTTTTGCAGACATCGACTCCGAGATATCCACCGCCTCCGCCTCCGCCTCCGCCTCCTCTTGCGCGCCCCGCAGATGATGTGAGGACGCAGCTTGCGACTCTCGCCACGGCGGTATCGGATTTGCGGTCGATAGTGCTGGGGCACTATCCGTATCCTTCTTCTGCTCCCGATCCGTTTGCTCCTGGTCCATCTGCTGCCGATCCGTCTATTGCTGCTGCCGGTGCTTCGGATCGACCTGGTCCTTCTTGTTCCGGATGGCTTTCTTTTGACCGCTCTTCCGAGGCCCGCCTGGTACCGGATGCTACTATCGTGGCGCTCCTTGACATGATGTCGTC
This sequence comes from Iris pallida, assembly GCA_029216955.1. Taxonomy (NCBI): domain Eukaryota; kingdom Viridiplantae; phylum Streptophyta; class Magnoliopsida; order Asparagales; family Iridaceae; genus Iris; species Iris pallida. Next base: position 3,121,738 of record JANAVB010033815.1, on the reverse strand, counting down.
AGAGTAGCTACGCTCACTTCCAGACCATGTCTTGTCCCAAGTGCCGCCACATATGGTGGAGGATTATATACGCAGAGCGGATGCGACGAAGAGGGCACGAGACGATCCATCTCCTCATTCTTAGTGATTTTTTTATGTTTTTGGACATTTAGACATTTGGATGTGTATATTTTGGATATTTTATTTATGTTTGGATATTTTTCTATGTATGTTGGGATAGTGTGTTGGATATTGTGTTGGATATTTTTTTTGTATGTTGTGATATATTGGATGTTTAGTGATATTGTATTGGAAATATGTATATTTGTTGGATATATTGGATGTCGGATATGTTATATTTGTGTATGGTGGATGCTGAATATGTTATATTACAGGGAATAGTCTCTTTCCTGCAATTTTTTTTAAAAAAATATTTCAGTTAGCGACGGATTACCGACGGGTTGCCGACGGACGTTTGCAGGTAGCGACGGATTATCGACGGGTTATCGATTGACTTTTGCAGCTTGCGACGGTTTTCTAACGGATTATCCGTCGGCCTGTTTCTGGAAATATTTTACGACGGAATGGCGACGGACTTCCCGTCGCTCATATTCTGGAAATATAGAAGATATCCAGAAGCATGGCGACGGATTATCCGTCGCCAAATGGCTGCTAATCCGACGAGGTAGTGTATTTAGGGACGCCATAGCGACAGAATAGCGACGAACTATCCGTCGCTAATTGTATGAATATGAGATAGCGACTTATAAGCGACGGAATCGTGACGGATTTCCCGTCGCTCATGTTCTGGAAATATGGAAGATTTCTAGAAGGGTGGCGACGGATTATCTGTCGCCAAATAGTCGCTAATCTAACAAGGTAGTGTATTTAGCGACGGCTTCACGACAACTGAGCGACGGATTATCTGTCGCTAATTGTACGAATACAGATAGCGACAGCTTACCGACGGATTATCCGTCGACAAGCGAAGGAATGGCGACGTATTTTTCGTCGCTCATGTTCTGAAAATATGGAAGAATTCCAGAAGCGTGGCGAAGTATTATCCGTCGCTACTGTGTCGCTAATCCGTCGAGGTTAGTGACGCTTTAGCGACGGATTTTGCGTATCAGAAACCCTCTGATACGCGGTTAGCGACGATTTAGCGATGGATTGTCCATCGCTAATTGTATAAATATATTAAAAATTTAACCTATCGATGTTGATGTGAAGCCGTCGACTTTCCGTCGCTAACAGTTTTTATTTTACCAACGAAAATCCGTCGCTAATTAGTCACAGAGCGGCGGACTAGCGACGAGCTAGTTTTAGCGACGAGCTTATTACCGACGGATTTTTTTAGCCCGTATCCGTCGAAAATCCGTCGGTAATGTGAATTACCGACGGATTTTCGACGGATAGGGCCGTCGCTAAATCGTTATATTTTAGTAGTGTCTGTTAAGAGACTGAGAGCTCGAGCCCCAAATCCTCCTCTTCCCAAATTACTGAGCCCTAACCCTAACCCTAATTTGTTGTGGAGGGTCGGCCATGGTGGCGACCACTAGATCCTCGAACAACGGCGACGGCGAAGATCACTGAAACGGCAGCGGTGATCAGGCGGACCTCCACGACGAACGACGAGCGGCGGCGACGATCGGTGACTGCCCCATCATCGACAGTGATGGTGGTATGGCACTTCCACCACCGACAGTGACGGCGAAGGTAGATCTCTGCGACGGGGCCACTTGTTTTCGGCAGCGAACATTCATCTCCGGAGATCCGACGGTTCTTCTCTGCCGTAGCTCGACGCCATCAGCTATGCTTCGAAATTTCACTACGAAGATCAGCGGTGAGTCCATTGAGTTCTCCTTCTTCATTTGTTCAATGTTTTTCTCCTTCTCAGTTTTTTGATCCGATCGTAGGGGAATTGTTTTGGTTTTGCTTGATTTGATCGGATCGATCAGTCGATCAAGTAGGGATCGACGGTTCCTTCTGATCTCGATCGAACTTATTACGTGATCAATTATTTGAGTTAGATTTTGCGCATAATCAATTGAACTCTTATTAAGTACTCTATTGTTTGAACGGCAGGGTGTTGGGCGTAATTCCTGAACCAAGTAGTGGTTCATATCTGGACACATCAGGACCGTGTCCGATCCGTAGAGCCGTGTCTGAATTTCCGAGATTTTATTTTTATTCCAGATCAGATCTTACGCTCAGGTATTACTCTGCTCCTCTCGATTATTGTTAGTTAATATATTAGCTAGAATTAATGGACTTGGGCGAGAATGTGTTCGGGATGCAGGGTATTGGGCGTTGGTGTCCGATTTTCTGTTCGTGTCTTAGTTTGTTGCTATTCATGGGTGGTGTCTGCGATGTGTGAATTATTGGCAAGGGTGTGTGTATCCAGTTTCGTATCGAAGCTCAGCCATAGCCGTGTTCATGGGTGCGTGTTCGGTTTGGAGTAGAAGCAAACTTGAGGAGTCTGCTTGGGGTCCATAGGCTTGATTACACTTTTGATTTCAACTGTTTTCTAAAATAATGATTTAATTGTTATAATTTGGACTTTGATTTCAAATATGGATTTGATTTTGGATCTGGCATTACCATAGAATAGAGCTGGTGTCTGATAATTTCTGGACTTTGTATTTCTAAATTTTATGAATATTGTAATTATTCTTGAATAGTTGTATTTATTTTAAAACTTGAAATTTTAGTAGAGTTGAACTATGGGGATCACAGAATTTGAAGATGGTGATTTGGTATGGAAAATTCGAATATTGTGACTCTTAGTAGTGTTGAAGGGGTTGGTTTAACTGTTAGTTTCAATTTCTCTTAAAACTTTTATGATCTGATGATTTCCAGCTTGGAAGTTTTGTGTAGTTTGATTAGGTGAGGGATGAGCCAGTTGATGACTTGTTGGGTTATATGGTAGAAGTCTGAATATTAGTATGGGTTGAATGTAAGTCAACTTTATACTTGGTTGGGGTTTTGTTGCTTGCTGCAATGGTGGGATGAAGTTGTGTATATTTTGAAGAGTAGAGTCTAATCTCAGCTCTACACTTGGGTTGGAAATGCATACATGCTGTGGGCTCTTAGTAATTTTTAATTATATTAGATGGGTTGAGAAGAATAGTTGGAAACAGGAGTCATTTCTGTAGGTTGGTGGGGACTTGTCTTATACAACAAGCTGGGTTAGGTTGAATGTGAACCTAAGATCCTGGAGAATAATTATTTTACAGATTGGAGTTGGTTGGGTTTTGTGTATAATCTTCTGGGTTATGTGCCTTGGGTTGGATTGTCAAATAGAGATAGTAAATTTTAAATGCCAAATATTATTATATCTTTTAGACCAATTGTCAAATTGATGTAGAATACTGTGGTTCTAAGTCAGGCAATATCATGAATGATTTTACTCTAAAATTTTTGTATAGCTATAACCATTTTTTACTAAAGATATCTTTAAATAATAAATTATAGTTCTAAGAGAGTTAGTATTTATAAATCTAAATAATACTATTTTGATATCCTTGGCTATGTAGTATATTTTTCTAAAATCTATTAAAACCTTTTAAAAAGGATTAGTTAGTTACATATATAGTTACCTTTTGTTTAACCATGGATAGATAGCTAGTCGTAAATAGCTAATTACTTTGATTAGAACCTAACCAACTTGCACCAAATCAGGAGGACATACAGATTTGTGCTTTACTATCCCCGATCATCCAGAGCAAGGCAAGTACACCGACTTGAACCCTTTACTCTGTATTTTTGTCTCGCTTCATGTTCTCATATTGACAAGTTGTACACACGATTGTTCATTGTTCATTGTTCATCGTTCATCGTTCATTGTTCATAGTTTATTATTCCTTACTTGTACATTGGATGGAGAAATACTACAGATATGTGACCAATCCTATTTTGGCTAGGTATTGACTAATAACTTAGGTCTCACATCGTGCACGTGGGACTCTAAGCCGTACCATTATTCATGTACTCTTGTTCATTATTCACCCAGTCGGTCACATACTCTAATAGTTATTTCACTTGCATGTTACACTGATAGCCTAGTTCATTGTTCGGATCTGGTACTATAGTTCATCGTTATTCATGTACTGCAGTTTCAAATTCCTGTCTTGTACCATAGTTCATATTGTGATTCCTTTTCATGTATTTCAGTTTACAATGTTTAGTGCTTTTTGTCGGGGTTGTACTTTGCTCTTTTTCTGACAAGATACGTTGCAGGTATGCTTGTGGATGATGTTCCATCTTTATGGGCCAGAGTTCGAAGCCAGGATAGAGTTGTGCCTCAGGATAGACTTAGAACTTCAGAGTTATAGTTAGATCTTTTCTTAGATATTATTTTAGAGGATTTTATCATGTATTGTATTGAGGATTTCAGGATTGTACAATTTTATTCATGTTACCGAATTTGTCTCCGGATGATATTGTACCAATAACTTATGGATTGTGGTGATTCTGGGAATGTGTATCGTAGCTGTGTTGTTTTATATATCTTTTATCTTGGAGTTTTTCTTAGAATTATACAGCTTACTTCGTCATATCCATCGACGAAGGCTGGGCGTGTCCGACTCATGTCTGATTATTCAGGAGCGGGTCGTGACATGTGTTTAGTGTTCTATGGATTTACTTTGCTATTACTCATGATTCGTGTCTTATCGTGATTTATCGTAATTCATACATCTTATTTACATGAATTAAATCTATGAATGCTAAGTGTCGGACGGGAAAATAACTCACTAGACGTGTGAACAACCTATCTGTTCTATGTGTCCCATCGTGAGGATAGCAATCACACTTATCACGTGTGATTTGCCGTATCGTGTGGATAGCAAACTTCCATTATCATGTGCGATTTGCCGTATTACCCGAGCCATTCACATGTCAAACTGGTATTTCAAATAACACCTAGAAGCTAGGGTTTTGACATTGACCACTCTGTTTACATCATTATCATCTGGCATTTTCATATTTTACTAGTTTGCCTAAACTGTTACTTAGCTTTACCTGTTCACCCCTTTACTCTATTTCACATATTCTAACTCTTGCTATATTGCCTTTATTATATTATGAACTATTTTTCACTGTTATGTACTAGCTCCAATCCTGACTGAAATAACCATATTTTTAGGCAATGAGTTAGAGGCTTGTTGCCCCATTTATTATGAGCGGACTGAGGCACTCATACCATGCACGAGGTACTTGTTTGAGTCTGTAGGGAGCCTTACGAGGCTTGAATGCGTGATCTGGTCTTTTGAAATCTACAAACTCAGGAGGTTGTTTAACAAAAAACTTCCTCTTTTATAAAACCATTTAGAAAAGTACTTTTGACATCCATTTGAAAGAGTTTAAAACCATAAAATCTTACAAAAGCACATAACGTACGAATGGATTCTAGTCTAGCAACTGGAGCATATGTCTCATCGTAGTCAATACTTTCTTCTTGATTATAGCCTTGAGCTACTATATGTGCTTTGTTGCGTGTGACCATACCATTCCCATCTAATTTATTTCGAAAAAGTCATTTAGTACCAATGACCAGGTGATCACTAGGTCTGGGAACAAGTTCTCAAACTTGATTCCGTTCAATTTGGTTAAGTTCCACTTGCATTGAAGAAATCCAAAATTCATCATCAAAAGCTTGTTCAACATTCTTTGGTTCTATCTTAGAATAAAAACTACGTTACCAATAATATCTCAAGTACTTGAACGAATACTTACACCTTTAGATACATCACATATTACCAGTTCTTCTAGATAATTTGGGGTAAATCGTAATCGCTTCGGCAGACTTTCTAGGTATGTGGTTAGTGTATCTTTGGATATTTTGCTTGAGGGGTTTCTATCATCTTCATTATCACTGTCGTTGTTACGTTGACTGTTCAACTCATCGAAAGTAACGATTATTGATTCTTCAACAACAAGTGATCTTTTATTGAATACTCTATATCCTTTGCTCTTTGCCGCATATCCGAGAAATATTCTTTCATCACCTTTCTCGTCGAATTTGCCTATATTTAGTGTTTAAAATAAAACATCTGTAACCAAACACTTTAAAATAGCTGATATTAGGAGTTCTATTAAACCATATTTCATAGGAAGTCTTTTTTGAGATCGGTCTAATAAGAACCCAATTTAACACATGGCATGCTGTATAAATAGCTTCTGCCCAAAATATCTTGAAAGATTATGCTGGTTAAGCACTCTGGCCATATCGCCTAGAGTTTTGTTCTTCTCTCCACGATTTCATTCTGTTGAGGAGTTCTGGGACAAGATAATTTATGTGATAAACCATTTGAATCACAAAAGTTTTAAAATTATGGTTATCAAATTCTCCTCCATAATCACTTTGAATACGAGTAATCATGAATCCTTTCTCATTTTGAACCTTTTTACAAAAAGAAACAAATACAGAAAATGCTTCATTTATATTTGTAAGAAATTAAATAAATCCAAGTATATCGTGAATAGTCATCAACTATTACGAAAGCATATACCTTACCGCCAAGACTGGCGACTCTACTTGGTCCAAATAAGTCCATATGGAACAATTGAAGCAGTCTAAAGGTACTTACAATATTTCTTAATTTGAAAGATGATCTTGATGTCTTGTTCTTTTTACACTCGGCACAGACTATATCTTTTTTGAAAGTAATTTTAGGTAAGCCCCTTACCAATTTTTTTTGGACAATCTTGCAATAGTGTCCATGTTCGCATGACCAAGACGCATGTGCCATATCCAACTTTCATCTTAAGATGTGTATAGATACTTTCCTGTACTATTAGTACTTTCTGACAGATATAAAACATAAACATTGTTCTCTCTTATTCCGTCAGAAGAGATTATTCCAGAAGATTTATCATAAATAAAACATTTATCCTTAACAAAATTAATTTCATAACCATGATCAGTCAATTGACTTATGCTCAGTAGGTTATGTTTTAATTAGTCCTATCAATGGATAGTCGAAAATCCGAATTCGATTCGATTCCGTATCCGAATTTTCGAATATTATTCGAAATTTCGGATATCGGATTCAGACATCCGAATATTTTTCGGATATTATCTTTTTTCGGATACGAATTCGGATATTAAGATACTCAAATCCGTTAATATCTAATCCGATTTTAAATTACAAATTTCGAATGTCGGATTCGGATATCAGAAAGTTTTATATATACTATAGTATGATTTATATACAATATATATTACATATTAATTATATATACAATAGTATAGGTGACTGACTTTTCATCTTCTACCTACTGTATAGTTTACATATAATTTAAGTAGTCTTTATTACTCTTCATTCTTTATGTTATTAAACTAGCGTTTATTATTATCCATTTTCCAAAGTTCAAGAGAAGTCCCCATTCCATCTGACTTCTCATCTACTCCAACTAACTTCTTAGTATAAGTATCATCCTAACATCCAACCCAGATTTTGTTGGTACCAAACAGAAATAAGGGTTTTTTAGATTTGCAACAAAAAAATTATACTAGAGGGTTGATAGTGTTGCTACTGGCACGTACGCTCGCGAGCAGGGCTCTATTGCTGCTCGATGTTGTTGCTGTTGATGCTCTGCTGCGATGGCGTGGAAGAGGGGACGATGAGGACTGGGTGGTGACATTAATGGAGGTGGTGGCAATGTTAATGGAGGTGGTGGCAATGTGGCAGAGAAGAAGTAAAGGAGAGGGAATGAGATGGCTCGGTTTGAAATTGAAGGGAAAAAAAAGAGAGTGTTGGTTGTGCATTGTAGAAGTGGGATGTCTTCATTGTTACACATTATGTTCATAACAATTTAAGGATACTATCTTCCTCAAAATTAAGATATGTTTCTAAATGTATATTCTATTTGAATTGCTTTTTTATTAGCATTAAATTTTCAATCTCTTCATTCAATTTTTTGGTTCAAACCTAACTATAGTTAATTCTTACTGAGGTGACTTTCCGGAACAAGTCTAACAACAAATTGTCCGGGTGGAGACAGAAGCATCAACTAATTTTAAGATTCTTAGTTGTATATAATAATAAAGAATTTTGAAAATGGTCATTAGTCTATTGGAAATATAAAAATATTATTAATTTTCTATAACTGTTATACTACCAGACACCAGCGTCACATTCTCCCTCTCCTTTCTCTTGTTAAATAAGATTTGTTGACACCTTGATATCAGCAAAGTTACTCTTCAGTATTGGATGTTTGGAGTTAACATGCATTATCAGCAAAGTATCGCGGAAGTCGTCAGCCTGTCGTGTTTGAAAAGTCATCATCTGCTGGAAGATCCCGAAAAGTGTGGCATTGTCCAGTGGAGGTGGCAGAGGCAGAACATGTGCTGGGTACATGGCAGGCGCTGGATACGTCGCTGGTGCAGGGTGCATGGTAGGTGCTGGATGTGGAACATATGCTGGCTGGAAGGGTACAGGCTGATGGAAGGGTGCTGGTGGAGGAAAGTCGTCTATGTGGAATCTCGAGTTTTGCGTTTGAGTCGGGTCGCCCTGATGAGTAAACTGGCCTCCCTGCGTTGGCGGGGTCATGTACGAGAAGAATCCTCCTGTAGCCGGTGGGGTGTTCAGGAAAGCGTTATTCCTGTCTTGAGAATCCATTAGCTGCAATAAAAGAAAAGCATAAAACGGCGAAAAGATTCAAGCAGGATGCAAATCAAGAAAGGTTTAAGTCAAAGGTGGAGATCAATAATCAAACATGTGGAGGATGTCCTTAAAATCTAATCCTATTCGCAGGCTCGCAGTAGTACGACTAACTTAAGTGCTACCACGAGTTCGCCGTCTTTGCGAAAACGGACCTGCATGGGCCACCATAAAAACTTGTCATGACCCGCTCCCGGATAACCGAGTACGAGTTCGTGTCCAAGCCCAACCTACGCCGCAGTATCGGCGGTAGAACGCTGTCTAGTACACACAATAACATCCTCCACAGATACAATAGAACACAAATACAAATCGTACTCAGCAGTGACTCAAACAAAGGAAAACAAGAGTACGATAGATAATAAAATAATAGTATCCAAATCAAATGACAAAGAGACTGAAATCCAGAATAATAAAAATATCGTCCATCCATGAACAAATCTGATCCATCTAAGAAATAAACTAAGACATGCATAAAGGTAAATCTAGATACCTCCAGAGATCAGCCATGGCTCCTGAGTCTCGGTACCAACAAAGTCAGCACTACCTACTACTAGTCTATAACATGAAGTGCTAGAGATACTCTCCCTCACCTACAACAACGATCCAATCAGGAAAGGAGCAGAGTACAACCATATTGCAATTAATGTTGTTAGTCCAAAATAAGTTAGAACAAGCGAGAAATCATGAAGGTAAAGAATATAAAAGGAACTAGCAAGACAAGAACTAACAGGATATAAAGTGGCAAAAGTAAACTGGCAAGATGTAAACTAGCAGGATATGAACTGACAAGATAATGAACTAGATAAAAGAAAAATAGAAACCAATACGTGTGTGAAATACCTTTAAATACGTGAACGGCTGGGCTAATACGACACATCATATGAAGGCTATCGTTCAGTAATTGGTACGGCTAACTCATACGTGTATGTGTATGACTTAGCTATCATTCGGTAACGTAATTGGGTTTGTTCACGTGTTTATCGAGTATTTCCCCTCCCGACTCTCTAACAATCAAAAATGATCAATGACACGCTAAGAAGAATACGATAACTACAGTGTCACAATCGTGTCTCAATGTAATATCAAGCAATGATTCAACGGGATATCAAACGAGAAAACTATGGGGTAAACATTATAATGAACTAAAACATAAATGCAATACTGCACTTGCCTGAATCCTTGCACAAATCGTAGTCACAAGCCGAGGATGAGAGGATGTCGATCTAGAGCTGTCAACCTATAGCACACGTCGCACCACGAACAGTGCATGAAAACCACAAATCAATTCTGATGTTCTAGTTCTAAATAGTGGCTGATTGGGTTACTAATCTAATAATAATTAGTTCTATAATAATTCACTTAAAAATCTAATTTAACCTAATAATAATCTGAATATAATCTAAATATGCAAGTTTGGCCATCAAAAGTCGGTTTCTCAATTTCGGAAACCATGGCACGCAAATCGAGACGTACCGTTGACTTTTTGGTCAAACGCTATGAACTCTAGATTTTGAAAGTTCACCTTGGTAGATTTTAGCGCCACGAGTACATTAGAATCGACCGTGCCGCAAAATCACGCTTTGGTCAAAAGATATCGCCGTTATGGCTAATCGTGACCAAAACGAGGATCAAACGATCAGTTCTGAGTTCAACAGAATAAATAAAATAAAATATGAATGAAATAATTTCTGGGAAAAATATATGTCGTAGAGCTCTGTGTTAGCTTTCCGAAACTTCAAACGGTTCATGATTTCGATTTCTGGTTCTCCCGGAATCTCAAAAACACCGAAACGTGTGAAATTTCGGACAACCGGCACTCTACGAATTTTCCAGAAATTTAAGTTCAGAAATTACGAAAATAAATTATATAGTCAGAGATTTTACCTCGATACGAATCCAACAAAAAAACGGCACGCAAAAAGGAGGTCGGAGTTGCCGGAAAACGCTTCGGGAAGTCGGGGGATCGCCGGGATCAAAACCACAAAAGTCGGCTGCTAATTAATCTAGGGTTTCTCAAAATCCGAAAAGAATATATATATAGAGAGAGAGGGCAGCTGAGTCGGTCGGTTGAGCGGCTAGACTCCTGCCATGTGGCGCTATCGCAAAGGCCCCGCTCTATTGGATGGACGGCTGGATGGCCAGCCGGCTATACTAAGCCGACTAGGACTCGGCTTAAGCAGCCGACTCAGCAAGGAAATACCCAGTCAGCACACCGCTGACTGACAGGCGGGCCCCGTTTGGTCGGCCCAATTGACTGACGCATGGGCCCCCTCAGCGCTGACTGTGTAATTATTTACTGAAACTGTTTTCTAAACCAAATTAAACCCAAATAACTCCAAATAAATTTCTAAAAATTCTATAAAAATCCTAAAAAACTATAGAAAATATTACTAACCACCTAGAACCTAGATAAAATAATGTGTCTCAAAATAGTCTCAAATGACCCCATAATAAATATTGGAAGCCCTTAAAAATATATAAACCATAATAAATAAATACTTAAATATTGCCAAAAATTATGGAAAAATTCTAGAAAATATAAAATAGTATAATAAACCCTAGAAAAATGTTTGGGGTCAATATTTGCTATTAGGCTATCACAATAAATTCCAGAAGTCCTAGAAAATAGGTTTTCCTAATATTTAATAATCAAAATAATTCCAAAAAATTCCTAAAAATTCCTAGAACATTAAATATAAACTATTCAATTAAAAATGAAAAAAAATATCACTAAATTATAATCGGGTGGCGGATGCCACATACTATCCCCCTTAAAAATATTTTTGTCCTCAAAAATCAACAGGTCATTCTAAATAACTTCTACAGGCAAACTCTAAAATAATTCATAGTCTATATCATGGAAATGTAAAAAATCTAAGATTACTAATCTAGCATTAACCAAGCATACATGCTAACTATAACCATGGAAAGTTTTTAAGGAACTTAGTTAACTATATATACCTTAAGGTCGGGTCATCGTTACAAATGCTTGATCTTGTCCTTGTTGCTGCAGTCCTCCTTGTCCTCCCTGAGTAGGTGTTTGGCCTTGACGAACAAATAATGTTGGACATTCCTTCACTTGGTGCGTAGCTGATTCGCATGATAAGCATTGTCGTAACCTTTTACGACAGTGATCAAAATGATGACCTGGCTCCCGACAGTAGGAGCATGTAATAATCGGCTAGATCTGATTTTGCTGTTGTAGGGAATGAGGCTATTGGTGATAGTGCTGGGGTAAAGTCTTCTCCAGAATATTGGAACGTTTTGCCAATCTCGATTGGTTGTTAAGTCCTCCATTTGCGTCTTTATCTCTCTTTTGCTTACGCTTCAATTCTGTTTCTACCGCCTGTGCGATCTTCAAGATCTTCTCGTAAGTTGTGGCCTGGCTGGTGGCGATGGCGATGCGAATTTCATATGAAAGTCCCTTCCTGAACTTCTTGGCTTTGGCTGCAGGAGTCATGGCATCTGCGAAGCGGCTGAGGCAGAAGAACTCTGCGGTGTACTCGTCGACATAGAGGTTGTCCTGTTTTAGGCTCTCGAACTCGTTCTCCAACTCTTCTCGGGCTGCTTCAGGATAGAAATTCGTCTTGAACATCTCTTTGAATTCCTCCCAAGTTACGTCTAGTGTGGTGGGTCGGGGCTCGTCTCTATACCACGTGCGGGCGATGTCGTAAAGCTGCATGCTGGCATTCTCGACCTTCAGGTCTTCAGGAACTCGAGCTGTCACGCCCCAGAACCAGAATACTGGAGAGCGGGGGCAGACATAGCCAACTACGTATATTGAAATAGAATACATCTCAACTATACGGTCACGGCTGTCTAGATATGAGGGTTTACTACAAGCCAGCAGTCTCTTAAGGTCAAGCCTATTGTCTCAATCTCAAGCAATTAACAGAGTTACAAGATATTAGAGCATCAAATATATATATAAGGCGTCCCAAATATTACATATTGGATGATCATGAAGCTAGTCATATAAAATGATAGGACTAGCAAGAGTTCAGTCATACATGATCAATCCTAGGATTTGTTAATCATGTTTACAGCCCGTAGGCAGACAGTAAGTAAATGTGCATCGAGCTAACAGGTGCTCGTCGGCTAAATGCCTCAAAAGAATAAATTTACATATAAGTGGGTGAAACAAAAGGAAAACCCACTCTTGGCCCGGGTTCCGTCTAGATGTCACCATTGGGCTGGAAGCTCGGTAGATCCTTGGGAGCTGCTCCGAAATCTGGCCACACAAAACCAGCTGGGTCAAACCCCAGAAAGAGCAAGTGCCACAAAGGAGGCCACAAATAAGAACAAAAGCCAGCATATCAGAACATAAAGAATAAAAGAAAGTACAAGTAGTAAGGTACACAGGGCGATAAACGACTAGGGACGTGGAACCATTCCGGGAGCCAGGTTACAATCCTTAAACCAGACAAGGACCGGAGTTGTAACCCTTCGCCTGAATAGCTCACTGTCTCTACTCATTTATCGTTAAGATAAGTAAAACAAACATGCTCAGGAGATAGCAGGTACTGGAGCTAGACAAGACTCAGACAAGGCTGGACACCATCCATTCACAATCGGCCAAGCAAGTACTACGGCTTACTACTTTAACTAACTAGGGTTATCACAAGCCTAATTACTAACAAGATGCAAGTGAGAAACTCCAGTCCCAAGCCCTGCAGACCATCCAGTTATCCATCCGCGGGTTGAGAGTTATAGGTGGGTACATTGCCCGGGAGACAAATGTACCCTTAGGTGACTTAGTGGGTGCAACACATGACAGTGTGCTGGAAATGTGCTCTACTCATCGGCAAGCTACAAGTCCATTAAAGCGCCCAGATAACGAGATTGCCTGTGACTGGGAATTCTCCATGTTCTAGTTTGATCTAATAATTAGCCTAATCCAATTTAGCGTGAGTCCCTGGCCGTGGTACCCAGGAAGTCACGTCCTAGACATGATGCAAGACAAGACAAGTGGATTGTACAAGCAAGCAAGCAGGAACACCCACGGTGTCAAGGCAAGTCAAGTCAAGTTAGCCGTCGTAACAGCATCAAGATAAATCACGTCAGGGTACTTGTCAAGAGTGCGCCACGACGGGCCACTATCATGTCAGATTGGTCATGTCAGGAGTGCACCACTATGGGTCACTATCGTGTTATGCTAGGTCCTTGTCATACCATGCCATGTACAATAGTCATTCCAAATATACTAAGTAAAATCAAGTTATGACAAAAGGCGTAAGGATATAAAATGGGCGTAAAATATCTAATACAATATCAATATATATAGGACTATAGAAGAGCCAGGCTTAAAGAAAATAAAACCAAATCTCCAAGAGCCAATGGTTTGTGCAAGGGGTCAGGGGGTTGGATTGCGCAGGAGTCAAGTGCGCCAGGAGGCCAACTGCACAGGGTGAGCTGCGCAGGGTACCAACTGCGCAGGGTACCAACTGCGCAGGAGTGGATGGCGCAGCAGATGGATTGCGCACAGGAGGATTGCGCAGGGGTCGATTGCGCAATGGTTGATTGCGCAGGGTTACTTTGCGCATGGCTGGCTTGCGCATGGCTAGCTTGCGCCAGCGCAATCCAGCGCAGCGCAAAGCACTGGCCAAGTGATTGCGCAATCGGCCATGCGCTAAGGAGCACAGGTCGGGGGTGCGCAATCGGCCATGCGCTAAAAAGCGCAAGGCAGAGGGCTGTTCTTCCTGGCCGAGAGCAAGTCCAAGAACACCAAGAACTTCAATTCTTTATAACTTAGCCAAATTAAAACCAAATCTAGATTTTTAAAGTTCTAACTTGAGTAAAATCGAATTCTCTTCCACATGGAAGCATCAAAACATACAAAAATCAAAGTTAAATAGATCAAAACCATGTAAATCCGAAAATATTAAAAACCTAGATCTAGAACAAAGGAAACTCCAAATCACAAAATGTCAAGTTCTAAAGTTGTTCTCTATGGCCTAATCTAGCTAATGGACAAATAAAAAGTGGTGCTTATTTGATGGCAAGGTGCACTTGCCTATGGGTTGGGGAGTTGTGTGGAAGAAGGAAGAAGAAGAAAATTAATGGAGAGTAAAGAGGAGAGAGAAAGTTTGGTGGAGATATAATGAGGGTGGTTGTGTTGTGTTGAGGGTAGAGTGTAGGTTAAAGTGTTCCACTCATGATGAACCAAACCAAACCAACTTCCACAAAATAAAACCAAGCCATGGTCCAAAACCCATTTACGAGAAACCAAAATCCGCAAGTCGAGAAAATTAAAATACGTGCCAAAATCAAATACGAGCATAAATATGTAATACAGGAAATGGGGGTGACACGAGCCCTCCGAAGGTTGCGGTCTACGTTCTCTAACCACTCATCCGCGTAGAGAATCCCTTCTGTTCCTTTGAATTCTCTGGGCCTAAGGTCCACAAAATTCTTGAAAGTTCCAGGACGCGGCTGTGGAGCGTCCCTAGTCTGGAGAACCTCTCTCAAGGTATCGCGGAAGTCGTCAGCCTGTCGTGTTTGAAAAGTCATCATCTGCTGGAAGATCCCGAAAAGCGTGGCATTATCCAGTAGAGGTGGCGGAGGCAGAACATGTGCTGGGTACATGGCAGGTGCTGGATACGTCGCTGGTGCAGGGTGCATGGTAGGTGCTGGATGTGGAACATATGCTGGCTGGAAGGGTACAAGCTGATGGAAGGGTGCTGGTGGAGGAAAGTCGTCTCTGCGGAATCTCGAGTATTGCGTTTGAGCAGGGTCGCCCTGATAAGTAAACTGGCCTCCCTGCGTCGGTGGGGTCATGTACGAGAAGAATCCTCCTGTAGCCGGTGGGGTGTTCAGGAAAGCGTTATTCCTGTCTTGAGAATCCATTACCTGCAATAAAAGAAAAGCATTAAACGACGGAAAGATTCAAGCAGGATGCAAATCAAGAAAGGTTAAAGTCAAAGGTGGAGATCAATAATCAAACATATGGAGGATGTCCTTAAAATCTAATCCTATTCGCAGGCTCGCAGTAGTACGACTAACTTAAGTGCTACCACGAGTTCGTCGTCTTTACGAAAATAGACCTGCATGGGCCACCATAAAAACTTGTCACGACCCACTCCCGGATAACCGAGTACGAGTTCGTGTCCAAGCCCAGCCTACGCCGCGGTATCGGCGGTAGAACGCTGTCTAGTACACACAATAACATCCTCCACAGATACAATAGAACACAAATACAAATCGTACTCAGCAGTGACTCAAACAAAGGAAAACAAGAGTACGATAGATAATAAAATAATAGTATCCAAATCAAATGACAAAGAGACTGAAATCCAGAATAATAAAAATATCGTCCATCCATGAACAAATCTGATCCATCTAAGAAATAAACTAAGACATGCATAAAGGTAAATCTAGATCCCTCCAGAGATCAGCCATGGCTCCTGAGTCTCGGTACCAACAAAGTCAGCACTACCCACTACTGGTCCATAACATGAAGTTCTAGAGATACTCTCCCTCACCTACAACAACGATCCAATTAGGAAAGAAGCAGAGTACAACCATATTGCAATTAATGTTGTTAGTCCAAAATAAGTTAGAACAAGCGAGAAATCATGAAGGTAAAGAATATAAAAGGAACTAGCAATACAAGAACTAACAGGATATGAAGTGGCAAAAGTAAACTGGCAAGATGTAAACTAGCAGGATATGAACTGACAAGATAATGAACTAGATAAAGGAAAAATAGAAACCAATACGTGTGTGAAATACCTTTAAATACGTGAACGGCTGGGCTAATATGGCACATCATACGATGGCTATCGTTCAGTAATTGGTACGACTAACTCATACGTGTATGTGTATGACTTAGCTATCATTCGGTAACGTAATTGGGTTTGTTCACGTATTTATCGAGTATTTCCCCTCCCGAATCTTTAACAATCAAAAACAGTCAATGATACGCTAAGAAGAATACGATAACTACAGTGTCACAATCGTGTCTCAATGGAATATCAAGCAATGATTCAACGGGATATCAAACGAGAAAACTATGGGGTAAACATTATAATGAACTAAAACATAAATGCAATACTGTACTTGCCTGAATCCTTGCTCAAATCATAGTCATAAGCCGAGGATGAGAGGACGTCGATCTAGAGCTGTCAACCTATAGCACACGTCGCACCACGAACAGTGCATGAAAACCATAAATCAATTCTAATGTTCTAGTTCTAAATAGTGGCTGATTGGGTTGCTAATCTAATAATAATTAATTCTATAATAATTCACTTAAAAATCTAATTTAACCTAATAATAATCTGAATATAATCTAAATATGCAAGTTTGGTCATCAAAAGTCGGTTTCTCAATTTCGGAAACCATGGCACGCAAATCGAGACGTGCCGTTGACTTTTTGGACAAAATGCTATGAACTCTAGATTTTGAAAGTGCACCTTGGTAGATTTCAGTGCCACGAGTGCGCTAGAATCGACCGTGCCGAAAAATCATGCTTTGGTTAAAAGATATCGCCGTTATGGCTAATCGTGACCAAAACGGGGATCAAACGATCAGTTCTGAGTTCAACAGAATAAATAAAATAAAATATGAATGAAATAATTTCTGGGAAAAATATATGTCGTAGAGCTCTGTGTTAGCTTTCCGAAACTTCAAACGGTTCATGATTTCGATTTCTGGTTCTCCCGGAATCTCGAAAACACCGAAACGTGTCAAATTTCGGACAACCGACACTACGAATTTTCCAGAAATTTAGGTTCAGAAATTGCAAAAATAAATTACATAGTCAGAGAGTTTACCTCGATACGAATCCAACAAAAAAACAGCACGCAAAAAGGAGGTCGGAGTTGCCGGAAAACGCTTCGGAAAGTCGGGGGATCGTCGGGATCAAAACCACAAAAGTCGGCTGCTAATTAATCTAGGGTTTCTCGAAATCCAAAAAGAATATATATATAGAGAGGGAGGGCGGCTGAGTTGGTTGGTTGAGCGGCTAGACTCCCGCCACATGGCGCAATCGCAGCGGCCTCGCTCTATTGGATGGACGGCTGGATGGCCAGCCGGCTATACTAAGCCGACTAGGACTCGGCTTAAGCAGCCGACTCAGCAAGGAAATATCCAGTCAGCACACCGCTGACTGACAGGCGGGCCCCGCTTGGTCGGCCCAAGTGGCTGACGCATGGGCCCCCTCAGCGCTGACTGTGTAATTATTTACTTAAACTGTTTTCTAAACCAAATTAAACCCAAATAACTCCAAATAAATTCCTAAAAATTCTAGAAAAATCCTAAAAAATTATAGAAAATATTACTAACCACCTAGAACCTAGATAAAATAATTTGTCTCAAAATAGTCTCAAATGACCCCATAATAAATATTGGAAGCCCTTAAAAATATATAAACCATAATAAATAAATACTTAAATATTGCCAAAAATTATAAAAAATTCTAGAAAATATAAAATAGTAAAATGAACCCTAAAAAAATGTTTGGGATCAATATTTGCTATTAGGCTATCACAATAAATTCTAGAAGTCCTAGAAAATAGGTTTTTCCAATATTTAATAATCAAAATAATTCCAGAAAATTTCTAAAAATTCTTAGAACATTAAATATAAACTATTCAATTAAAAATGAAAAAAAATATCACTAAATTATAATCGGGTGGCGGATGCCACAATGTATGTGTATTTTTGAAGAAGAGTGTGACTTCTTGTAAGGAAATTTATACATAAATGAATGACTTCTAGCAGTTCTACTAGTGTTGGATGTGTTGTGTTTGTGTTTAGCCGAGTGATTCGTGTTCACCTGAGTTACAGACTTGATAACCTGTTTACCCAGTTTAATCTCTAATCTTTTAGAGATATCACAGGCTTCATTGAACTTGGCTGTGAGTGCATCTATCCTCTGAGCAGCAATATTGTACTTCTTCTTCTCTAATTCATAAAGACCATTAAGTTGTACATTATCTTGATTTGCTTTCTCAAGCTCCTCAAGAGTGTCATATAATCTCAATTTCAAAGAAAAAAATCTCATCCATGTTACTAGAAGAAGTTTTATCTCTAATATCTTCTAGTATTTGAGATTGCTTAGAAAACTCAGATTGAACTGCTTTTAACTCTTTCTTAGCACATTTATACATATCCATTATCTTATTTTGATCTTCTAGTAGATCACTGAAGGTATCAGATAATTCATCAAAAGTAAATTATTCATATAAAGGATTTGTAGTTACCTTTGCATCTGTAGCCATGAAACATAGATTGGCTACGTTGTAAGGTTTTTTTTTCTTCTTCTTCAGAATTACTCGCCTCACTTTCATACCAGATGCTAGTAATGGCGTAGTTCCTGGTTGAAGTCCTTCTCTTGCTTGATTGATCGTATCTGCTTCGCTTTTCTTACGAAAGGACAATCTTTCTTAATATGACTTATCTTCTTACAGTTGTAGCATATTGGTTCTTCGTCATCTCTAGAATCTTTCTTCTTCTTGTTAGATTTCTTATACTTTAGAAATCTTTTGAAGTTTCTTGTCATAAGAGCCATTTGATCATTGTCTGAACTATCGTTCTCACTATCGTCATTAGAAGCTATCTTATGATGTGACTTGAAAGCGATAGTCTTCTCCTTCGATGTTGGCTCTCCAAATTCCTTAAGGTCCAGCTCATGTGTCATAAGCTTTCCCATAAGTGTCTTGAGAGCCTTTGTATCGAGATCGTTCCCTTCAATTATAACCGTCGCTTTAGGATTCTAGTTCTTGGTCAAACCGCGAAGTACCTTTCGAATCTTTTTATGATTGCTGTATTCTTTTCCAAGAGAAGATAGAGGATTAACAATATCTAAGAATCGAGTAAACATATTAGTAATAATCTCATCAGGCTTCATTTTGAATGCCTCATATTCTTGTGTAAGTTGTGAGATTTTTGACTCCTTCACCTATGAAGTTTCTTTATGAGTTATCTCAAGAAGTTTTCAAACCTTGTTAGATGTGGCACATATTGATACTCTATTGAATTTAGTTCTATCTACTTGGCTATGAGTGTATCTATCCTTTGTGCCATCAAATAGGGGTAGCTTATTTGTAGACTGGCCTTTACCATTGCTAGTGTATAACAATGTCATTTCTCAAGGACTTCTAGTCCAACTTTGAGAAACTTAGCTATGATACCAATTATAGGATAGATGGCACCTCTAGAGGAGGGGAGGAATAGAGTGTAGCAGAAGTAATGTCCCCAATTAAAAAATTAATGCAGGTAAAGGCTAGTAACGACATATGATCAATGTAGTAATGTAAAACAGTAAGTAAATAGGGAGAAGAAAGCAATACGCATATACCGAGATTTTGTACTGGTTTTCCTCTGAGAGGACTAGTCCAGTCTCGAGTACTCCTGCTCGATGTTAAATCCACTGTTTAAAATAGAGGTTACACTGCGTGCTTTACTCCGAAGGATACGCCAACTTCTTACACCGTCACGTTTTTATCCGAAGCCCACAAACAAACTTCAACAGTCTGAAAAGCTTTTATACTCCAAGCTTGTACAACTCGAACACTTCTAATCGAAACACACTGGCACTTGGAGGAATAGGAGTTGTCTTGGAAATGTGAAGATTCAAAAGCTCATTGTAATAGGAAGGCTTAGAATGAATAGTGAAGATAAAAATGAGATGAGTGAGTAAAATAAAAAATTCTTCTCTATTTATAGGTATTTTTTAACCAGAGTTCGGGTAGAACTCGGCTAGGGCAATGTTCAAATTTTTGAACGTTTGAGATCCAAATGACTAGGTTTTTACTCTGACCAGGAGTGAATCAAGGAGACCGAGTTCGGTGTAACGTCCCAGTCCCAAAATACGTATAGGATGAGGATACGTATACATGCCAGCTATACATCGAGAGGACTCCAGTCCAGCTCGAATACGTATAAGCTGTCTGGTTGTTCTAGAATCATCTAAATTTCAATCCACATAATAATAAATATCAACAAGGAATAATATGGTTAATGGTCTGCAGCCCACTAGCATACATGTCCGAATAGACTCAAAAGAAAACACGAGTCTATTAAACTAGGCTAATAAACAGAATATATCAAAATAAGAATATGCAGCATGAGAGAATAATAAAATAAAACCATGCACCAACGATACCTGAATCCTACAGATGCAAATCATAACCACCATCGATTCTACCCGCTCGACTATAACCTGGAGCGATAACTAGGTCCTCAGGGGACTAGCAAGACACATAATATACATGCCTACTGTACAGTAAATAACATGCAAGAAAATAAGAATAACAAGTAGAGTAAAGGATAACACATAAAGAAACTCTACAGATGGTGGCATGTCATGAGAATATAATATTAATCGTGGCTAAAAATTGCAGCCGGGGAAGGCACTAACAGTCCTATAATAGGTTCTCTATCGTAGCCCGGGAAGGCACCAACAATAGAGGTATAGCCACGGCTAATAAAATGTTCTCTCCTAAGGTACTAGGAAGCCAAGTCTATCTAGTCATGTCCAAGTCAAGTACAGGTCAAGAAAATATGGCACAAGCATAGCACTACTATCACTAGACATGAATAAGATAATAAAGACAGAAAAATAATATAGAAAATGAGTAAAAACTACGTGCACGTAAAATTAGAAAATGATCATGAGAAGTAGGAGCAATGTGTAACCAAGTAAGACACAAAAGAATAGCAATATAAAAGAGTATGTAAATACTGTAAAGTTTGACAAGGTGTACTTGCTTGGAGTTTTGTCCAATCTATGTTGAGACTGCAGTAACAAAATCGTATCCCAAGCCTAGGTACAATTAACGCTGTAATGGTACACAGAGGATCTACTAAAGCCCAACAAAGCAACCAAGAATTACTAACCAGTATATACAAACACCTATATATATTAAACCAGGTCCTTAATATGGTTTAATTAAGAAAATAATCTGTCTTTTCTAACTTATATG
>JANAVB010033815.1:3007661-3095161 GCA_029216955.1 Iris pallida | reverse complement strand
TGATATGACGGTATGATCCAATGTGGATATACTATTCACTTGGTAAGTTAGGCTTTCCTAGAATTAAGGCTCTAATCTTGATAAGCTGTCCAATTTTCTTTTGCTTTATTAGATATAAATCTTATATCATAAGTTAGAATTGCCTATTTAAAATCCTATTTTGCTGTAAGGAATTAGTTTATAATTTTTGATTCTGTTATTCGTATACGAATCTCGAGGTAGATTTGATTCAAAGTTTTTCCTCAACCATTTGAAATACATATAAAATAAAGATTAGGATGTTTTTACTTCTCTTGTCTTCTGTTATTTGCTCCCCGATCAATCTTTTACTTTAAGGATTGAGACATATAGGCAGATGTTTACGCTTTCTAGCATAGTCAACTGGTTTGAATCTCTTGCAGCTCTTTGAAGTTCTTAGGAATATAGATGGAGTAATTTAATGACTGCGATGGCGAGACAGCAGCGCACTGTCGCCAATTACTTGAGAATGGAGAGTGTGGGTCCACTACAGCCAGCAGCGGACTGGCGAGGCACGACCCATAGAGTTAAAATTATTTCAAGGAATCATAGGATATGGAACATTGCTAAAACTATGTCTTCGTTGACCTCTTTAGACCTTTTGCCAATATAAGGTAGAG
Source organism: Iris pallida (assembly GCA_029216955.1). Lineage (NCBI taxonomy): Eukaryota > Viridiplantae > Streptophyta > Magnoliopsida > Asparagales > Iridaceae > Iris > Iris pallida. The sequence continues at coordinate 3,094,523 of JANAVB010033815.1, read as the reverse complement.
TATCTGATAGCATATCACAACTGAATCACGGAACCAAGGGTTTACCACAGCCAGAGTATATAGACGAGGCATAATTCTCGGTAAAATGACTTCAGATTTGATTACAAGTTTAGGATACTATAGAGGATAGAAAAATGCCCTGTGTGTCCTATAAGATCCAAAGCCAAAACTAGTAAAAGTTCTGCAAGTTGGATAGAATGTCTTCCAACCTAGCATTTCGTGATCCTTGTGATCTATTAACGAGGTAGTTGACTGACACTAATAGGTTTACCTAGAATATTGAATTTAGGGGTCCATAACCCATTAGTCCACCAAGGCCTTATGGATAAGAAGATATTAGGAAGACCGTAAAAGCAAGAATACCAGGTAAGGTTTTGATTCTCTCAAAACTCGAACCACTTGTGCCTCCATTTCAAAAATCTCGCATACTTATATTTTGACTATCTTGACCAATGCTGCTATTACAGCCTAGTTTTACAAGCTTACTCTTTTATCGAGCTTGATTCAAGGCATATGTTTATTGGGGACGCCTACAAACATATTGTCTAATCAGAATCGATGTATTACAATATGATCAACCTTAGTGCACTCGGTTCGCCCTTCCTCTAATTAACCTACGTGGATTGAGATGTAGATGTCTCTAGGAACTCATTCGCGACTGCATTGACAATTCTTCTTGAATTATACATTCGCCTTTGAATCACGTAATTATATTTAGTGACATCCTTCTTGAACTCTTTATTGTTTTGTCTTTCACTAATTTGGAAAGACGAAATTTCGTAATTGGTAGATAGATACATAGTATCCCCATGGCTATGATAGTTGTATACGCAAGTGTAGCTACCATCGGCCAGCCATGTAACTAGAACCTTACCTTGAGTTACTTATTGTCACTCCCCGTTCCCGGAATGCGTATTTTTATACATGTACAGCTCATGTGTATTTATTTAGTATTTATCATGTATTATTCTGTATTTAAATTCCTTTAAATTCCATGTTAATTAATTATCTGCTCTTTAAATTCCATGTTAATCTATTTCCTGCAATTTTATTTCTGTATTTTATTTCCTGTATTTTATTTCCTGCTTTAGTCTTAGTGGGTTTTGGCTTGGGTGGATCTGTGCAACCCGACCCATTAGCTCCCACCTACCACCATCTTCCTATTTAAAGCTTCCATCTCCATTCTCTCTCCTCATTACTCATCCTCACCATTACTTCTTCTTCTTCCTCTCATTACTCTCCACCCACCAGCAGTAGCAGTAGCAGTAGGCAAGTGCAAACTTGCTTCTCCTTCATCCATTTTTGTGGATCATTACTCTTCCTCTCATGATTCTGAGAGAGTTTAGTTCTTAGCATTTTGGATTTCTATGGCTGGTTTTTCCTAGATCTAAGTTGTTGTATTTCGGTTGTTCATGGGATCTTGGTCCACCAACTTAGCGTGTATTTCTGGCACTGGAACGAAGTCTCCATAGGACTTGGAGTTCGGGAGACGTTGCACGCACACGTTCTTACGTGTCCGCGTAAAACATCAGCCCAGTCACGCACACGTCTCTACGTGTCTGCATGGATTTTGAGACACGCTTATGTTCTTACATGTTAGCGTGTATTTTCAGACACGCTCATGTTCTTACATGTTAGCGTGTATTTTCAGTCACGCTCACGTTCTCATGAGCGTGCGTGTATTTTTGTCACGACACATCCATGAGTGCGTGGATTTTTGTCACGCACACATCTTTGCGTGCGTGAATTTCTTGTCATGCTCACACTGTGCATGAGTGCGTGTATTTTTAGTCACGCTATGCGTGCGTGCATTACTTCTCACGCTCGCTGTTCACGCCCATTTTCCACGCTCACCTCAGCTAGACTTAGCGTGACTTGTTGGTCTTAAGCACAGACTTCTTGCGTGACTTTTGGCCTTAGCATAGACTTGTTGGCGTGACTTCCTGACCTGGGTGTTTTTATTTATTCCTCAACCTATTCATTTAATGATGGCATGATAATTCTTCTATTATATCCTTACGCCTTTTTGCGTGAATTTCTTGATAAATCATGATATGTTAAATTTGTTAAAATAGATTGTTATGTAAAATGCGTCTTGTGTCCTGATTGATCCATGGATACCCAGTATGCCTAGGACTTAACCCTGAGAGTTATGGACCCGACCCCATGAAATATTGATGGACTTTCATGCCTTGTCACCATTGATAATGATTGTGACATGGACTAAATATTGATCATGCGTTCCTAGTTGGAACTAAAAGACTGGCTAGTCGTCTTATTGAATTGAATGAATGAGACACGTTCATGTAATGAACTATTATACTCGATTAGTCGATCCCGAATATTGGCATACAGGCACATGCAGGCTTCAAAGTAATTATTTATTATTTAATTTTCTATTTATCTTACAAAGACAGCATGTGTACTTTATGGTCAAGGCATGATTACTCCGTGGTTAATTTGATTGTTGCATCACGCTATGTAAAACCTACAACCTAGCCGCACGGGTATCGTTGTAGAGTTGTGCATATCGTACCCCGTACGAAAGTACTCATTCGAATGACCATAATCCACGGCATAGAACTTCACTCAACGTAGAGACTATTAAGTCAAATAAAATAACGATGGCATGGAGAGAATGGATTCCCGAGTTCTTACATGGCAGCCCCCTTGGGACTATTAAGTGCCCGACGGGCCGGCTGGTTCCCACAGATACGGTAAATCTATCACACGGGCAAGGAACGGTATCTGCTTATATTATTGTACATGCTATAACGACGGGCGTCCCGCTGGGACTCGTCTAACTACATGATTGGCGCAATTGATTGATTGGATAGACTAGCCTTGCTTGCACATAGTAAGAACTGAGGAATCCCTATATTGCATAATTCCAGGATAACTTGGGACTCATAATAGCAAGCCGTAGAATTTGATTGGCCGATCAAGATGATTTGTTTGTGTACTGTACTACTCTGTTACCTAACTGGGATAATCAGAATGTCAGGACATGACGAGCCAACTTCTGTCCTTGTTTGGTTGGAAGGTTGGTTCGAGGTGTCGTGATGTGATGTGAATCCTAGTAGCAAGCGGAGATCTATTATTATATTTTCTTACTTACTGGTTTAGTCCTTCATATCGTCCTTCCTTGTGGTACTTGCTATTAGAGGTCTAACCTCTCTGATTTTGTATGGCCAGATTTAGAGCCGGTCCCCGAGGGTCCAGCTTACTTCTACCTCCAAGATCGTCAATACTAGGGGAATGATTGCAGGAGGACTCGAGTGGGTTTCCTTACTTCACCGCTCGTTTTGTTATTTACTTTATACTTAGCCGTTTGGCACCGACATGTTAGTCGGATTATCTTGTACTTACTCTTGCATAATTGTAACTAAATCAGACTGCAGCTGATAACAATTGTGTATACCTTACTATACCATCTGGCTATGTTTTGTAAAGCCAGATTTCCAGAACATTTTGACTGAACGTTTGGAACTCCTTACTGCTTTATCTTACATGTTCTGTATTACTGTTTCTTATTTGAATGATTGAGACAATAGATGTAAAATGACCATAGTAAGACTTTCATGTAGTATGCACCCCCTCGTCTGGTTAGACAGCATTGATCGTATTATACGGTATTCATCTACCCGTAATACGTAGCTGGCTGAGTCATTCCCCCGCTCTCCAGTATTCTGGTTCTGGGGCGTGATAAGGTTTTAGTGGTGGCCCATGCAGGTCTGATTTTAGACTTGTGGGGTGTTTTGACTTATAGGATGTCTCAATCACACGTGTTCCCCCTTGATCTCATGATTCGTTATTCTCAACCCTTGCTTGACATTCCGGTATCCTTTGACTTCATTGATCCTTCATGTTCGGTTGTTTGATTGTTCTCTTGTCCCTTTTCTTAGGGGCACCTCGTCCGCACCTGTCAGAGCTGGACAACCGCAGGAGCAACACGGACCACCTGACCCTGTTGGTCAGCAACAAGGGCCAGTATTAACTCAAGAGGCTACCCAGGAAGAAGTGATAGTGGAACCAGCGGCTGGATCGCAGTATCCGGATGTTCCACCACCACCGACAGTTCCACCTACCCAAGTGGACACACCAGCCCTTCTGGAGATCATGAGAGGAATGATGGCTACTCAGCAACATCAGATGTTGGCCCAGCAGCGCATGCACACTCAGCTACAAGAGCAGAATGTGCTACTCAACCAAGGATTGCAGACGGCTTTGGAAAGAGGGGCAAGGCCAGATTCAGGAGCATCAGCCAGGTTTTGCAAGTACAACCCCCGCCGTTTCGAGGGCACGGAAGATGCCATCTCAGCAGATGCATGGCTTAAGGATATGGAGGCTATTCTGACAGCGGCTAAGGTACCGGCAGAAGAGCGTGTGGATCTAGTGAAGTTGTTACTTCAGGATCTCGCACGTGATTGGTGGAAATCAGAGGAAGTGGGCATTAGACGTCCTGTGGCTTGGAACGATTTCACTGCAAGATTCAAGACTAAGTACTATGGAGTTGTGGCGCAGTTTGAGTTACAACAGAAGTTTATCAGCCTCAGGCAGGCCGGCAAGACTGTAGATGCTTATGCAGCAAAATTCTGCAGATTGAGTAGATTTTCCCCAGAGATGGTGGCAACAGAGAGCCAGAGGGCTATGAGGTTTCAGCAAGGGTTTCATCTTGAACTCTTGCAATTGATCGAGGGGCACAATTACCAAACTTTTGATGAGATATTGACAGCGACTCGAAGGCATGAGATCACCATTCAGAGGCTTGCAGTAAGGATTGGGGGTCAGAAGAGATCCCACAGTCAGATAGAAGGAGAAGGGGGAGCAGCGCCCCGAACAACAGCACCATCCACTGGCATTCGTATCCACGATGTGGCGATACGAGGACCAGCACCACCCAGGCAGCAGCAGCAACAGCAACAGAGGAAGAACCAGCAACCCCCGGCGGGCTGCACTTATTACGGAAAGATGGGACACACTAGAGATGTGTGTCGGACATTGAATAGACTATGTCTGATATGTGGAAATCCAGACCATCGGGTTACCACATGTCCCATAAATTCGAGGGCAGGAGGACCAGGGCAGCAGTTTCCTGCTCTGCCAGCCCCAGGGATAGGCCAGTATCGAGGACCAGCAGTGGCAGTAAGGCCGTTGGCACAGCGTCCGCAGGCTCAGATGTTTCGGCAGCAGGGACCGCCGATGCAGCAACACCAACATAGACCACCCCAGCATCATCAAGGAAAGGGCCAGCAGCAGCATCAGGTTAGGCCGCAGTATAGAAACCAGCAAGGAGGTCGAGGGCAAGCGTTCACTTTGTCCTTGGAAGAGGCATTGGCATTGGGAGATGTTGTGGCAGGTAACATTCTCGCCGCCTCATATCCCGCAGTAGCATTATTTGATTCGGGAGCATCCCATTCATTTATATCTGCACAATTTGCGACACGACTAGGAATGGAGTTCGAGACATTGCCAGGGAGGTTGAATATACTCACTGGTAATGGGCTCGTAGGAGTTAGTAGAGTTATTCTAGCGTGTAGCGTTGTAGTTTGCGGGCATTCCTTATCCGCCCGGTTGATAGAATTTCCTGTTAGAAATTTTGACGTTATCTTAGGTATGGACTGGCTGAAAGACAGTCATGCGACAATAGATTGTCGTAGAGGGAGTGTATCTTTTGATATTTCAGGCATGAAGCGGTTTACCTTAGTCAGATCAGAGGCAACTCAACCAGAGCAGGGAGTAGTAACGGCAATGGAAGAAGTTCAGATCCCGAAGGTAGTTGAAGAATTCCTAGACGTATTTCCCGAAGAACTTCCAGGACTTCCACCGGTTAGGGATATTGAGTTCAGTATAGAATTGGCACCAGGAACTAAACTGATATCGGATCGAGTTTACAGAATGGCCGATTCAGAGCAGGCCAAAGTATATCAGCACATAGAGGAACTGAAGGAGAAGAAGTTCATCCAAGATAGCATGTCACCATGGGCAGCACCAGTTGTACTTGTGGGGAAGAAGGATGGGTCATCCAGGTTATGCATTGACTATAGGAAGCTTAACACGGCAACAGTGAAGAACAAGTACCCATTACCCAGGATCGACGACTTATTTGATCAGTTGAGCCAGGCTAGAGTTTTCTCCAAGATAGATCTTCGTTCAGGGTACCATCAGGTGAGGGTTCGGAAGGAAGATATTCCCAAGACAACATTCAGGTCGAAGTATGGGCATTATGAGTTCTTAGTAATGCCGTTTGGTTTGACCAATGCTCCAGCAATATTCATGGATTTAATGAACCGCATCTTTATGCCATACTTAGACCAGTTTGTCGTTGTGTTCCTTGACGACATTCTCATATACTCAGCTAGTGAAGAGGAGCATGAAGACCACCTCAGGAAAGTGTTGCAGGTTCTGAGAGAGAACCAGTTGTATGCCAAGCTCAGTAAGTGTGAGTTCTGGACGGATCACATTTTATTTTTGGGTCATATCATGTCAGGAGCTGGAGTAGCAGTAGATCCCAAGAAGGTAGAAGCAGTAGAGAGTTGGCCAGTACCTAAGACCGTAGCAAATGTGCGAAGCTTCTTAGGATTGGCAGGATATTACAGAAGGTTTGTGTCAGACTTTGTAAGGCTTTCAGCACCCATGGCCCGCTTGACACGGAAGGATGTGCCATTTGTTTGGTCAGCAGAATGTCAGGCATCATTTGAGACTTTGAAGCAGAAGTTGATATCAGCACCTATTCTTACGTTGCCAGTTGGACCCGGAGGTTTTATAGTATATTGTGATGCATCAGGTAAGGGACTTGGATGTGTCCTTATGCAACATGGAAAGGTGATAGCATATGCATCTAGGCAGCTTCGGGACCACGAGAAGAATTACCCAACTCATGATTTAGAGTTAGCAGCAGTAGTGTTTGCTCTGAAGTTATGGAGGCATTACTTATATGGTGACCGAGTGGAGATGTACACAGATCATAAAAGTCTGAAGTACATCTTTACTCAGAAGGAACTAAACATGAGGCAGAGAAGATGGTTGGAGTTGATCAAGGATTATGACGTGGAGCTTCAGTATCATCCAGGCAAGGCTAATGTAGTAGCAGACGCTCTTAGCAGGAGAGGCGGCGCATTTATGTTGACAACACAAAGGCATATCTTAGAAGACCTTCAGGAGATGGGCATCGAAGTTATACTTCCTAGTGAAGTAGGAGTTCTAACAAGTCTGCAAGTTCAATCCGACTTGGTAGGCAGGATCAAGGCAGCTCAGGCACAAGACCCAAGGATTCAGAAGCTTAGGGCAGAATGTGAGTCAGGACTCAGGAAGGAGATGAGAATTCATGAAGATGGTACACTTAGGTTTGGATCACGTCTATGTGTGCCTAGTGGAGATATCAGACAGGAGGTTATGGCAGAAGCTCACAGTTCTCAGTATTCTATTCACCCTGGAGGGACCAAAATGTACCAAGATATCAAGCAGCATTTCTGGTGGAACGGGATGAAGAGGGAGATAGCTAGATTTGTTTCCCGTTGCTTGGTATGTCAGCAAGTGAAGGAAGAACAGCAGAGGCCAACTGGGTTATTGCAACCGCTTCCTATTCCGGAATAAAAATGGGAGCATATTACATTGGACTTTGTAACCGGTTTACCGAGATCACCAAGTGGTAAGGATGCTATCTGGGTGATAGTAGATCGGCTTACGAAGGTAGCACACTTTCTTCCTTTTAGAGTAGGGCAATCTACAGAAAAGTTAGCAGAGTTATATATGCAACAGATAGTCAGGCAGCATGGGGTCCCTGTCAGTATTGTGTCGGATCGGGATACCCGCTTTACATCACATTTCTGGAAGAGCTTACATCATAGTCTTGGTACCAAGTTAAGGTTTAGCATGGCTTACCATCCGCAGACGGATGGGCAATCAGAAAGAACGATTCAAACTTTAGAAGACATGTTACGAGCCTGCACTTTAGATTTTTGAGGATCTTGGGAGAGCCACCTACACTTGGTTGAGTTCTCATACAACAATAGTTATCAAGCCAGTATCCAGATGGCGCCATTTGAAGCACTATACGGTAAGAAGTACAGATCACCGCTTGCATGGGATGATATCGGAGAGAGGAAAATGTTAGGCCCAGAAATGATTGTTCAGACGGTTGAAGTGGTTAAGGGAATTAAGGAGCGACTTCGAGTTGCGCAGGACAGGCATCGTCATTGGACGGACCAGTATCGTAGGCCGTTAGAGTTCTCTGTTGGGGACCACGTATTCTTGCGGATCTCACCTACTCGTGGGGTCATTAGATTTGGCGTTCGCAGAAAATTGAGTCCGCGGTACGTGGGCCCATTCGTTATCCTTGATCGGATAGGCGATGTTGCTTATCGTTTATCCCTCCCACCTTCGTTACGAGAGGTGCATGACGTGTTTCATGTATCTCAATTACGTAGGTATGTATCAGACCCAAGTCATGTCCTCGATCATTCGGAGCTGGTTGTTGGTACCAACCAGTCTTACTAGGAACAGCCTGTGTCCATTTTGGACCGAAGAGAGAAGATACTCAAGAACCGAACAATTAGTCTTGTTCGTGTTGCTTGGGGTCATCACTCCTTGGGAGAGTCAACATGGGAACGTGAGGATGATATCCGATCACGGTATCCACACCTGTTTGACTCACAAGGTATATCTCTTTCTGTATACCTTAATTGTCTTGATTTCTCATGCTTATCGCCTTATGGATAGAACTACCTGATATCATAGATTGATGGATTTACTTATATAGTACTTGCTTTTGATATGGTAAAATGATTGCTTGCTCACTAGAATTGCTTGTATTAGTTTAGCTCTGATATTTCTATCCGGCTTGGATTTGAAATTCCGAGGACGGAATTTTTCTAAGGGGGGTAGAGATGTCACTCCCCGTTCCTGGAATGCGTATTTTATACATGTACAGCTCATGTGTATTTATTTAGTATTTATCATGTATTATTCTGTATTTAAATTCCTTTAAATTCCATGTTAATTAATTATCTGCTCTTTAAATTCCATGTTAATCTATTTCCTGTAATTTTATTTCTGTATTTTATTTCCTGTATTTTATTTCCTGCTTTAGTCTTAGTGGGTTTCGGCTTGGGTGGATCTGTGCAACCCGGTCCATTAGCTCCCACCTACCACCATCTTCCTATTTAAAGCTTCCATCTCCATTCTCTCTCCTCATTACTCATCCTCACCATTACTTCTTCTTCTTCCTCTCATTACTCTCCACCCACCAGCAGTAGCAGTAGCAGTAGGCAAGTGCAAACTTGCTTCTCCTTCATCCATTTTTGTGGATCATTACTCTTCCTCTCATGATTCTGAGAGAGTTTAGTTCTTAGCATTTTGGATTTCTATGGCTGGTTTTTCCTAGATCTAAGTTGTTGTATTTCGGTTGTTCATGGGTTCTTGGTCCACCAACTTAGCGTGTATTTCTGGCACTGGAATGAAGTCTCCATAGGACTTGGAGTTCGGGAGACGTTGCACGCACACGTTCTTACGTGTCCGCGTAAAACATCAGCCCAGTCACGCACACGTCTCTACGTGTCAGCGTGGATTTTGAGACACGCTCATGTTCTTACATGTTAGCGTGTATTTTCAGACACGCTCATGTTCTTACATGTTAGCGTGTATTTTCAGTCACGTTCACGTTCTCATGAGCGTGCGTGTATTTTGTCACGCACACATCCATGAGTGCGTGGATTTTTGTCACGTACACATCTTTGCGTGCGTGAATTTCTTGTCACGCTCACACTGTGCATGAGTACGTGTATTTTTAGTCACGCTGTGCGTGCGTGCATTACTTCTCACGCTCGCTGTTCACGCCCATTTTCCACGCTCACCCCAGCTAGACTTAGCGTGACTTGTTGGTCTTAAGCACAGACTTCTTGCGTGACTTTTGGCCTTAGCATAGACTTGTTGGCGTGACTTCCTGACCTGGGTGTTTTTATTTATTCCTCAACCTATTCATTTAATGATGGCATGATAATTCTTCTATTATATCCTTACGCCTTTTTGCGTGAATTTCTTGATAAATCATGATATGTTAAATTTGTTAAAATGGATTGTTATGTAAAATGCGCCTTGTGTCCTGATTGATCCATGGATACCCAGTATGCCTAGGACTTAACCCTGAGAGTTATGGACCCGACCCCATGTAATATTGATGGACTTTCATGCCTTGTCACCATTGATAATGATTGTGACATGGACTAAATATTGATCATGCGATCCTAGTTGGAACTAAGAGACTGGCTAGTCGTCTTATTGAATTGAATGAATGAGACACGTTCATGTAATGAACTATTATACTCGATTAGCCGATCCCGAATATTGGCATACAGGCACATGCAGGCTTCAAAGTAATTATTTATTATTTAATTTTCTATTTATCTTACAAAGACAGCATGTGTACTTTATGGTCAAGGCATGATTACTCCGTGGTTAATTTGATTGTTGCATCACGCTATGTAAAACCTACAACCTAGCCGCACGGGTATCGTTGTAGAGTTCACTACCAAAATTACCAGCTTTAGCGACGGCCGGATCCGTCGCTCGTCCGTCGGTAACATGAATTACCGACGGATTAGCGACGGATATTTGATGAAAAAAGCCGTCGGGAAAAGGCTCGTCGCTATAATTTTTCCGTCGCTAAGCCGTCGGACATATGATTAACCGACGAACTAGCGACGGATTACCGACGACTGACTTTCAACCGATTAGCGACGGATTAGCGACTTATTCTCGTCGGTTCACATGCCATATAATATTAAAATATTCGTCGCTTAGCCGTCGTAAATAGGTCGGTAATAGCGTATCAGAAAGGTCCTGATACGCAAAATCCGTCGCTAGTCCGTCGCCATACCGTCGTTAACCGCGACGTTTTAGCGACGGCTTAGCGACGGCAAGGTCGTCGGCCTGGTTCTGGAAAGCTTCCATATTTCCAGAACCATGTCGACGGATAACTTGTCGCTAATCCGTCGCTAGTCCGTCGTCAGTCTCGACAGATTAGCGACGGATTAGCGACGAAGTATCCGTCGCTAAGTCTCTGGAAATCTACCATATTTCCAGAACCATGTCGACGGATTAGCCGTCGCAAGGTAGTCGATATTCCGTCGCTAATATTAATTGTGCCCAGTTAGCGACGGAAATGTCGTCGCTATTGTGTCGCTGTTTCGTCGCTACCTGCAAATTTATTTCAAACCTTTAGCGACGGATAAGCCGTCGCTATGTCGTCGCTATTGTGTCGCTAACTGCAAAACCCAGGTAGCGACGGATTTTTTCGTCGCTAGGTAGCCGCTAGGTTGTCGCTAACTGCAAAATATTTATATCACCCAGTTAGCGACGGAATTCCCGTCGCTAGACCGTCGGTAACTGCAAATATCCGTCGCTAGTTAGTCGCTAGTCCGTCGCTAAATGCAACATTAAGAAAAAAAAATTACAGAAACATTCTATTTCACCAAATATCCAATATCCAATATCCAATATCCAATATCCAACAGAAATATCCAATATCCAATATCCAAACATCCATGTACGATCAACAAATATCCAAATTCATAATATCCAATATCAAACAGAAATATCCAAACACAAATACACAAATTCATAATATCCAAACAAATTCACCATATCCAAACAGTACAAATATCCAAAAACAATACAAATATCATTGAGATGGGGGGGGTCGTCGATCGGCCCGGCGGATGTACTCTTCTACCATGTACGCCGGCACCTGGGACAACACATGCTCTGGAAGGTTGCGGAGCTGATCTGCCGACATCATGTTCATGAGCCCAATGAGCGCAGTATCCGGTACCAGGCGGACCTCGGCATTACGGTCAAATGAATAACGTCCAGGGTCGGAAGGACCGGCAACCGCACTAGAAGGACCGGGAGCAGACGGATCTGGACCGGGAGCAGAAGAAGGACGCGGAAGGCGCTCCAGCACATCCGACATTAGACTCCGCATTTCCGACATATCGGAGGTGAGAGTCGCAAGCTGCTGCCTCATATCGTCCGACGGGGGCGCGGGAGGAGGCGGGGGCGGTAGATATCTCGGAGTCGCGCCCTGCAACGACGCCGCCATGGAACCTACGCCGTAGACGTGCCCTTTTTTAAAGCCGCCGACAGACTCTACGAACACGTCGTCGTAGCGAGCCGCCATAGAAGAGGGCGTCTGGGTGGGCGTCGTTTCGCCGACAACCTCGGCAGGGGGCTCAATCTGACTAAGGGCCTCACGATATGCAGCCTATCCAATGAATGTGTTTATAGTATAAGTTTTCCTAAGTTATAATCTAAATCCTATGTTTCCCTAAATTATAATTTGAATCCTACGTTCACCTAATTAAGTTAACAATAATTATATTTCTAATATAAATCTCAAAAACGTAATTACTTACATCAGTCGCCTGGGCCCTCGCGTCGACGAAGCTCCCGTCAGCCCGCCTCTTGTGTGTATGCAGGAATACATCGTAGGCGGTGACCGACTCCGGCTCTCTTCCTTCCTTTACCGCCTGTCGTGCCTGCATACGAAATATACGTCGAATTTAATTAACTACGTATATTAATAGTACCGAATTTAATAGTGAAATGAATTTGCGGTATCTCACCAAATCTGCACGCGTCGCTGCGTGGGGCTTTGAACCTCCTGTATGCAGAGCAGCGACCTGTCTGCTCGCCTTCGCTTTCTCTGATTTCTCCTTGTACTGAGCAGTATTCATCTTATCCAACATCTGCTCGTAGTACTCCTCCCGGAGCCACTTCTTCCTCGAATGCGCCGTACGAACGTCGTACACCGCATCCCGTATCTTCTTCCCGGCGGCGGCTTTGTAGGCCTTGCGAATCAACTCCTCGCGATGGGGGGGCCACCAGAACGTCGTCTGACATAGAAATTAAATTATCACGTAATTAAAAAATCAGTGGATTAAAGAATATTTAATAATTAACCAAAAGATATATATATACCTTCATCTCCTCGAGCCAGACGTACTGCATGTTATGAGGCACCTCAGAAAAATTGAGGTAAGGGCCATGGTAGTTTTCCCGGATAATTTGCCCGAGTATCCGGGCAGCATCAAACGGGAAAAACCTACAAAGAAGCAAAGACCGGATTATTAACTTGAATAAATGAAACAAATTTAATAAATTAACTTAAATTTACTTACGTATCACCCGCGGGCCATAGCTCGCGTCGGTTCTCGCCTATCGGCCTCTCTGGAGGCGTCGGAGGATCCGCGGGTCCGCGGATGTACTCACCGGTAGCAGGATGAAGCTGAATCCGGGGGTACTCCGGAGCCCACCCTGCAGTAACTGATGGTGTACCCGCTGGTGCATCCGGGGGCGGAACGGATCCGCTAGCGGATGGAGTCTCAGGCCTCGATGAAGATGAAGGATGGGTCGCAGAGATAGATCGACGGCGGGAAGAGTCTGTGGCCGGGCTCTCCAGGTCGGGATCGGAGGACTCTATATCCGGGGTATGTGGAAGGCGACCACGACCGCCCCCACCACGACCGCTACCATCACGTCCACGGCCGCTACCATCACGTCCACGGCCACCGCTACCACCACGCCCACCACGGCCAGTACCCGCCACCACCAGCACCACCACGGCTACCACCAGCACGAGTGGTAGTGACCATGACCTGTAAATAGAACACATAAATATAATTAACAATATAGAAGTATAAATGAATATAAAACTGAACTAAAATATATATACCAGCAGGGCGGCGAGTGCCGTCAAGACAATGAGAACTAAGAGTGCCATCTGTAAAAAGAAAATCATACAATAAGTAGATGATCGAACGACAAAACCATAAACTGAAATAAGAATGTTTAATCTAATCTGAATTCACTAAGTTAGTTGTAAGTGCTTCTAATATATACCGATATTTAATCTAATCATCGTTATCGTCCTCGTCCTCATCGTCATCGTCATCGTTCTCATCCTCATTCTCATCGTCGACTTCATCTATATCATCATCCTCATCGTCGACTTCATCTGTATCATCATCCTCATCCTCATCCTCATCCTCTTCTTCTTCTTCTTCTTCTTCTTCTACTTCTTGTTCAGGCTCAATACTTGGGACAAGACGCCTCTTTCTCCCCTGGTTGACAGCTAAGTCTTGTATATCAACCTCTTCCTCCCCTCTATTTTCCTCAGCATGAGGTATATCGACATCTTCCACGTCCATGGTATCCGACTGTTGTCCCATGTATTGGGGCTTCTCGATCTGGTCCTCTTGGTATGCTGGGTCTCCAACGTTGAATGTATTTCTAGATTTAATCTTGCATACTGCCCACCAGTCAAATCGATCTCTACGACGCCTTGGGTAGCTTGTATAGTAGACTTGAACAGCCTGACTTGCTATCGCAAACGTGTCGGACCCTCTATACCTCCTGCGATGATTTATATCGACGAATCCAAATTGTTTATCGATTCTCCAACCGATATTTGGTCTCGTATCGAACCACTCACATTTGAACATCACAATATGCATATCATATGGGCCACTATATTGTAAATCTACAATCTCCCGAAGCACTCCATAATAGTCAAAGTCCGGCTCGTCGTCATAGATGGTGCCTCTTATGCAAACACCAGAATTCTTGGTATCGAAGCCGTCATTGAGAAATTCGGCATTTATAGCATGCTGAGTTGACTTAAACTTGAAGCCATTAACGACATAGCCTGACAAAGTCTTTGCATGCTTCTTCGGTCCCAATGCCAAATAACGAATGCTCTCATTTATGAGTGTTGTTTCAGGCAATAAAACCTGTAAACATGTATTGATAATTTAAATATTTTAGCTGCATATATTTAAATGGTAGCGGCATAACATATTATCTCAGTTACTTACGTATTTACGAAACCAGGACGGAAAGGTACAATCAACCTCTCTTTGAAGTCCCTCATCTGTAATATATGGTGTCCTCATTTTGACTTCACCTCTAAATACACTGTTAGAGAGAATAAAAATAAGTGTAGTCACTTAATTCACCAAATTAGAGATTATAACGAGGCGTAGTCACTTACTTCTCCAAATCTCTCACTTCTTGTATGTCACAATTTAACAAGACATATCGGTGAGCGGTATCATACTCATCGTCGGTCAACCACCGTTTCTTACTAGCCCCAATAGGCTTGCCCCTTAAATTGAATATACCTCCATCCTCAACGTCTTCTTCATTCCTTTGAGGTCTATTTCGATTTGTCTCGACATGAGTATCGAAATAAATGGAGCAGAAATTTGACACCTCCTCGATAAGATATGATTCGCATATCGAAGCCTCTATATGAGCCTTGTTGCCAACTTTCTTCTTTAGATGGTGTAGGTACCTAAAGAGACAAATTATCTTGAGAATTAACAATGAATTGTAAAATCCACTTAAATTTCACTTAAATTATATCGGTTTTTATTTACCTTTCAAAGGGGTACATCCATCGATAATGAACAGATGCACCGACACGGGCTTCGTATGCTAGATGAATCGGTAGATGCTCCATGCTGTCGAAAAAGCCCGGTGGAAATATTTTCTCTAACTTGCAGATTGTTAAGACAATCTTCTCCTCAAGTTGTACCATATGTTGCACCGTCAGCTTAGTTGAACAGATATCCCTGAAGAATGTAGACAGCTCGGCCAACGGAACCCATACAGCAGAAGGCAACAACTCTCTCAAAGCAATGGGCAGTAATCTTTCCATAAACACGTGGCAGTCGTGACTCTTCATTCCCGTTAGCTTGCGTTCATTGAGATCAACGCATCTAGACAAATTCGAAACATAGCCGTCGGGAAATCTTAAATTAGATATCCACTTGCAGATTATTAATCTATCTTCCTTGCTCAATGTGTATGGCGCTATAGGCTTACTTAATTGTCCACCAGCACCCCTTTGTATCAAGTTCAGATGAGGACGCTTGCATATCTCGGCTATGTCTTGTCTTGCTTTTGGATTGTCCTTCGTCTTTCCTTTAATATCCATGACGGTATTGAAGACATTATCGAACACGTTCTTTTCGATATGCATGACATCAAGATTATGCCTTATAAGATTATCTTTCCAATAAGGCAAGTCCCAGAAGATACTCCGTTTGGTCCAGTTATGGCTTTGTCCGAACCCCTCGACACGATGGTTCGATGGATCTTCCATTGCGGTGGGCAATTCCTTTACAGCTTCCCAAATATCGTATCCCGAAAATCTGGGTGGAGGTTGATTAAATTCTTGTTTTCCATATCTGAACGCGTCCTTATTCTTTCTCCAAGGATGGGTCGCGGGCAGAAATTGACGGTGACAGTCAAAGAAAGAAGTTTTTCCTCCATGCCTAAGGCGGAACGCCTTACTATTTTCCATGCATATCGGACAAGACATGTTGCCGTGCGTACTCCATCCCGACAGCATACCGTATGCTGGAAAATCATTGATTGTCCACATGAGTGAAGCTCTCATCTGAAAGTTCTGTTTCCTGGAAATATCATAAGTCGTGACGCCGATCTCCCACAGCTGTTTCAGCTCATCCACCAACGGCTGTAAATATATATCGATGTTCTTCGTCGGATTTTTAGGACCGGGTATGATAGCTGTCAGAAACATATAAGGAGTCTTCATACACATCCATGGTGGCAGATTGTAAGGGGTAAGAATGACCGGCCAGCATGAGTACTGAGATCCCGACTGTCCGAAAGGGGCGAAGCCATCAGCACATAGCGCCAGGCGTACATTTCTAGGCTCTGCAGCAAAGTCTGGATGACACAAATCAAAATGTTTCCACGCCTCTCCATCCGAAGGATGTGACAATTCTCCTTCGTCCTTTATGCGTTCTTCGCTGTGCCACGTCATGTGTTCTGCTGTATTTAGAGACATATACATCCTCTGCAAGCGCTTCGTGATCGACAAGTAATGCATATACTTGTAAGGACGTCGTTTTCTAGTCGACTTTCCTTTTCCCTGTACTGGCTTGTAACGATCCGCATTACAGAAGCTGCAACTTTCTGATACGCAATTCTCTTTGTAGTACAACATGCACCCGTTGCGACAACAATCTATCTTCTCGTACCCCAGTCCCAGTTGTCGGACCATCATCTTTGACTTGTAGAAGTTTTTTGGTAGCTCTTTTGATTCCTTCGGTAACACCTCCTTGATTACTTCTGTGATCCGATTATAGCAAGCTTGTGGCAAGTTAAAATCAGACTTTATGTTCAACAACCGCATCGTCACTGACAGTGCGGAATGAGTCTCACAACCAGGATATAGAGAAGTATCTGCGTCCTGAAACATGTCATAGAACTCCTTCGCCTCGGGATTAGGATCCTCCGGATCAAAATTAGGCCCTGCCGCATCATACACCATATCTCGTGCAAGGTTCTGCAGATCTCCATAATCAACAGAGCATCCGTGGTCTTCGATGACATCCGTTGCAGCATTATCATCAAAAGCATAAGTAGCAGCTTCCGCAGCCTGTCTTTCCGAATATAGTTCACCTTGCGATGACCACAGGCCGTAATTACGTACGAAACCCTTACGGGTCAAATGATCTCTCACAGTCACCACTTCTTCGTAACGTCTATTGTGACATTTAACACATGGACACTTAATTTTGTTACCGTCCATGTACTGAGCTTTGCTCATTGCATAATTAAGAAATACTTCCACGCCTGCCTGAAAATCGTCACTCACACCAATTCTACTCTCGTGTTGCCGTTTGTACATCCATGTACGATCAACAAAATAACGACTCATCCTTAATTTGGATGTGAAAATCTGTATCGTAAGACAAACTAAACATAAGAATAGGATCAATCTTCAAATCAGTCTAAAAGGGATGAATCAATATCAACTATTAAGGAAATGAAGTTAATTCTCAGTCCACATTTCACATACCATTCCTCATTCGAATCTCAGTCTAAAGAAAGGAAATCAATTCCCGATTTTGTAATGACAGTTTAACATTAACCAAGTTCGAATCAAATGCAAATCCGCCCTTCATTACCCCTTGACTGATACAAAGGAAGATTATACGAGGACTGAAATAAAGCTTACAAGGAACTGGACTATACTGTCAACTGATGTAAGGATATGAAATTCCTTCGGGACTGATATATTTGCAGGTAAGGGACTGAACCAATAGGGAGTATGGACTGATCATGAAGTTATAAATGAACTGAACATTAAGTTACAAATATACTGACACAATATAATATTTGATACATAAATAGTTAAGGGACTGGACATAAAGATGAAAATTAATGGACTGGACATTAGAGAGACTGAAACAACTTATGCGTGTCATATAACTCGAACAAGGACTGACACAGGTAAGGTTCATTCTACACTAAAACTTAATGATATAGGGACTGTACAGTCAATACTTGGGACTGAAATATGTATACTAAATTCCTTTCTCTGCACACACACCATGGTGATCACAACCTACACACACCAAGCACATACACATATACTTCCACACACACATCACTCTATATTCCCTTTTCACGTTCCTCTCTAATGTAGGTGCACACACCATATTAGGTGGATACACCTATACAAGTATCTGCGTGTTCCCCTCTACCTCAAGTGCAACCATTCACAGGGACCACTACCCCTATCAGTTGTTGTTTCTCTTTCATTCCCTCCCTCTATCCATGCTCTTTTTGCTACTGCAGGTCCCCTGTCTGCTCTGCTGTGCAAAGGCAGGAAGGGCCTGCTACTAGTCGCTTACAGGACAATTCCTGCTCCACAGGGGCTAAGACCCCTTGTACCTGTGTGTATTGCACACTACACACAGTGAAGTTCCCCTCTACTTCACTCATCTGTATAATTTCCTTCTCTTAAACACACACACACATACAAAATATATAGAGACACACTCATAATACAATTTCGTTCCCCCCTCTACTATGTTACTTGCCATGACACTCAAATCAAAGCTATGAACACACACACACACACATACACACAATATAGTCCAAAACAGTCCACCAATAATAAATCAAAATATTGATAATATATTCTGTCTTTTCTTGAGCCATTTAAAATCAGCAAAGAATAAAAGATATTATCTGACCAAGTTAACTCCGCTGAAATTTAAACATTATGCACAAGAATCATATTTGACCTTTTGGTAAGACAGATCAAATAAAGATTAATAATTTCTAACAAATATCAATATATATCAAAAAGATGTGATCCGAGCAATCAGTGGACTACCAAGATGAGTAATATTACTCGACTCCAATACAGTTTATTAGAAGCTAACTAATACTACTATGATAATACTTGGACAGTAATGCTACTTGTATAAAATTATCAGTGTGTTAATGCTAGCACAATTTTGTACCACAAGAAGATGAAACTTTTTAAGGACCCCTGCCATCTCCAATACAATTTATCATGTTAATGCTACTCGACTCCAATACAATTTTCATGTTAATGCTACTTGTATAAAATTATCATGTTAATGCTACTCGACTCCAATACAATTTTTTTCCCCCCCCCCGACCCCCCACCCCCCCCGACCCCTGCCATCTCCACCCCCCCCCCCCCCGACCCCCCTGCCCTCTCCACCCCCCACCCCCCCCGACCCTCCTGCCCCAATTCCCCACCCCCCCGACCCCCCTGACCCCCCTGCCCCCCGACCCCCCTGCCCCCATTCCCGACCCCCGACCCCCCCCGCCCCCCGACCCCCCTGCCCCCATTCCCGACCCCCCCCCCCCCCCGACCCCCCACCCCCCCGACCCCTGCCATCTCCACCCCCCCCCCCCGACCCCCCTGCCCCCATTCCCGACCCCCCCCCCCCCGACCCCCCACCCCCCCGACCCCTGCCATCTCCACCCCCCCCCCCCCGACCCCCCTGCCCTCTCCACCCCCCACCCCCCCGAGCCTCCTGCCCCCATTCCCTACAACCCCCGACCCCCTGACCCCATTCACCACCCCCCCACCCCGCCCTCTCCCACCCCCCGCGAACCCGACCCCCCCCCACTCCCCCCCCCCCCCCCACGGCCCCAAAACCAAAAATGAGAGAGAGAGAGGAGAGAGAGAGAGAGAGAGAGAGAGAGAGAGAGAGAGAGAGATACCTGGTAGAGAGAGGGAGAGAGAGAGCCGCGAGAGAGAGAGCGCCTTCGGTTGAGAGAGAGAGAGAGTTTTGGGGGGAATGAAAAATTCCCCCCCGTCGGTTCAATTTAAGTTAGGGCACAGAACTTAGCGACGGAATAGCGACGGAAAAAATCCGTCGCTCATCCGTCGCCTAATAAAAGAAGTTTTCCGACGGATGTATCCGTCGCCCGTTAGTCGCTAAAGTTCCCGCCAATGTTTTAAAGATTTTGCCGCCAACAGTTGCGACGAACAAGCGACGGAAAAACAATCCGTCGCTAACGTTCGTCGACTGAGCGACGGAAACCCGACGAAGTTTTACATTTAAAATTGTAAAAATTTATGTTATGTTGTCTGCCGCTAATCCGTCGCTAAGACGTCGGAAACTGGTCGCTATTAGCGACGGAATCCATCCGTCGCTAAACATCCGTCGGTAAAGTGGGGTATTTTAGTAGTGGTTGCGCATATCGTATCCCGTACGAAAGTACTCATTCGAATGACCATGATCCACGGCATGGAACTTCACTCAACGTAGAGACCATTAAGTCAAATAAAATAACGATGGCATGGAGAGAATGGATTCCCGAGTTCTTACATGGCAGCCCCCTTGGGACTATTAAGTGCCCGACGGGCCGGCTGGTTCCCACAGATACGGTAAATCTGTCACACGGGCAGGGAACGGTATCTGCTTATATTATTGTACATGCTATAACGGCGGGCGTCCCACTGGGACTCGTCTAACTACATGATTGGCGTAATTGATTTATTGGATGGACTAGCCTTGCTTGCACATAGTAAGAACTGAGGAATCCCTATATTGCATAATTCCACGATAACTTGGGACTCATAATAGCAAGCCTAGAATTTGATTGGCCGATCAAGATGATTTGTTTGTGTACTGTACTACTCTGTTACCTAATTGGGATAATCAGAATGTCAGGACATGACGGGCCAACTTCTGTCTTTGTTTGGTTGGGAGGTTGGTTCCAGGTGTCGTGATGTGATGTGAATCCTAGTAGCAAGCGGAGATCTATTATTATATTTTCTTACTTACTGGTTTAGTCCTTCATATCGTCCTTCCTTGTGGTACTTGCTATTAGAGGTCTAACCTCTCTGATTTTGCATGGCCAGATTTAGAGCCGGTCCCCGAGGATCCAGCTTACTTCTACCTCCAAGATGGTCAATTCTAGGGGAATGATTGCAGGAGGACTCGAGTGGGTTTCCTTACTTCACCGCTCGTTTTATTATTTACTTTATACTTAGCCGTTTGGCACCGACATGTTAGTCAGATTGTCTTGTACTTACTCTTGCATAATTGTAACTAAATCAGACTGCAGCTAATAACAATTGTGTATACCTTACTATACCATCTGGCTATGTTTTGTAAAGCCAGATTTTCAGAACATTCTGACTGAGCGTTTGGGACGCCTTACTGCTTTATCTTACATGTTCTGTATTACTGTTTCTTATTTGAATGATTGAGACAATAGATGTGAAATGACCATAGTAAGACTTTCATGTAGTATGTACCCCCTCGTCTGGTTAGACAGCATTGATCGTATTATACGGTATTCATCTACCCGTAATACGTAGCTGGCTGAGTCATTCCCCCGCTCTCCAGTATTCTGGTTCTGGGGCGTGACACTTATTCTCCTCTCGACCCTCAAACTACTATTGGGACCTTCTAGCCATCTAAAATTTGAGAATAATTAGGGTTTTATCCTTAGTCAAAATGCCAACCTAGGAGACTATCTATTCTCAAGAAACCAATTGTTGTGAGTCTCTTATTATTTGCTTGAAGCTTGCTTTAATTAGCAACCATTAAACCTTAACCCAACCCTTCCTCGACCAGAGCCCACAGTTTAGACATAAGATGAATAGACAAAGGTAAGGATAAATTATTTATCATGACTATGGTAGACACCCATCCCGAGATTGGTTTCTAACAAGTATTACCCTAGTTATGTAAATTTTATTATTAAGATCTAACCAATATTGGAACACCACAGTCTCTAGCTTAGCCAATACCATAGCTTAAATACCATGTCATATTATGATCTACCAGTTGTCAATAGTAATGCATAGTCACTACAGCCCATACCACTAGAACCCTTGTGACAATAGTCTGGCAGGCTTGACACAATAGAAATTCACGACCCAGTTGTTAGAAATCTCGTCATATGATGTGCCGTAGAGCTGGTTACCCCGTCGACAACTCTTGTATACTATGGACGTGTAGATCATTCTATTTTATCGACTATGTGTCATTGTACACACTCGTTTTATATTTATTGAGGAACGATCCTTGACTTTACTTATATCTACTGTATCCCGTTACGCCGTGCCTTATTCTTTATTAACAAGAGTCGATGTACAATATCCGGACTATGGAATTCTTCTAACCTCATTATTCCTAAAACCATGTCCTAGCTTCTAAGGTGAGTAGACTGTAAGCCTTCCAAAATTTTGGGATATATGAGTATTACCGATTGATTAGAATAATTTCTATTAGGATGATAATTGGTGCCCCATGTACTCCCACTTTCCATTTAGATCATTTTGTGTCCCCGGCCGTATCATTAATATTCGGAGCACGAGACCAGCTGTTCCCTTCCAACAAATTTCATATGCAAGATCTCGACGAGTCCACCTTCATCTAGGTATATCATATCCCACTCAAACACATTCCCTTGTACTCTATTTTTATGGTACAACTTTCAGGTCAAAAGGACTAGCTATAACCCATACCATAATACCGGTATACTTCTCGACTTCCATTAGAGCCTCAACTACAACTCAATTCCATTGACCCAATATATGGATGTGATCTACTCGAAGCCCACTACGCACACACTACTAAAATAGGGCAAATTAGCGACGTCATGATACGTCGCTAATAATGAAAATTACGTCGCTAATCGTAATTGGCGACAGCTTTAGCGACGTAAAGTGAAGGTCGCTTTTTAGCTAGTCGCAGATGGCCAATACGTCGCCCTACGTCGCTGTTTGCGACGTACCATCCGTGTCGCTAGGTCGTCGCAAAGTTAGCGACGTAGAGCGACGATAATTTTACGTCACAAACTTAGCGACGTAGTGCGAAAATTTAGCGACGTTTAGTCCTATTGACGTGATGATGTGGCAATGCCTGCCACGTCAGCAAGGTGACGACGTACAGCGACGTAATGCCGCTAATTAGCGACGTATAGCGACGTCCAATTGTCGTCGCTATCCGTCGCTATACGTCGCTAACCGTCGCAGAATACTGAAAAAAAATAAAAAAATATAATGTGTATTTTTGTTTTGCTGTGTGTCTGTGTTTACAGTGTGTGTGAACCGAACACTGCATTTCACATACACTGTAAACACAGACACACATCATCACAAAAATATACATTATATTTTTTTAAAATTTGGGCAGCACCTCCTTTGTATATCAGATCATCGCTTATAACCCAGCGTACGTATATTTGTCATCCCCGTCGCAGATATCACAAAGTAAATATCACAATGAAAATACCAACAAAGTAAATATCACAAAGTAAATATCCAACAAACTATACTAAACAGACACACATCATAACAAACATCCAATATAGTCAAATAAAAATGGAAGCTGATAAAAAGTCTCCCACCAAGTGTATAAACAAATGTGTACCAATAAACAATTTGCCCATAGGGCCAATACATACAACTCATAAAAAATCAATAAAATTACTGCGGACCCTTGCCGCGCATCTGGGATAGCATGTACTTATACTGCTCCTGTGTGAGCTGCACCGTAGGGGCAGTAGGAGGCAGTATAATGTCTGGAGTCGGCGCCGTCGATGGATCGGGAGGACGTATCTGCTCCAGCTCTCGCAGTCGCTCACCATGCGCAGCAAGGGTACTCACCATCCTCTGAGTACTCTCCTCAATCGAAGTCGATACCTGAATGAGTGAGACAGACATGGTCCTCTGCGATCCCTCCAGCTCGACCTGTCTACGCTCTATGTGCTGCGTAGACTCGGTGAGCGTGTGCAAGCTGCCACGCCCCGACCCGGGAAATCGCTCGTCCTCGCTAGATTTCACCCGAATATCATCCTCGCTGGGGCGTGATATCGCACGAGCCTGGAGTTGCGCTCGTGCAAGGCAAGATAACAGTTCACATAGTATTTTATCTTAATTTGATAACATAAGCAGCGGAAGGGAAACAAAGAATACAATCAGAATCTCTTTTATTCATAATGAACTAAAGGTTACAAGGCTCTGAATAGCCCAACTTAATATGCCAATTGGCTACAACACTCATGATCTCTCTAGCTCACAAAGGATTACATTGTTCCATACATTATGCCTCTTTATAGCCACCAAGTAGTCTCCGGCCGAACATCTCCATGTCGCAAGTCCGAACGCCTATGCGGCAGCTCCTCTTGAACGCCAAGGACCCCATGCCTCGACACGTCCAAGCCAAGCTCCGCCCCGAGTCGAACATACCTGAACCTGCACATAAACTAGTGGAGGATTAGTGCTTTCGTCCTTGCTTCGCACTGATCAAAACCCGCTCGCACCTAAACCAAACACTAATCATTTTAGTGAAACATGCATCTTAATTTATGCTCTTTCTATTTAGCCTAAGGATTAGTTTCATGGCAATCATTCAACATATCTACGTAACATAAAGGTGTCCCATATCGTGTTCCTGCAGCAGATACAGTTAGTCATAATATGAACATAACATAGTGTTTCGTGCTCATCTCCGTCCTATTTTCCTTAGCCTGCACTTGTTAGAACTTAACATAATAAGTCATACATTTCACGCAACTAGCCGACCATAAACATAGACATGCATAAGGGTCGCAGGCCCTACGCCTGCACCCAACACTCATCTCAGCCCACCGGCCCTATCTATATGAAGGTTACGGTGTTTCGCACCGTAATGGACTTGGCATCTCTTATGTGTAAGCCTACAATCGCTTCGATACGGGTTACTAGCCCAGTATCCGAAGGATCCCAAACTTACGGATATCATAGCTTATCACAGCACTGGACGGTCGCAATTCGTCCGAATGTTGTGCACCATAAATACCACACATAATTCCCTCCTAGGCCGAACGATCCCGGTGCCCCGGCGTAACCGTTCGAAGGAAGCCGCACCCGTGCAAGGGCAATCCGAGTCCATTGACCATGCAATACGTACCATAGTATACCAATCATAACATTCCAGTCAATCTCGTATTCCATAAACATAGTCTCGATCCATAAACATATTTGCGTCTCATAAACATAATCCACCATTCATATGGGGAGCTCCGTCGGCATTATGCCCCAACACATCCATATTGATGCACGACGCCCAACGGCTTAGATGTCTCGTACTTATATTCATGCGTCCCATTCATAATGTTATTCGTATAGCCTACTTCCGTATTTACTTAGTCATTTCCTAGCTTCCGTGTGCGAGGGCACGCTCAGCGCCATAATCAATGTTCTACGTCTAGTGTTCAATATTCTCGGAGGCGTGCACGTGAAGCACATCTCGATATTGTCTTTCAATGTTCTACCATCATTGCCCTACCGCGACTCGTACACTTGATGCATGTCGCTTCAATTGTTCGATTGTTCAATGTTCTATCTTAGTGTTCGACACATACTTAGACTCATAGCCATTCAAGCCACGCCCGTTAACTCAATAGCAACTTACGCATACAATGATGTATTTTATTAGATGTGAAGGAATAGGGAGAGAGAGTCAAGAACCCGCCCACCTTAAGCCAATACGCCTTGCCGTTCTGCCGGGTTGAAGCGGCTCGCTTCCATAACTTGGTCGCATAGCTAACTCTCGGACTTAGCTATTCCTTTGAACCACTTGGTTGATTTGGCCTATCGCGTCCATGCCACAATCCGTTGTAAGGCCACGATTTGGTTTCGCGGACACTTCACTGCATAAGGCAAAATGCCGACCTCTTATCGTCCAGCGTAAAAGCATAGCCTGCACACCAGATCAACTATCATCAGCACTTGCTCAAACGGGACTTATCCTTTGCATCGATTCGACTCATAGACTCCAATCGACTCAAGGCTTACCTTTGGCCAACGCAACACTTGCATCGATTCGTATCGATACTTTATTATTTCAACGCAACTCTTCGAGTCAATGACTCATCGTAATGCACCGTGCAGAGCGGGGCATTACATAATATACCACTTAAAATCAGGTTCGTTCTCGAACCGAAACCAACACTTAATTCGAGTGTCTCGCATAGACCGTTTCACGATCTCGTGCTACTATCGTTGGAATCATACAACTTAGTTTGGATCATACACATATTTTAGGCGTCCCACCAATATATGCATTTTAGCTAAGCTCAGTTGTAGGATATCGGGACAAACTAACATGCTCAACTTAAATCCTCAAGCACCAGTTATTCCGTACTCGACTTAGTCATATCTTAGCGCCTCTTCCCAAAATACTCCTCGTATGCATCATCCCCTAACATGCGATCTCTTCCAAACTTTTTTGCACATAACTTGATTCAAACCCGTAACTTTGATCTCATAAGTTTCTCGCCGGCCACCTAACACTCACACTGCATCAAGTCATTGCGTATCCGATCGCAACAATTCTCTACAATGCCTGCTCGTCCAATCGTTTTCTATCTCTCACACCCTCTCGCCTTTCATCCAATCATTCATAACATTTGGCCTTAACGACATGGACTAAGTCCAACATGTCTCAAATTCCTTTTGCCTACAATCCGTACTAAGTCTCGCACACAACTATCCATATATGATTTACATTCTCTCGCTCTATCTACGCATTGCGTCTGGGGCTACCCCCGCTAGGTAACTTATCCAGACATTATGCTCGTGCTCTTCCGACACAGGAGGTCAACTTGAGTCTACGATGCTCAAAGGCAACAATCTTTTCGACCCAAGATCTCTGACGATACGTTCATCTCCTATTCTCGACCGAGTACGAATCATTTACACAATTTCGAATCAATCCCAACTAGTTCGTTTCGTAACATAGATAGTGCGTTCAACACACATAGCCTAACCGTTACTCAAACTGATCTACAACACAACTCTTAGGGTCATTTTACTATCCGTAGCTCTCGCGCATTGCAGAATTCTTACAATCGCCTTACCGCATCCCTGTGCTAAGTACGTTCCTCAATATCTATTCGATCCAACATAACTTTTCTGACCATATCGATTCTAGTACTCGCTAACTTCCGAATCATGATACTCACTCGCTTAGACTTATCCTCAACATGCACTACATTATTCCTCATCTTCGACAAAATTTCTCATACGACTTCTTTAGGGTCATCCTATGGTTTCCCACATTCACTTGATTTGGCGGTCAAGTCTTCTAGGATCAGCTGCCCCGAAACTACGCTCGATAATTGAAGATCATCAACGAGGGATAGTTACAACGAACCATGCTATATCCTATTGCGGAGCCAAATCAATTCTCGACGAATCCTACGAGACTTTATCCAACCCGAAGTACTTTGCCAATCCATAATTCATCTACTCACTCGTGCAACTGATGTGCCGTTACTACTCGAATCACTTAAGCACTACCATTAACAATATCGCAACCGAGCAATAATTGTTCGCCTTAGTACGAGTCTATCTACTCGCGGTCATTGTCTGACACACTTCTAGGCATATCGCAAAATCCTCAATTCTACCTTCGCATCAAACCACGAGTCCATATCAAATATGTCACGCCTCGCAAGTTCGATCATCCCTGCTGGATGAATTACCATACCAGCGCTCACGCAGAATGATCGTTCTAATTTGACGTGACGCATGTGCGAGGCTGGTGTTGCGCTCGCTCAAGACAAGAATGGCAACATAGTGGTGATCCGCGAAGCAATCCAGCACTTTCGTTTTCTTCCGAGTAACATCCATCGACTCTCAAATTCCCCGAAGTATTCCTACCGTTATCATCCCCATTGCCATAACTTAACTTGCATCCTATTCATCCAACAACAATGCTCAACATAATTTTCGTTCATTCGATCGGAGTATCCCCGAGTTATTGCATATCGTCTTTGATACGCCTCAATACCATCGTCGATATGCATAACTTGAACATCTTCCTTTCTCATAAGCTCAAACTCGTTACAATCATTGCTATTATCCGAACTCGAATACGAATCAAGTTTGTACACATCAAGATCCATTCCGTTATAAATAACTACCATCATCGAGACACAATTTCCAATTCATATATCCATTCTCGTATTCCTTAACTCGTACTTCCAAATTGTGCTACCGATTCATTGCATTAACCAAAATTTGTCCGCATGATTTCTCCGTACCTACTCAACACATTTCCGAACAAGCTTCCGTACTGACTTAACTCAACACGAATTCGACCAGGTCGGCTGTTTCCTCAACGTAACATTCTTTCGCTATGCTCATCCTATCGTTCGACTTACACTTAACGAATCCTCGTCCGACGTATCATCCATAAGTACGACTTCGTACATAATCGTTCGACTCAATTCTTCGAAGCATACTTGCATCGACTTCTATCAAGTCATTTCTATCCGAGTCTCGGTACCACTCCATTCGTTGAGGACGAACATATCGTAATAATACAATCGTCTCGACGTAACCTACCGTAAGCCACCAAACGGCTTAACATAGCTATCGCTAAGTGGTATCCCATATACCACTCATGATCGAGCCTATCATTCTTTTATACA
Source organism: Iris pallida (assembly GCA_029216955.1). Classification (NCBI taxonomy): domain Eukaryota; kingdom Viridiplantae; phylum Streptophyta; class Magnoliopsida; order Asparagales; family Iridaceae; genus Iris; species Iris pallida. The sequence continues at coordinate 3,065,717 of JANAVB010033815.1, read as the reverse complement.
ATGCTTCGCTATATTGATAGCATAATTGGTATTGCATATACCACTCGAATTCGAGTCATTACTCGAATTTACACTCCGCATAGATCCAACGTCTATCTTCCGATCAACTATCCCATATGGCGATCCTTCCGATCCCAGCTCTAGCGTACTTCTCACTCAAGTTGGCACAACAACTGGACCAACATGCCCTATCATTCACTCAAGTTTGACATACATTCAGCCTAACCGTACCTTGGCAATCATATCGATTACACCCGTAACATTCGGCTAACATATACGTTCGCCTACTTTGAAACTCGATTCAATGCGGCCAACTTACAAGTCCACCTACTCAACTCAACTTAGAGTCCGACTCGACTCGTTATTATCGCATCCACGATTTTCCCATCTCACTCGTTGCAACTCGTGCAACAACTCATTCTCGATACTTAAGGTCTTTACTCAATCCCGTGCAACATATTGCTATCCATCCGCATCGCCATATAACACGTATCATACCATATCGACTTGTTGTACCGATGGAACGAACGATTCACGACTTGCTGTACTACGTGCAACCAACAACACATAACCATTCGTATAGCAACATAATGCGCATTGCCTCACCTATCGACCCGTTGCACTTTGTGCAGCCAGCAACACATATCTCTTCGCACTTCGTGCGACCAACAACGCATAACTTTTCCCATTTTGTGTGATCAACAATACGTATATCATTGCACTTCGTGCAACCAACATCACCATATTCGTTGCACTTCGTGCGACCAACATTCCATAACTCGTTACACTTCGTACAACCAACGTTCTCTGATAGCACCCGGAGATAGCGTGATAGTCACGACGTACTTGTAGCAGACGTATGCACTTAAAATAGACTTATTGTATGGAACATCCAATATAGCGTCGAGCAGATCCATGAGCCATGCAGTTGCGGAAACAACTTAGAGTCAACTGAATTCGATAGCGAAGCGACTGAGGGTCAAAGAGATTCATGCACGGTCCAAAGGATGGAACCGCTCTGATACCAACTTGTTACGCTCCGACCCGGGAAATCGCTCGTCCTCGCTAGATTTTACCTGAATCATCATCTTCGCTGGGGCGTGATGCCGCACGAGCCTGGAGTTGCGCTCGTGTAAGGCAAGATAACAGTTTACATAGTATTTTATCTCAATTTGATAACATAAGCAGCGGAAGGAAAACAAAGAATACAATCAGAATCTCTTTTATTCATAATGAACTAAAGGTTACAATGCTCTGAATAGCCCAACTTAATATGCCAATTGGCTACAACGCTCATGATCTCTCTAGCTCATAAAGGATTACATTGTTCCATATATTATGCCTCTTTATAGCCACCAAGTAGTCCCCGGCCGAACATCTCCATATCGCAAGTCCGAACGCCTATGCGGCAGCTCCTATTGAACGCCAAGAACCCCATGCCTCGGCACGTCCAAGCCAAGCTCCGCCCCGAGTCGAACATACCTGAACCAGCACATAAACTAGTGGAGGATTAGTGCTTTCGTCCTCGCTTCGCACTGATCAAAACCCGCTCGCACCCAAACCAAACACTAAATCATTTTAGTGAAACATGCATCTTAATTTGTGCTCTTTCTATTTAGCCTTAAGATCAGTTTTATGGCAATCATTCAACATATCGACGTAACATAAAGGTGTCCCATATCGTGTTCCTGCAGCAGATACAGTTAGTCATAATATGAACATAACATAGTGTTTCGTGCTCATCTCCGTCCTATTTTCCTTAGCCTGCACTTGTTAGAACTTAACATAAGAAGTCATACATTTCACACAACTAGCCGACCATAAACATAGACATGCATAAGGGTCGTAGGCCCTGCGCCTGTATCCAACACTCATCTCAGCCCACCGGCCCTATCTATATGAAGGTCACGGTGTTTCGCACCGTAATGGACTTGGCATCTCTTATGTGTAAGCCTACAATTGCTTCGATACGGGTTACTAGCCCAGTATCCAAAGGATCCCAAACTAACGAATATCATAGCTTATCACAGCACTGGACGATCATAATCCGTCCGAATGTTGTGAACCATAAATACCACACATAATTCCCTCCTAGGCCGAACGGTCCCGGTGCCCCGGCGTAACCGTTCGAGGGAAGCCGCACCCGTGCACGGGCAATCCGAGTCCATTGACCATGCAATACGTACCATAGCATACCAATCATAATGTTCCAGTCAATCTCGTTTCCATAAACATAGTCTCGATCCATAAACATATTCGCGTCTCATAAACATAATACACCATTCATATGGGGACCTCCGTCGGCGTTATGCCCCAACACATCCATATTGATGCACGACGTCTAATGGCTTAGATGTCTCGTACTTATATTCATGCGTCCCATTCATAATGTTATTCGTATAGCCTATTTCCGTATTTACTTAGTCATTTTCTAGCTTCCGTGCACGAGGGGACGCTCAGCGCCATAATCAATGTTCTACGCCTAGTGTTCAATATTCTCGAAGGCGTGCACGTGATGCACATCTCGATATTGTCTCTTAATGTTCTACCATCATTGTCCTACCGCGACTCGTACACTTGATGCACGTCACTTTAATTGTTCGATTGTTCAATGTTCTATCTTAGTGTTCGACACATACTTAGACTCATAGCCATTCGAGCCACGCTCATTAACTCAATAGCAACTTACGCATACAATGATGTATTTTATTAGACATGAAGGAATAGGGAGAGAGAGTCAAGAACCCGCCCACCTTAAACCGATATGCCTTGCCGTTCTGCCGGGTTGAAGTGGTTCGCTTCCATAACTTGGTCGCATAGCTAACTCTCGGACTTAGCCATTCCTTTGAACCACTTGGTTGATTTGGCCTATCGTGCCCATGCCACAATCCGTTGCAAGGCCACGATTTGGTTTCGCGGACACTTCACTGCATAAGGCAAAATATCGACCTCTTATCGTCCAGCGTAAAAGCATAGCCTGCACACCAGGTCAACTAACATCAGCACTTGCTCAAACGGGACTTATCCTTTGCATCGATTCGACTCATAGATTCCAATCAACTCAAGGCTTACCTTTGGCCAACGTAACACTTTTATCGATTTGCATCGATACTTCATCGGTTCAACGCAACTCTTCGAGTCAACGACTCATCGTAAATACACCGTGCGGAGCGTGGCATTACATAATATACCACTTAAAATCAGGTTCGTCCTCGAACCGAAACCAATACTTAATCCGAGTGTGTCGCATAGACCATTTTACGAACTCGTGCTACTATCGTTAGAATCATACAACTTAGTTTGAATCATACACATATTTTAGGCGTCCCACCAATATATGTATTTCAGCCAAGCTCAGTTGTAGGATATCGGGACAAACTAACATGCTCAACTTAAATCCTCAAGCACCAGTTATTCCGTACTCGACTTAGTCATATCTTAGCGCCTCTTCCCAAAATACTCCTCGTATGCATCATCCCCTAACATGTGATCTCTTCCAAACATCTTTGCACATAACTTGATTCAAACCCGTAACTTCGATCTCATAAGTTTCTCGCCGGCCACCTAACACTCACACTGTATCAAGTCATTGCGTATCCGATCGCAACAATTCTCCACAATGCCTGCTCGCCCAATCATTTTCTATCTCTCATACCCTCTCGCCTTTCATCCAATCATTCATAACATTTGGCCTTAATGACATGGACTAAGTCCAATATGTCTCAAATTCCTTTTGCCTACAATCCGTACTAAGTCTCGCACACAACTATCCATATATGATTTACATTCTCTAGCTGTATCCACGCATTGTGTCTGGGGCTACCCCCGCTAGGTAACTTATCCAGACATCATGCTCGTGCTCTCCCGACACAGGAGGTCAACTTAAGTCTACGATGCTCAAAGGCAACAATCTTTTCGACCCAAGGTCTCTGACGATACGTTCATCTTTTATTCTCGACCGAGTATAAATCCTTTACTCAATTTCGAATCAATCCCAACTAGTTTGTTTCGTAACATAGATAGTGCGTTCAACACACATAGCCTAACCGTTACTCAAACTGATCTACGACACAACTCTTAGGGTCATTTTACTATCCGTAGCTCTCACGCATTGCAGAATTCTTGCAATCGCCTTACCGCATCCCTGTGCTAAGTACGTTCCTCAACATCTATTCGATCCACCATAACTTTTCTGATCATATCGATTCTAGTACTCGCTAACTTTCGAATCATGATACTCACTCGCTTAGACTTATCCTCAACATGCACTACATTATTCCTCATCCTCGACAAAATTTCTCATGTGACTTCTTTAGGGTCATCCTATGGTTTCCCACATTCACTTGATTTGGCGATCAAGTCTTCTACGGTCAGCTGCCCCGAAACTACGCTCGATAATTGAAGATCATCAATGAGGGACAGTTACAACGAACCAGGCTATATCCTATTACGGAGCCAAATCAATTCCCGACGAATCCTACGAGACTTTATCCAACCCGACGTACTTTGCCAATCCATAATTCATCTACTCACTCGCGCAACTGATGCGTCGTTACTACTCGAATCACTTAAGCACTACCGTTAATAATATCGCAATCGAGCAATAATTGTTCTCCTTAGTACTAGTCTATCTACTCATGGTTATTGCCTGACACACTTCTAGGCATATCACAAAATCCTCAATTCCACCTTCACATCAAACCACGAGTCCATATCAAATATGTCACGCCTCGCAAGTTTGATCATCCCCGCTGGATGAATCACCATACCAGCGCTCATGCGGAATGATCGTTCTAACTTGACGTGACGCATGTGCGAGGCTGGTGTTACGCTCGCTCAAGACAAGAATGTCAACATAGTGGTGATCTGCGAAGCAATCCTCTACAAGAAGTAAAATAGAAAAGTTATATAATATACACAAATAATTATTAAAATTTAAAAATAAACAAATTTTTTACCTTGAAGTGGGCCAACCAAAAGGCCTTACTATCTGCGGGAGCATCTGAGTAGTTAATCCAAGGCCCACCATAGTTCTGCCTCAGAAATAACTCCAGTTGTCTCTGTACTGCAGGAGGCCGATATCTATACAATAATAATTTTCATGAATATATATGTACATATAATCATTTGAGAAATCTATATTAACTAATTAACTTACTTCGTAGGCCCGTCCGTCCCAATCTCCATACGCGTCTCGCCCGGGAGAGCGCATGGAGGGTCGCTCTTACCTCCTGTGTAATGACCCGCTCCGCCTTAGCGGAACGCCGATTCAAACGGCAAGTGCAACGACTCAAACGAGCTGTCGACCCGAAGAGTTGGCAACGACCTGATGAAGAATCGATGCGCTTACATTGGCCCGGCAAGAGGAATCTAGACTTAGACTTTCAAAGGCGCGCTCGGAGTATCGCTCGGCCGATGCGAACATTGCTAAGGTGGGTGGCTCCGATGAACCCGTGTAACTCCCCTTCCCGAATTTTTTTAAATTTATTATTATTTATATTTAATCTTCTAGGAATTTTTAGGAATTTTTTGGAATTATTTTGATTATTAAATATTGGAAAAAATATATTTTCTAGGACTGCTAGAATTTATTGTGGTAGCCTAATAACAAATATTGACCCCAAACATTTTTCTAGGGTTCTTTATCCTATTTTATATTTTCTGGAATTTTTTCATAATTTTTGGCAATATTTAAGTATTTATTTATTATGTTGAGGCCGACCTAGAAATAGAAAACAGTTGTACTATTTTCATTAATTGTAAAACTTTGTATTTTTCTTTAATTGTAAATGTTGTAATAAATTAGAAATGTGAATGAGCAGCAAATGTTTAATTTTGAGCATTTATTTTCTTGCGGGCTTGACAGCGTTCTACCGCCGACTCTGCGGCGTAGGCTGGCTTGGACACGTCTCGTATCCGAAAAACGGGTGCGGGTCGTGACAAGTTTTTGTGGTGGCCCACGTAGGTCAGATTTCGCAAAAGATTGCGAACTCGTGATGGTACGTTAGTCGTACTATTGTAAGCCTGCGACCAAGAAATGCTCATTCACAAATTAGGATTAAAATGATTTAAGAGAACAACTAGGATAAGGGTCCCTTATTAAATTGACCGTTGGGTAGTTAAGGATGCTAGATAGGCCATACAATTTAGAAATTTTTTGATTGCTTGCTAGAACCCTATAGGTACATTCTTACCTTGATTTGATGATATGACCCCATGTGGATATACTATTCGCTTGCTATGTTAGGCTTACCTAGAATTAAAGTTTTAACCTTGATGAACTGTTTAAATTTCTTTTGCTTTATTAGATATAAATCTTATATCATAAGTTAGAACTGCATATTTTAAATTCTATTTTGTTGTATGGAACTGGTTTAAATTTCTGATTCTGTTATTTGTGTACAAAAATCTTGAGTTAGATTTTGATTCTCTCAAAACTCGAACTACTTGTACCTCCTTTCAAAAATCTCGCGTATTTATAATTTGACTCTCTTGACCAATGCTGCTATTACAGCCTAGTTTTTTTTTGCAAGCTTACTCTTTTATCGAGCTTGATTCGAGACAGGTGTTTATTATGGACGCCCGCTAACATATTGTCTAATCAGAATCATTATATCACGGTCTGATCAACCATGATACATTTGGTTCGCTCTTTATTTAATTACCCTACGTTGACTGAGATATAGTGATATCCAGGATCTCATCCGCGATTGCTTGACAATTTCTCTTGAATTATATATTCGTCTTTGAATCACGTAAGTTGTATTCAGTGACATCTCTCTCGAGCTCTTTATTGTTTTTGTCTTTCACAAATTGGAAAGACGAAAACTCGTAATTGATAGTTAGGAGAGGATCCTAGATGCCGTATGCCTAGACATCTATTGGTAGAATTATTGGTCACTAGTAAAAGATTATATGATTTTGGTGACCTGTGTTTCAAGGGAGTAGTGTGACCAAAGGTGGGTAGAAGCCCTCGAGACTTCGTAGCTACAAATGATTAGAAGGAGGATACAACTATTTTTGATAAATTAAGTTTGAGGAGATTAAGGAAATAATAGACTGTGATTTTAGGAATAATTACGAATTAGAATTTCGAGGACGAAATTATTTTTTAGGTGGGTAGATTTGTAACTCCCCTTTCCGAATTTTTTTAAATTTATTATTATTTATATTTAATCTTCTAGGAATTTTTAGGAATTTTCTGGAATTATTTTGATTATTAAATATTGGAAAAAACATATTTTCTAGGACTGCTAGAATTTATTGTGGTAGCCTAATAGCAAATATTGACCCCAAACATTTTTCTAGGGTTCATTATCCTATTTTATATTTTCTAGAATTTTTCCATAATTTTTGGCAATATTTAAGTATTTATTTATTATGGTTTATATATTTTTAAAGGCTTTCAATATTTATTAGGAGATCATTTGAGGCTATTTTGAGACAAATTATTTTTATCTAGGTTCTAGGTGATTATTAATATTTTCTATAACTTTTTAGGATTTTTCTAGAATTTTTAGGAATTTATTTGGATTTATTTGAGTTTTATTGGATTTATAAAACAGTTTTCAGTAATATTAAATACCCAGTCAGCTAGGCTGGCCCACCCGTCAGCCACCCGCTGAGGGCGGGCGGGCCCAGCTGTCAGTGAAAGGATCTGCTGACTCAGCCCTCAATTGCTGAGTCGACTGCATTAGCCGACCGGATCGGCTTAGCCAAACCGCAAGCCCATCTGGCCGTTGGCCTAATTGCGGGAGCGAGCAGATGGTGCCACGTGGCTAGCCGCCCACCGACCTGAGCTGAGCCGCTCCTTATATATATATATATATATATATATATATATGTTTGCTGTTTTCGAGAAACCCTAAATTATTGCTGGCCGACTTTTGTGGTTTTGATCCCGGCGATCCCCCGACTTCCCGAGGTGATTCCCGTCAACCCCGACCTCATTTTTGTGCGCCTTTTTTTTGTCGAATTCGTATCGAGGTAAACTCTCTGACTATATAATTTATTTTCGTAAATTCTGAACATGAATTTCTGGAAAATTCGTAGAGTGTCGGTTGTCCGAAACTTGATACGTTTCAGTATTTTCGAGATTTCGGGAGAACCAGAAATCGAAATCCGATCCATTTGAAGTTTTGGAAAGCTGACACAGAGCTCTACGACATATATTTTTCCTAGAAATTATTTCGTTCATTTAATATTTTATTTATTCTGTTGAACTCAGAACTGATCGTTTGATCTTCGTTTTGGTCACGATTAGCCATAACGGCGATATCTTCTGACCAAAGCGTGATTTTGTGGCACGGTCGATTCCAGTGCACTCGTGGCGCTGAAATCTACCAAGGTGCACTTTCAAAATTGAGAGTTCACAGCGTTTGACCAAAAAGTCAATAGTACGCCTCGATTTGCGTGCCATGGTTTCCGAAATTGAGAAACACAACTTTTGATGGCCAAACTTGCATATTTAGATTATATTCATATTATTATTAGAAAAAATTAGGTTTTTAAGTGAATTATTATAGAATTAATTATTATTAACTTAGTAACCTAACTAGCCACTATTTAGAACTAGAACATTAGAATTAATTTGTGGTTTTCGTGCACTGTTCGTGGTGTGTTGTATGTTATAGGTTGACAGCTTCTAGATCGGCTTTTCCTTCACCCTCGGCTCGTGACTACGGTTAGTGCAAGGATTCAGGCAAGTGCACTTTCTGATTGCTTTCCGATTCATAGTAGTCTTATCATTTTATGTCTATACATATATCTTGCTGCTTGTTGACACGCTCGTCACACGGAGTAGTCGGGAGGGGAAATACTAAGTAAATACGTGAACAAACCCAATTGCATTACTGAACGTTAGCTAAGTCATACACACTCACGTATGAGTTAGCCGTACCATTACTGAACGATAGCCATCGTATGATGTGCCGTATTAGCCCAGCCGTTCACGTATTAAAAGGTATTTCACACCACATATGTAGATGTCTTTTATTTTTTCTTTTACTTTTCCACCGTGCCATGTCATCAGTTTTCTTACAGCTTTCATATTCCATATGCTATTTTCATGTCTTGTTAATTCTATTGTGTTTTGCATTGCCGTCGGTTTGTGTACTTGTTCCAATCCTGACTGGATAACCAACATTTTTCAGGATTAGCCGCGATCACTCTTAGCACTGGGGAAGACATGGGTATGCTGAGGCCGACCTAGAAATAGAAAACAGTTGTACTATTTTTATTAATTGTAAAACTTTGTATTTTTCTTTAATTGTAAATGTTGTAATAAATTAGAAATGTGAATGAGCAGCAAATATTTAATTTTGAGCATTTATTTTCTTGCGGGCTTGACAGCGTTCTACCGCCGACTCTGCGACGTAGGCTGGCTTGGACACGTCTCGTATCCGAAAAGCGGGTGCGGGTCGTGACAACCCGTCTTTGCTTAGCCTAGACACATAACAATACGGACACTACTACTAGAATTGCTAGGCGATAACACCGCGCATGCTAATAAATGAATGACTCAACGCACCTAGCTAAGGAAATAATCTCATCTTGTATGCTTGTATAGAATATGGAAAAGAACATATAAAAATGTAAGAACTCTCGTACCGCGCTCCACGCTCGTGCTAAGGCATAAGCCTATGTTCAAGTCCCTTATGCGTTCAACAATAAAACAATGAATGGTTTACAACAATGAAACGGAAGACTATCGACATAGTCGTCCGAGTAGAGTATAGCAACATTGAAAGTCTCCGGGACCGATGGGTCGCCAAGGTGACTCCCGCACGGGGAGTTGCGTAATGAATGAATGAATGAATGAACGAATGAATGAACGAATAAGTGAAAAGAAAGAAATGAAAGAGTGAATAAAAGATAAGACATAAGAGAATGGTTAGCGACAGGTATGACGGGCACGTGCAACGGGGCTCGCTACCCGCGCTGCACGGACGCCAACCTGGTCGATAACGTATTATGGCTCAAAGACAGCCGTTAAGTTAAATGACAAGTCAATACGAAATGATCGTGGACAAACGGTACGGACGATGGGGGGAATACCGTGGCCGTCATGAGGAAGGATTCTGCGGCACGGGCGATGGGGGGAATACCGTGGCCGGCCTAGGTAGAATCAGACATGGGGCTTACGGGCTGCCTTGAGTGGGGGCTCGGCCACTCAAGGAGACATAAGGCCAGGCATTTCAAGAGACTATCAAGGTGTACCAGCCATCACGCTTCGATAGGTGAGAATGCCCAAGTAATATGTCCAAAATAGCTTGTGAAGCCAGCGACCCATGCATGTAGATTAAGTGGACTATGCTGGTGGTAATCCACGTGCAAGTTCTTGTATTGAAACAAGTAGTCTAAGTTAACTAAATAAAGTGCCTCCAAAACATGCTTGAAATGTAACACTCCTGAACATACTTGAAATGTAACAACCTGAACATGCTTGAAATGTAATACTCTTAACATGCTTGAAATGTAACACACCAAGTGAATAAAGAGTAATTCATGCAAAATGAGTTAGAGAACATGCCTACGATGTGCTAGGACCCGAGGCAGGGACACGCTCTTGATATTGAAAGTTTACATGAGACACGTTAAGTTATTGCTTATGAATTGTTGACTAACTTGGTTTACTTTGGACAGGGAAGGCCGGACGGTAAGTATGGGTAAGTCGTGCATGTATTTCCATCCGACACTTATATTCGGCAACACGAGATAGGTTACGAAATATGCCATGAAACTGATCCTAAGACAAGATTAGAAAGACAATGAATGATAGACGGTGCACAAAAATAAATAGAACGTGTTTGGTAATGATAGCATTGTGGGCGAGCTAGCCTCCCCACAAGTGCATAACAATGTACTGATAACCCCACAGTCTGCTTGCAGGATGCAGGAGACGTCATCGGGTGCGGAGCTTCCATCGAACGTGCTAAGGCGCGGAGCTTTCTCTGGAGCCTTGGAGCGTTGCAAGAAGCTGAAGCACCATATACAGGACATAATATATCGGAACATCGCCATGAATTATTCCATCTTGTAAGCTACTTGGCACGCCTTTTATGCTTCAGAGAGCGAGAGAGCTTGAGAGACTTGTAAACTCGGCCTAGCGCCGCTTGTAAACTTCTTGAATATCAATAAAGAGTTTGAATTCGCTTCAACTTATGTTCATTTACTTTCCGCTGCAAATGGGGACACTCTGTGCGACTCTGTGGCCTAGCTCAAATCGGCCGTTTTTGGACTTGGCCTTGCACGGGCACAACCTAGGCCCGTACAGCATCACGCCTTAGCGAGGACGATCGCTCCTACGAGAGCGGGGCGTGACAGATTGGTATCAGAGAACGGCTTTACGTCCTTGGACTTCATTTCGATTTTCTCAGTTTTGAAAGCTCGTCATTGGAAAAAGAAGTGTACGCTCTCTCTCATTGTGCCTTGGGTTGTTCCATACAATAAGTCTAATATTTTCAAAAGCTCGTACAAGTACTCGGTTGAACGAAATCGATAGGCGAAGGCCTTTGTGCCAAACCATGACGGACTTAAGTCGGAAGAAAACTAAAATGATAGGAGTTATCAAACGCAAGGCGTGCTTGAATAACCTTACGCTGACAATGGCGAACGAGTACACGAGACCAAAGTATAGTTCGAACGGGATGGTTATGCACGCAACCTTTTGGCTAAGTTGTGCGGAGTATCGCGCACCTAGACCTGCTGGTGCAAACGAGTTGCGGACGAGATCGATTATCACTCGAACGAGAATAAGTGAGTGTGCAAACTCGAATATAGTCCGTACGGGATAGCTATGCACACGGCCTTTTGGCTAAGTTATGTCGCGTGTCGCGCACCTCGACTTTTGATGCAATCGAGTTGCGAGCGATATTAAGTATTGCTCGATCGAGAACGGAGATACACTTTGAGTGTCTATCGATAGGAATGCTATCGAGTTAACGCTTAGGCGTGCACAGAAGATTGATTTGGATTTTGAGAAATATTGCGAACGACTTAGTGCATCGATACGACGTGAGCGATTACGCTATAGATTCGTCGAACGAATCTGAGATATTTCTTAGAAAATGATGCGAATGTGATTATGGATTTAATAGGATGGCTCGAATCTGAGTGGTGTATGGATTTTCTTGGAAATCATTCGAGCAAGATTGAGGATTTATAGAATGACTTGAACTCGAGTGGTATATGTGATAGGTTCGGAGAAGAATAAGAATGAGTGTCGACGACTAGTCGAGTGGCTCGAACCCTGAGTAGTGTATGGACGGCATAAAAGTTATTCGAGCGAGACAAAAGGATATACGGATAGAACGAGTATGTCGGCGAAGCGATGCAATCGTCCAAAGCCTTAGAATGCGTCACGCTTAGTTGGTCGTAACTTCGAATGTCCCGAACGAGATGTCGTTCGGACAACTTGTCAATGGGCAACGCAAGTTAGAAAACGACTCGGAACGATGAATAAAGATGTATGTCTCGATCGAGGAAGCTAGAGGATAGCACTTGCGATTTCAGATTGGGTCAAATGAAATATGACTTGAGTTTTGGAGAACGATATTGAAACTAACTTGAGGGATAGCAATCGAACTTGATCTTGGATTGAATCGAATGGAATTGTGGTATATCCAGTTCGAACAATAGCATCAATCGCACGATTCAAAATTGGTTGCAAAGGAAGATCGTCAGGTTACGCATATCGTCGATGGTATTGAGACGTATCAAAGATCGATATACGATAACTTGGGGGTACTCTGACTCGGCGAATGACGATCGTGCACATGTCATTGTTCTGACGGATGCTATACTCGGGATATTGAAACGGATGCTATACTCGGGATATTGAAACGTGTCGAGGAAAATATAGACGTGGCTCGAGGATTTTCTGGTTGAATAAATGACGGTTGGACTATCGAATAGAGATCTCGGCTTGGATGAAAATGAAATGTTTGGATTGCTTCGACGATAACCCCAACATTAACATTCTTGTCATATACGAGTGCAACTCCAGCCTCGCACATGCGTAGCGCCGGATTAAGACGATCACTCCGCGTGAGCGCTGATATGGTGATTCATACAGCGGGAGTAATTGAACTTGGATGGCGTGGCAATCTGATTGCTTCGACTTGTGGATTGACGCGAAGGTGGACTCGAGATTGAATCAGTGTGTTTGATGTTTAAACTTGAGGATTGAGTAGGTCCAATCTGCGTGTCGAGAATAAGTTAGTCTAAACTCAAACAGGAGTTACGCCCCGATAAGAATGATTATTCCGTCGGAGCGTTGCATGGTGATTCATGAACCGTCGTGGATAATCGAACTCGTGTGAGATTGGGGCGCAACGTATTGTCGAGCTAGATGACCTTGTGATCGAATACAAGAATTGGTTAGAATTGGTGATTGAACGGATTCGGATGCTACGCAACGAACGCCTTGATACGAACTAGGTGATCATGCTCGATGTTTAGAAATCTGAGTGACGTGAGCTTGGGTAGGAAAATCTCTCACTACCGACTTTGGTTTGACCCTAGGATTGGGGTCAGTGTTGGCATTATTGTTGGGGAACTATGATTTCAATCCTGACATTGACTTAGCCTTGAGAAATGGCCTAGCGGTTAGGCGAGACGCCCCCGTTTCATGTGTTAGCAAGCGAAAGATTGACCTGGATGGATTGAATGATTCGAGAGTAGAAAACTCTGCTCACGAGATTCGGCTGACATGCATATATTTCAGGGACGCCTGAGTATGTGCACGATGCGACTCGAGTGAGAATAACGAATTCTCTATCATGCGGCTTAGAAAAATACATGTATTTTGGGGACGCCTGAAATACGTGCACGATCCAGCCAAGTGACACGTTGAATTCCAAAAACGAGACTTGAGAAATGGAAAGTAACGGGGATTGAGATCGTATTAAAAGAAAGGAATGATACTAGTACGAGCGTGGCTCGGAATCAAAGAAACGTGTAGGCAGAGCGTGCGTGAACGACAACGAGATTGGCCCTAAATAAGTGAATGATATAGAATCGATATCGTGTAAGTAAAAGTTGGTATAACGAATTGAACCATTGATAGGAAGATATACTCGATGATAGTGCAATACTTGGTCTCGAATCGGACGAAAATTACTTAGACTTGGTCGACCCCGCTAAGAAGAAATCATACTAATTTCGTGGACAAGAATGCTTGAGAAGCGAATCGGGTCATCTCGAAGACCGAGATAAACGAAAGCGAGTTTGCCTCAGCCTACGACCCTCGAATTTGACGAATTAAAACATGCCTCGTACGACCATTTCAGTCCCATGACACGAAAAAATAGCAACCAAGACGAAGAAACACTTGAATTGAATAAGTACCATCAACTCTAAAATGAATGAAAAGTTATTCAATAAAATCGACCAAACGTATGCGACACAGAACTTGGAAAGGTATCGAGTATAGTTTGATGCCATCGAATGGTAAAGCCATTCGATAGGATTTGTCTAAGATACGTACACGACATGGGTTAAGGAACGATAGGATGACCTGCACTCAGGAAGTCTCGAGGACGAGACTTGTTTTGAGTGGTGTATTATGTAATGACCCGCTCCGCCCTAGCGAAACGCCGATTCAAACGGCAAGTGCAACGACTCAAACGAGTCGTCGACCCGAAGAGTTGGCATCGATCTGATGAAGAATCGATGCAAGGCTTACATTGGCCCGGCAAGAGGAATCCAGACTTAGACTTTCAAAGGCGCGCTCGGAGTATCGCTCGGCCGATGCGAACATCGCTAAGGTGGGTGGCTCTGATGAACCCGTCTTTGCTTAGCCTAGACACATAACAATACGGATACTATTGCTAGAATCGCTAAGCGATAACACCGCGCATGCTAATAAATGAATGACTCAACGCACCTAGCTAAGGGAATAATCCCATCTTGTATGCTTGTATAGAATATGGAAAAGAACATAGAAAAATGTAAGAACTCTCGCACCGCGCTCCACGCTCGTGCTAAGGCACAAGCCTACGTTCAAGTCCCTTACGCGTTCAACAATGAAACAATGAATGGTTTACAACAATAAAACGGAAGACTATCGACATAGTCGTCCGAGTAGAGTATAGCAACATTGAAAGTCTCCGGGACCGATGGGTCGCCAAGGTGACTCCCGCACGGGGAGTTGCGTAATGAATGAATGAATGAATGAACGAATGAATGAACGAACAAGTGAAAAGAAAGAAATGAAAGAGTGAATAAAAGATAAGACATAAGAGAATGGTTGCGACAGGTATGACGGGCATGTGCAACGGGGCTCGCTACCCGTGCTGCACGGACGCCAACCTGGTCGATAACGTATTATGGCTCAAAGACAGCCGTTAAGTTAAATGACAAGTCAATACGAAATGGTCGTAGACAAACGGCACGGGCGATGGAGGGAATACCGTGGCCGTCATGAGGAAGGATTCTGCGGCACGGGCGATGGAGGGAAATACCGTGGCCGGCCTAGGCGGAATCAGAGACTATCAAGGTGTACCAGCCATCACGCTTCGATAGGTGAGAATGCCCAAGTGATATGTCCAAAATGGCTTGTGAAGCCAGCGACCCATGCATGTAGATTAAGTGGACTATGCTGGTGGCAATCCACGTGTAAGTTCTTGCATTGAAACAAGTAGTCTAACTTAACTAAATGAAGTGCCTCCAGAACATGCTTGAAATGTAACACTCCTGAACATGCTTGAAATGTAACACCCTGAACATGCTTGAAATGAACACTCTGAACATGCTTGAAATGTAACACACCAAGTGAATAAAGAGTAATTCATGCAAAATGAGTTAGAGAACATGCCTACGACGTGCTAGGACCCGAGGCAGGGACACGCTTTTGATATTAAAAGTTTACATGAGACACGTTAAGTTATTCCTTATGAATTGTTGACTAACTTGGTTTACTTTGGACAGGGAAGGCCGGACGGTAAGTATGGGTAAGTCGTGTATGTATTTCCATGCGACACTTGTATTCGGCAACACGAGATAGGTTACGAAATATGCCATGAAACTGATCCTAAGGCAAGATTAGAAAGATAATGAATGATAGACGGTACACAAAAGTAAATGAAACGTGTTTGGTAATGATAAAATTGTGGGTGAGCTAGCCTCCCCACCAGTGCATAACAATGTACTGATAACCCCACAGTCTGCTTGCAGGATGCAGGAGACGTCATCGGGTGCGGAGCTTCCTTCGAACGTGCTAAGGCGCGGAGCTATCTCTGGAGCCTTGGAGCGTTGCAAGGAGCTGAAGCACCATATACAGGACATAATGTATCGGAACATCGCCATAAATCATTCCATCTTGTAAGCCACTTGGCACGTATTTTATGCTTCAGAGAGAGAGAGAGAGAGCTTGAGAGACTTGTAAACTCGGCCTAGTGCCGCTTGTAAACTTCTTGAATATCAATAAAGAGTTTGAATTCGCTTCAACTTATGTTTATTTACTTTTTGCTGCAAATGGGGACACTCTGTGCGACTCTGTGGCCTAGCTCAAATTGGTCGTTTCTGGACTTGGCCTTGCACGGGCGCAACCTAGGCCTGTGCGGCATAACGTCTTAGCGAGGACGATCGCTTCTACGGGAGCGGGGCGTGACATCCTGCCTGGACAGGATCAGTCTGATCGCCGTCCTCCATATGCTCGGCGTCGGCTCCCTCCATGGAGCCGTCGGCAGGAGGAATACTGGATGCGGGATCAGGAATGCTAGACGTGGGATCAGGAATACTGGATGCGGGATCAGGAACGCTGGACGACGAGGGAGGAGTTTGGAGATTGGATCGAACCAATCACACCTGAATAACACAATCTTAGCAGGCTCTATTCCATAACTATATGTCAGCTCCACGATCTCCTGTAGCACGCCATAGAAATCGTTGCCCGCATTAACATCTTTGTAGTTCGAAGATCTGATACACAAACAGCTATTTTTGGTAGAGTCGAGATCCACAAAGTTGTCTCTGATCGGACAAGTTGTTGACTTGAACCGAAACCATTAACACAGTAGCTTGGCCATATTTTTGCAGCATAAATTGGTCCCTTGGCTAGCGTTCTAATAGACTCATTCTCAAGTCTTGCGTATGGACGATCGACCTAAGTACCACGAAAGAAGAAATTAAGCTCATTCTCAATCAAGTGCATATACAGAAAGGTAATTACAGAGTTCTCAAGTCTTACATATGCACTCAACCATGATGGAAAATAATGCCTCATTTCTTGTTCTAGTTCTTCTTCTGTTATGTGTGGCCTACCTGACCTCACATCATCATTAAATATGCTGAAAACAACATCGTTCAATTAATGTAATAGTATAATAATGAACACTATTAAAATAATGTAGACATATTAATTACTTATCCCTCCAGTTTTTCTACTTTCTCCTCGTCGTAGTTGAGTAATACATACACCTGAGCAGCCCTTAGCTCATCATCGTTCAGATATCTCTTCTTTATTTTACCCGATGGCTTTCCTGGAGCATTGAATACCTTCAGTATTGTATCATTACTTTCATGATCTCTGTCGTCGTTTCTAGAAGCTCTCGTTCTATTAGTTGCAACATGAGGCTTGAAATACATCGAACAAAAGTTTACAATCTCCTCGAGAACATAGGCTTCACAAATAGAACCCTCGACCCGTGCCTTATTTTTTACCTTTCTTTTTAGGTAATTCAAATGTCGCTCAAACGGGTACATCCATCGATATTCGACGGGTCCACCAATACGTGCCTCATAGGATAGATGAATCAACAAATGCTCCATAGAGTCGAAGAATCCAGGAGGAAACACCCTCTCTTGCTTGCACAGTATTACCGTAATGTCCTTCTCTTGCTTTTCTAAACGATCAACGAGCAATTTCTTAGAACAAAGATCCCTGAAGAATATGCTAAGATCCGTCAATGGATCCCAAACTGCCTGCGGTAAGAATTCCCGAAATACAATCGAAATTAACCTCTCCATGAATACGTGACAGTCATGGCTCTTCATACCCGTCAATTTATTTTTCTTCGGATTGACACATCTTCTCAGATTTGACACATATCCATCTGGAAATTTTAGGCCCTGGATCCACCAACAAAGTCTCACTTTATCCTCCTTGTCCAGCGAAAAAATTGACTTGGAAAGGAACTGTTTTCTATTCTGCTCTATCAAATGCAACGCAGGACGTTTGCATATTTCTTCTAAGTCCAACCTGGCCTTGGGTTGTCTTTCTTTTTTTTCTTTACGTCCATCACAGTATTAATTATGTTATCAAACACATTCTTCTCAATATGCATGACATCAAGATTATGTCTGATTAGATTGGTACTCCAGTATGGCAGATTCCAGAATATGCTCCTCTTTGTCCAGTTATGATCTCTACCAAATCCATCGTACTTGTACCCAGTTGTAGGATCTTCGATAGCACTTGGAAAAGCTCTAACGTCCTCCCATATCATGGCTCCGCACCACCTTGGCGGTGGATCACCCACTACGCCAAAACAGACGTTTTTCGACAGACCAAAACTGTCGTAAATCACAATAAATGACAGTTTTGATCCGTCACAACATCCGTCGTTAATAGCGCGTCCCAAAATATAAACGACAGTTTTGGACTGTCGTAATTTAGCTGAATAAAATGACAGTTATTATCTGTCAAATAAAAACGACCGACTAAAACTGTCAAATAATCTGTGAATGAGTTGGCTACTATTTTTTCTTTACAATAGTTAAGCTATGTCGTTTTTCCTGGAAGCAGAATTTAAAAAAAATCTCAATTCATCCATATCAAAGATATTTAAACATGTTCATCATCTAAATAAAACTGAAATATATAGAAAAATATAATTTAATATGAACATCAACAATAAAATAAACTCAATCAAAATTTTATTGACTAATAAATGTATCGAGTTTACATAGCAATATTTCATCAAAAACAAAAAGAAACCCCAATGTTGTTAGCCCACAACAACTTAGACACAAAAGGAGAATATTATTACACGCTTACAATCTCTAGTACAGTTGAAAAAAAAAGAACTGGAAATTGCTGAGAAATCCAATTTCGGGGTGGGCTTTTATGAAATGCCCACCCGCTGGATAAGTTTTATGAAATACCCAGAATTAACTATTTTCACGTTAAATATTCCAAGATTCCCTTTTAGATGCCACCCGCTAGAAACTGCTATTTTTATAATACCGAAACTACCCCTCCGCGCGAATTGGTCATCTATATGTATTTGAATTCAAAAAACTCAGATCTGGATTGTGATTTTCGTCTTCTTCTTCTTCACTGGAAATCTGAATTCCATTGCTCTCATCTTCAGCAGAGATCGCAAAGATCGTTCGTAGTTCGGTGTGCTTTTCTTCAGTCGAACTCAGATCATCGCTCGTCATCATCATCATCATC
Organism: Iris pallida; assembly: GCA_029216955.1. Taxonomy (NCBI): domain Eukaryota; kingdom Viridiplantae; phylum Streptophyta; class Magnoliopsida; order Asparagales; family Iridaceae; genus Iris; species Iris pallida. The sequence continues at coordinate 3,046,318 of JANAVB010033815.1, read as the reverse complement.
ATCATCTTCATCTTCATCGTGGAGACATTTGAAGTTTTCCGACAATTAGGTCAATTGTGGAGAGAATATCTTTCTTCTTCTTTTCCATCAGAATTATCATCGTTTTGAAAGAAGAACGAAACTCTTTGTTCATGAAAAAAAACTAAATTACACGGAGAATGCCATTCTCCGTTTTATTTAAAACGGAGAATGCCGTTCTCCGTCTTAATTTAAACGGAGAATGGCCATTCTCCGTGCTACATTAAGACGAAGAATGTCATTCTCCGTTTTATTTAACACGGAGAATGACATTCTCCGTTTTATTTAACACGGAGAATGGTCATTCTCCGTGTTACTAACATGGAGAATGTCATTCTCCGTGTTAAATAAAACGGAGAATGTCATTCTTCGTGTTAAATAAAATGGAGAATGACATTCTCCGTCTTAATGTAGCACGGAGAATGGCCATTCTCCGTTTAAATTAAGACGGAGAATGTTATTCTCCGTTTTATTTAAATCGGAGAATGACATTCTCCGTTTAAATTAAGACGGAGAATGTTATTCTCCGTTTTATTTAACACGGAGAATGACATTCTCCGTTTTATTTAACACGGAGAATAGCATTCTCCGTGTTTCTAACACGGAGAATGGTCATTCTCTTGCGTTTTAACACTGGAATGACCATTCTCCGTGTAAACTAAGACGGAGAATGACCATTCTCCGTCTAAATTATGACGGAGAATGACCATTCTCCGTGTAACTTTCAGGACGGATAATGACATTCTTCGTGTTACTAACACGGAGAATGGTCATTCTTCGTGTAAATTAAGACGAAGAATGCCATTCTTCGTGTTACTAATACGGAGAATGACCACCCTCATGTGAAATTAACATTTTTCGTGTTCTAACACGGAGAATGGCCATTCTTCTGCATTTTATGGTCAGCTGAAACTTTGGAGGGCCATAACTTTTGATTGGGAGGTCGAAACGAGGTCCCGTTTGTCGCAAAATGAGCGTATCGTCGAGGAGACTGAAAGTAACTGCTTTACCGTTAGACGGCCTTCCGAAATTTTAGATTCGCAAAAAAATGATGTTTGGACCTCCGTTTTAGCATTTTTGTCGTTTGTCCCAGTCTTTCCGAAATTTTTCGACAAGTTTTTGAAGATTTTTGAGGAAAAAACCAACATTCGAAAGTGAGCAGCGTAAGGAAGAAGATGAAGTATCGAAACTTTTTTTAAGAGCAGTTTTGTGGGTGTTTTCAATAAATTAAAAGGAAGGGCAAAAGGGTCATTTGGAACCCGCTTTGGATAAGTTTCTCTAATTCTGGGCACGCGATGAAAGTTTTTTTAGCGGTGGGTTTTACATAAAAAATTTTTAGTTTTTGGGCATTTCATAAATCTTCCCAAAAAAGAATTTAAAACCTCACAAGCTAAACTGAATATTTTGGACAATTACTCATTTCTCCAACCGCAATTTCATCAAACTTTCCATCTTTGTCGAACAACATCTTAGTACCGTCAAAATTTCATCAACAATGATATTTTAAGCTTCATCATTTGGCGGTGCATCACACTTCCAATAGAATGACTTTCTTTCCAAAATTCTTCAAAAGACTTGTCTTTATGGACAAAGTAGGTTGATCATGTCCCTATATGCAAACATAAGGACAAAAGAAATAAATATTCATAAAAATTTATATAAAGTTGCATATCAATAGTATATAACAAGGATAGAAATAGATGATAAGAAACATAAGTTACAATAACAATATGACAGAAGTAGAGTATTATACTAATTACTTCGCAACTTATTGCATATTCAATCCTATAAGTTCCCAGAGTATATGTCATATATGTTTAGTCAAACCTTACAAAGAAAATTTTATAGATGAATGAGCCAATGTTTTCTGGTAAACACTTAGGCATTGAAGAAACATGTTCGTGAGATAAAAATAGGTGAAACGAGAGTTTTGAAATGGTAGTTGCATAAACTTCAAGATACAATAAAAAATTGGTGCTTTAGTAGGAAATTTGAGAATGAATGATATGACTTTTGAAGTGAAAAGTTTGAGATGGTCAATGAGTATCTTCTATATGAATGAGAGAAAATATACCTAAGGAGTAACTCCAGACAAAGAAGTGACCTATGCTCTAACTTGTCATAAGATGCTAGGTGTAGGGTCAGACAAGAACAAAACTGAGGCAGGAAAAAGAACCAATGCGGCAGTTGCTAATGTTTCTGAGGGGATGGCCTTCATCAAAGATGAAGCATTCATGTAGGCAACTCCAAAGATTTGGAATAAACTTTGTTGTTTATAATGTTATAGTTGGAAGGTCTCAAGAAATTGGTTACTTCCCACCATGTCCAAACCTATAACTTGATATCATCCAAATAGTAACAATAGTGTGTCATCATTTCAGACTCATATTATCACGCCTACCACAGGAATGGAAGCTAATCATTTCAAGGGTAATATTATAGTATCATCATATGGCACGTTGCAACTGAGCAAATTAGGATGTCTATGCAGTTGTAGGTGACAGGAACAGTACAAAGAATATTACTCCTATCAAGAATACAGTTCATCATGTTTAAGTTAGGATATTGATATCAAGGGCGATTTCAACAATTCTTAATTTCAAAGTGTTCCTCCGGTACCTATAGAAAGAGCTTATCCAAATAAAACATTTAACTTCAAGTTAAAATTTAGTGAAAAAGTGAACCTAAAAGAAATTTATGTTCGTCTATTCTCACACCAAAGTTCGCTTCATCGATTTGAAGTTTCACCTTACTGTTAGAATTCAAATAGATTTAACTTCCAATACCTATTTCCTATTGTTGTTTTTAGCTATGGATTTAAAGGTACAAAGAACCTATATGCATAAATAAACTATCAAATCGGCAATGTACCTTGAAAGTGTCGACCGATTAAATTTTATTAGCTCATCTTGTTTCCAGTTCAGTCATTTAAATTCTTAGTTTCTGATATCTTCACAATATGACCAATCTAATTGCATAAAAATAAAAAATAAAAAACTTTATTTTAATAATTATCATCAACTGTTAGCCATGGAAATTATCACCAACTGTGAAGCAATTTAAAGTGTTAATAAAGCTCTATTATTGTTCTTATTGATTATTTTGAAAGGTCTCATGAATTTGCCTAATTCGAAACATGCTAGACATCTCTCTCCTTATCCTTTTATTCCAATAACAACATCTATCTCATGGACTTAAATCATATAACTTAAGAGTATGCCTATTTGAAATGACATCTGGTAGCTATGAGCAAATATCACCTTTTTGTTAATACAAATCCCTTTTCATCAATATTTAGGAGAAAAAAGAATAGAGACCACATAAGACTATAAGATGATGAATTAAAGAGCAAACTAAATGAACCAACAGAACTAGGGTCAATTTGGAACCTCTTATTTTATGTAGAAAATTCGAAAGCATATGTAGATGAATGAATCTAATAGGATACAATCGAGAAGAAGATAAATCTGATAATGATAAGACATATATTCAGCTGTTCAAGAAGTCAAGAAGTTTAAGATGAACTTCACGTTTCACTGAAGAAATGGACAAAATCAATGTTGTATTAGCTTTTGCTAGTGGGAATGATTATACAATTGAGCTAATATGAATCTAAATGAAACCAAAAGTAAACCAAACCATGTTTCATTGTGTATATGTAGAACAATTGTTGCAAAAGTCAGAGTATTATAGCTGTATGAAACTATTGGGTCATCTTTATAGCCCTCATATTGTCCAAGGATAACCTCTTCAAGTGATATCGGTAGAACTGACTAAAGAACCTGATAATATATATAAATGGTTATAGAAGATATTTACGGCATGAAGTAGATGTAAGAGATGCAGTCAAATAGTTCAGTTCTTTTTGCTTATTATTTATATACAAGAAAAAGAACAGTTAAGATCATTCCAGAAAATGGAAGAAAAAGTGAACAAAAATATGTAGTGTTGAAGAAATGGATTTTAGAACCTTTGCTTTCTCATCCCGTATGTGTTCAGGCTTAAGAGAAACTGGCTTCTCCATGGCAACTAAACAGAGAACCTGCCACAGGATTAACTAAAATCAAATCTCCATTTCATTTCCAACTAGTAGAGAGATTTCTCATAGGAAACAATGTGCATGAACCCAAATAAAGTAGTCCAATATCATTGAAGAAAGAAAATACCTCAAAAATACTAGAGTGCAACTGCAATACTAGCCACCACCTGAGCATAAACCCAAATGATCAGGACATTGATAGTTGTCTAACTAGCTACTATAACTACTAAAGCTCACAAGTAGACAAATTCGATGGGGACTATAATTTTCCTCCTCCCTGAAATTTGTTGTTGTCGAGCTGAGGGGGGTAACTGAACCTGGAATGTCTGCTCCCGACCCCTTAGTGCACAAAAGATTATTAGTAACTACAATAACAAAACACAATGCACATGTATATGAGCACATACATGAATACTTGCTAATGCAGCTTCCGTGCCGGGGCCTCCGTTGCTACCAATAGGCCACAACCCACAAAAAAGTATAATATTTGGACCAAACATCATATTCTGCACCAATTCCATGTTTTTGTGTCGTCCAGAGAGTCAAATGTTGAGACAGATTATACATGACCATCGAGGCACTGTTATATTTCAAAATCATATTCTTACCAACTCAATTAAACAAAACACACGAATTACTTCATAATTATACTAAATAACTTAAAGAGTAATCCCCCTTCCTATAGTACCAAAAACTGCATATGATCAGATTTTTACACAAAAGTCTATAGAATTCACATTTGTTCGACATAGCACGAATTAGACAACAATTATGATAACAGATCAAGGATCTATGTAAAGAACAATTTAAATCTAAAACCCGCTTGCTGGAAGCATGAATAAATCAAGGAGTTTAAGTAAAATTCCCAAGTAATATCAGATTTGTAACTTGCTTTTATTCCCATCCGTGTGCATTATTATAAGTTTATGATATTTGGAGTTCACATAAAAGATTTAAAACAACTGGACAATATAGGAAAAATTAAGCCAATAACCAAGAGAGCAGTGTATTTTCTTGGAAAGCATGATCAATTTGATAATTTGAGACCAGCTTCTGCTTGAACTGATCTGAAAACATACCGAAGACTGAGAAACAAGTTGTCCATCGACAGTTTGGGAACATCTCTTTCTGACAGGAAATCAGGTTGGATGGGATAGAAAGTGTTAACACTTTCACAACTTGTGTTTAGAATCTTTAGACAGGGTTTAAAGAGGCTACCATCGCATGTATTGTTATTTTGTATGTTGCATGAATACGGATGACACAATAAGAATACTAAATATGGGCATTTTCATGTACAATGTAGTCATCTGTGTTGCATAATACAGGTACTGGTAGTACTACACCAAAATGATAAATTTGGAACACTATGCATTTTTCAATCTGTAACACTTATTTTCCATACCTAGGTTCTGGAACAGAACAAAAGCATTCCAGATTAGAAAAGTGTTTCTAATATATTTTATTTTTGTTTCCTGAATATTTACTTATATAGGTATGCTTTTATGTCGTTCCAAATATGTTTCCAATTAAGCATTGAAAGATGAAAACTCACTTGATATGTATTTTCAAAGTCATCTTGAATTTTATGATCAAACTCATTGTGAATGTTGAGTACATTATAAATGTAGTCTGTAAACTGGAAGCCATTAATATTGTATAATGTTATTTATTCAAACTGCACTCAGCAGTTGTAGCATCAAAGTGTAACAGAACTTTGTTTTGAGATCAATGACATCCCAAAGGCCAGAAACTGCTCTGAGCAGTAGCTTTAGGCTTGAACCTCGTGCCTCTTGTTCCATGGCAAAGAGTCTTTGCACTCACTGAGTGCTAGAAACCATTTTCTCTCCTACTAATTTGTGGTCAATATTAGTGTAGTTTATAAACAAGTTTTATCCAGATGGTTATAAGAAGAACAATTGTCTTGCTATCTCCTTGCATTTGGTTACTAGTTTCCCCCTTCCTATGAATTCTAAACTATATGTGGATAACATCTTGTGCCTACTCAAAAAAATAAAGGGCGAATATAAGAAATTAACAGGTATTGTTGTCTATATGTTTAGCACAATACTCGACTACTGAATTATATATTGACATTTACGATAGGATATCAAGGTTTTCCCCCCAAAGAGCCTATGCTCAGTCATACTTGGGGCCTTAGCTAAATTTCCAACACTATCCTTTAGGAAAACATAAAGCAAATGCCTATAAAGTATTACTTCTGATATACTTTTCTTTTTTCTCTTGCAGGTAAAGCACCAATGCAATGTGCCTATAAAGTAATGGCTACTCAATTGGCTAATACAATGTTCAACTCCTTGTAAGGGAGACATGTTCAGGTAGAGATTTATCCTTCTTAAGAAAATGAAATTTGTATTTTCCTTGGACTGCTTATCCAGCAGACTTCTTGCAGGTTCACATTTTTCAAGGAAAAGAACCACCACAAATTGTTCGCTTTTCTAGCCCATAGTTTTTTAAAGGTATAAACCATCTAGCTTTTTTGTTTGATCAGAAGCATTTTTGCATGTCAAGCTTGTAACTATATACTATTTGTAAATGACACTAAATAAAGTATTTTAACTTATATTCTTTTTCTAGCTTACCACAAGGAGTCAGCTCATCTTATAAAAACTACATAACTGAAAAAGGTTTAGCTGGTTGATAGTGAGAATAAAATTGATGAGCTTAAAAGTGATTTAGCTATGCAGGAGAAGAGCATGACAATTAGTGTCCAATTTATCATTTACTTTAAATATTTGTTTCTATGTTTTTTTACTTGATGAACAATGTACACAATGACACCATGGCAGCAAAAAAACGCACTATTGTGACACAGAGAACCCCCTAAAAAGGACTAAAATTGAATATGTAAAATGAAGAAACATGTATTACAAAAGAGAAGAAGAAAAACTTCCTAAACTACAACCAACATGAGCTTAATGAGCAATTTATTGTAAAATATATTTCAGATTAAATGTTTAAACAATAGTTATCCAGTAGCCACCAATACTTGTCTGTTTATTCAGCAAATTCTAACAAAGTTCTGAACTTTTACTTGTTTATACTAAGATAAACATTGGATATGAAAAGTTCATCTACTTGCTTTGTGTCAAAAAATACTAAAAACACTTTCTATATAATCTCACAAAGAAAGAGAAAGAAAAACACTTCCATCGACTTGACTTATTATACAAAATACAAAAGAAGCTCTTGTCCTTAAATAAAAAGAATAACCTGTATCATATGCTACACTCCTTTACCAAATGCCTAATACTAAAACTCAGCTAGAAATCCACTATTATATTGGTAGGGATCAGTTGATTTTCTATGCATGGGCTACACAATTAACTAAATCTCGTACGGAGTACTTATATTACTGGGGAGTAGTTGAAGGTCTGGCTACTCTTGATAAACAAGTTAATCTTTCATGGAGCATCAAATCTGCACGGGGGCTGGCTGGTTTTAATTAATCTGCTCAGTTTATGATTCATCCACTTGAATTCCTGTTAATAGCTAACTCATATTTTTTCTCATATACAGTCATCCATCCATTTTCATTGCAACTTTGAAATGCCAGGCAATTTGTCCAACTTTGTACAAAAAAAATTTGGTTGAAACTTCTACAATGACCATGCTATGAAGGTGAATACCTTAGGCAACTGAATAATTAGACAAAATAAATATCATGTGAAGACACATTCTGCATTTTTTTTTGTGAAGTTGCATACATATAGCCTTACCTGTTGACTTGGAATCATCTAAAAGAATGGTATTGTCTGTCTCAGACCAATAAGAGCACTAGTCTTCAAAGGGGCAATCTAAAGATGTGCTTGACAAGCACAAATAGCTTTCAAAGATAGCCAAGGTGTGTATCATTAAAACTATCATTAGTAGCATACAAAATTTTCATCAGGATTGACATATTTGAGCCTGAATTTGATTTGTTTGTGAAAAAAATAAGAAGGCATATGGTGGAGGTAGCAACTCTAGTTCCAGCTCATGTATAATAAGAATGGACGAGTAAAACCATTATGCTGCATTGAACTACTATTAAATATATAAGTTTGGGTCTATTTCCATCTTATCATCTTAATAAAATATTGTGGCTTTACTTTACTGTGATATGTGACTGAAATGTCTTTCTGCATTCTTTGTTCTATGGTTTTGGTCAAGCCTAGTTACGTTTTCTGAAACTAAAGCTAAAGCAACTTAAACAAACTCCACATTATTTTTAAGTGTCTCTTAAGAAAATGTAAATTTCATGTTTATATAGTCATGCTTCAGTGTGGGGCAAATGTTACCTCCAATGTCCACATTTTAGCTACGGAATCTGGTAACTCTTATAGGTTATACCAGGATGCCGATCTACAAATGCTACTTTTCAAATGTCTGTAAATATGTTTATTTTTCTTTTGGGATCAAATAAGTTGCTTCATGGTTGGAAGTGTGCACTGATACAATGGTTATTTTCTTCCTAAAAAATATTACCATTACATGTTCATTATGATAGATACTAGGAAAGGTTCAATAGCAAAGCTGGAATTCAAAGTCTTTCAGTGGCTATAGGAGCAGTTAAAGGTAAGAAATGTGTTCTCCAACCTTTATTACCAAGGCAGTTTTCAAGGAAAAGCTCCACATAAGGAACAAACTAAAGTATTTTTCTCTTATGTTGAGTTGAAAGAGAATGCTAGTTGGTTTATAACTATTTTTTTTCTTCCAGAAAACTTCCAAACCAAGCCTATAAAATTATGTTTGTGTTGAACATTTATCCCATTTACACGTTCTAATACGACACCTTACAGAGGCTTCAAAACAAATAATTACTGGTAGATGAAAACTTCATTGCTATCGTAGAAGATGCAGGTATGGTTAGGAATGATGTTTTCATCTACCAATATAATTTATTTTTATGTGCTGAAGTGTTAAATCTCCTATAATGTAAGTTATCTGTGCATTGATATATTTCCTGTAATGTAAGTTATCTGTGCATTGATATCTTTCATTTATGCTCATGTTAGCATCTTCCTTTCTGCAACTGACACACATTAAGCACTAATGAAGGTATTAGTTACTCTATGTGGAATCCAACATCTTCTGATTTTTGTGACCTTTTGGTTTTGTAGGCCCAATGCCATCCCAGCAATGAGAGAGCAAAATTTTTGAAGCAATAATAACAGCTAAGAGGAAAGGTAATAGATAGGGGAATCAAGAGAGTGAGGAGCGGATTGATACTCAAATTATTTTCTGACATTTTTTTAGCATTGTAGTTAATTTAGAAAGCTGTATTGAACATACAATTTTGATGTAAGACATTTTGATTCTAATGGTCGATGTACCTTTGCTTTTATCTATTCTACATGAACTTATGCTATGAATTTTTGTTTGTTTTCATTTATATTACAAAGAGCTTTATTTCATAAAATCTATGATATTTACAAAATATTTATCTATATATAATATATTAATTAAAGCTACTATCATATTTTAAATTTCAAATAATATGATAATAAAATAAAAGATGCCTAGCTATATTATTATTATTCAAATAGGAACACTTTTATACTGTTCCAACATTGGAATACATTCTAGGCGTTCCAGTAAGTGGCACAAAAAATAATTCGAGATGTTATGTCAGGAACACATTTTTGGTGTTCCAATATTGGAACACAACTAAAGCGTTCCAGTAAGCATTACTTGGAACATTTTTTTATCCGTTCTAAGAAATTTGGCAGCCCAAAAATAGGCACAGAATAAAGGCGTTCCAAAAATTTTTTGGAACATATTTTTTACGTTCCAAAATGACTTTTTTGGTGTAGTGTAGGGACACGATAAGGATATTGACACCGTTTTCCTGTGTTCCTACAACATAGGTTATACTCTTATTCCTCTTTCTTCTTTCCCAGATTTCTTTGGTTGTATGTATGAGTGGAGGGGTGGATAGTGCCTTTAATGTTAGTGACAATATTATAGTCCTGGTTAAGAAATTTGTGTTTGGATACTTGGACCTTGGTTTCAGCTCCCTCAGCTTTGACCTTTGTCAAACTAGAAGTATATGGCTATAGCGTCCAAAGTCGCAAAGTTACATTGATCTCTCATAAGGATTTTCTATTGACCAAAAGGACGGCTTACCGTAGATAAAAGTAGATAGATGGACCTACTCAACTCTAATGTATGGACTTTAATGTATCTACTCAACTCTAAAGAGCTGCTTCATTGTTGATATTCAAAAAATTATCCTTAATTGCCCGTCTGGATGATGGACTTGCATGATTGACAATGCCAATCGATCTTGTGTTTATGTGCCATATGCCCCTTATTATCTCAATCTAGTAGAAGCCTCATCTAGAGTATGGAAAAAAACAAACAACGCTCAATGCCTTTTATACTCCCCACGTTTCAGGTAGAAAGAGAGCAGAAGCAACTTCAAAATGGATACAATTGTTTCAAGCAAGCAAACTAGTCAAAGTAACTAAAGAGCTAGTACAAAAATCAAAGGTGAAGGTTAATGTCATGAAAGAACTTCCAACATTCAACTATGTTCAACTCTGTCCGGCTGTGGCTCACCATTATCTGATTCGACGCATTACATACAGTGGTTTGACAATTTTGTTTATCTGACACTCTCACCCAGATATTGTATCCCTTGTTTCGAAGAAAGTTAGAGTTTCTTGATTGCTCCCCTCACGTTGCATCTTGGCACGGAGTATTAAGGTTTACTGACATGTAACCTTAGTAGACGACACCAATTAATGATCAAACATGCAAAAAATTTGTTAAAAAAAGTTCCATAAAATTTTCCAACAGTCTACAATTAGGATTTACTGTATACTACTAACAATTAGCTAAAATCAACAATTCATAATAATATAAGTCTTCTAAGAGAAACTCAATAGACTCTCAAAGATCAAAAATACTGCTTTGCTTTAATACAGTAAAATTCATCAGTCATTGCAGTCACAAGTAATAGCTAAATGTTAGACTTGTACCTCGAGATTGGAAGTTCTAATATGAGGATAAATAATCCCTATCTTTAGAAGTCCCTTCTTCCACCGATGACCTAGAGATAAAGTGGTGAATTTCAGAGAGGATAGAGTACCGAGAAAACAATAAAAAGATAAAACCCTAGAAAATAAATAAAAACAAATCCTAATATTAAACCCTATAAAAGATTAAACCGTTGACCGTCTTCCGCCCCTCTGAAGGTGCAAAGGAGGGACGAACCCAGCGGGGCGGTTCCAACGACGACGCAAGATTGAGAGAAAGGAGCATTAGAACCCCGCGGGGCGGTTCCAATGGCGGGAAGGATATGATTACCAAATATTAGGAGCGTGGTTCAGGCAGGAGCGGGGTGGTTCCTGCGGGATTGAGAGAAAGCAGCGGGGAAGGGGGAGTGCAGGTTTGAGAGATTGAGAGAAGGGAGAGGGGTTCCAGTAGGAGAAGAAAGTTTTGGGGGAAGCAGGAGATTTAGGTTTGGTAAAAATTTTGGGAGGCATCGGGTTTTGGTTGGAAGGAGAGCACGGGTTTGGCAAAAAAAATTGGCTCCGAAAATTTTTGTGTCAAAGTTTACAACAGTGTTTTAATACTAAACAACTGTTTCAATCCGTCGAATCTAAATAGCCTATTTTTGTGAAACAGGTTTTGATATTAAACAACAAATTCAATCCGTCGAAAATGAAACGACAGATTAAGTATGTTGTTGTTCGACAAATATAACTGTCGCAAATCTTCTATTTTGGTGTAGTGACCCTTCTCTACAACGTCGGCACGGAATGCATTCCTGTTCCTTCTGAACGGATGATCTTTTGGCAAAAATTGCCGATGACAATCAAAGAAGCACGGTTTTCCTCCGTGTTTCAAGCGGAAAGCCTTACTACAGTCCATGCAATACGGACATGAGAGACGTCCATGAGTGCTCCATCCAGATAACATTTCATAGGCCAGAAAGTCGTTGATGGTCCACATAAGAATTGCCTTCATCTAAAAATTTTGCTTCCTGGAAACATCGTTCGTGTTAGCGCCTACTTCCCATAACTGATTCAACTCATCTATCAAAGGCTGTAAGTACACATCAATGTTCCTCTTGGGATTGTTCGGACCAGGAATTATAATGGTTAGAAACATGTACTGAGTCTTCATGCACATCCAAGGCGGTAGGTTATACGGAGTGACAATCACAGGCCAGCACGAATACTGGGATCCCGAAAGACCAAAAGGAGTAAAACCGTCAGAAGATAGCCCCAACCTGACATTACACGGCTCTGAAGCAAAATCAGGATACACTTGATCAAAGTGCTTCCACGCTTCTCCATCGGATGGGTGATCCAACACTCCTTCAATCTGTTTTTGTATGTGCCAACTCATATTTTCGGCCATCTCTTTTACCATAAATAATCTTTACAACCGCGGCGTTTAAGGCAAGTAGTGCATTGAATCGGTCGGTCTTCTTGCACCGGTAGACCTTCCTGTACTAGTTGTCTTATAGCGATCAGCACCACAAAATCTGCGCACATCTGCGTCCATGTCGTCTTTGTAGTACAGCATGCACCCATTGCGACAAGAATCGATTTTCTCGTATTCCATCCAGAGCGATCTCACCATCCTCTTAGACCGATAGAAGTCTTTAGGTAACTTAGCACCCGTCGGCAAGATCTCTATAATCAACTCCAACACTCGGTTGTAGCATTCTTGCGACATATTAAAATCTGACTTAATGCTCAACAGTCTTGTAACCACCTCCAACGGTGAATGATCCTCCCAACCAGGATACAATGGAGTCCTTGCATTCTCCAGCAACTCCATAAACTTTGCAGCATCGACATTCAGTGCCTCCTCAGCTGCATCATAAACGAAACTAGGCCCCGCAGCGTCGAAAACTATGTTCACGTATCCGTCGTCGTATGCATGATTATCCAAAACAAAATTAGGTCCTGCATGCATATACGGCTCAACATAAGGCTCCGGCTCTGATGCTAAAGACACAAGTTCTCCGTGTGCAGTCCACTGATAGTAATTAGGCATGAAATCCTTCGAGTACAAATAATATGTCACTTCCACTTCTGGATAATATTTCACGTTATGACATTTCACACACGGACACTTAATTTTGGTGCCGTCCATGTACTGAGGGAACGCCTTAGCAAACTGCAGGAACTGCTCTACTCCCGCTATGTATTTATTCTGCACACCACACATATCATCAGGACGATGATTGTACATCCATGAACGATTCCGCAAGTAGTAATTCATATCCATTTGGAAATAATTCTGTAAAGATGGACACATATTATCCAATAGGCACAAATTCGTATATTATGTCTTATTATGGGACACACATTAGTAGCGGACAGTTACTAATAACAATGTCAGGGATGATTTCTAGTGCATGATATGCAATCTAGGTCAAACTAGGTTGTACTAAGTCAAACAAAGTCAAACAAGGTCAAACTAGGTCAAGGGTTGACCTATAGTTGACTTTGTCAACTCTTAGTCCAATCTAGGTCAGATGTTGACTCTACTTTGACTTTCAGTCAAAATAGTCAACCTTGGTCAAACAAGGTCAAATCTAAATCAAATGTCCTATTTCTAGTCATTACCTACCAAGGTACCCTTTACCTTATCGCTATTGGTAATTCTCATTACTTTGCTAATACCTTAGATACCTTAGGATACTAACTCTAACGTTCTAACAATATACCAACACTCCTAAGATACTCTAATATTTACATAGAGATATACCCTATAGGGTATTCTATTACCATAGACTAATCTATGACACTCTTAAGATACTAGGATATCTAACTATCCTAGGATACCAAATTCTAGCCAAGATACTAACTTAGGGTACTAACTTAGGGTACTAACTTCTAGCTCATATCCTAATATCCTATTATCTTGATACCCTCAAGATACTAGCATAATCTAACTACCCTAAGATATCTAACTTAGGATACTAACTTATCTAGGATAAATAAGATACTAACCTATCGAAGACACTAACTAACCTATCTAGGATACTAACTTCTAGATATTAACTCACCTATCTAACTCTAGGATACTAACATCCTAAACAAGATATTAAATTAGTGCCTAGGATACTATCCTAAATATCTAACTTAGGATACTAACTTATGTGTAGACACTAACATACTCATCCTAAAACAAAACCACACCCCCCCAACATAATAAGAGACACTAGCTTCTAGTCACTATTGCAGCTACTGCCCTCACTGCTCTTGCTACTACTGTTAGCAGCTGCTGCTGGCATTGCAGCTACTGCTGCTACTACCCTGCAGCACAAGCTGCTGCTGCTGCCTTTGCAGCCACTTGTTCCCCCCTCTTGTTACTCTATTATACCCTCTCTAACACACACACAACACTCACTACCACATCTAAATCCCTCTCACCTTTTTCACTCTCAAACACACACACACACACACACACACACACACACACACACACACACTCTAACACTTATCTCAATATCCCTCTTCACTCACACTACCATACTACCACACTACCACATCTAACCTCCCCTTCCTCAAACACACACTAAAAAAACACAATCATACACTCACACACTCTCACATCTCATCACAAGCACAAACACACTATTAAAACAATATCTAATCCCTCTCTTCAAACAAACACACATAACCACAAACAACCAACCACCAATCCAAGCCACAAACACACAAACCAAAGGCCAAATGGATAGCCAATAACTTGCCATGCTTCCCCCTCTCTCACTCTCACACAAGACACAACCGCACACACTATATTTTTATAAACTTTTATCTAAAATAGTCTACATACATAAATATATACCAATTTATATATATTTACATATATACATAACTTGTGGGTCAAAAATACATAGATATATATAGGAATCCTTATGAAAACCAATTGGGATACCTTAACCATGACTAACCTACCCTCATTTATGCACAAAACTGAAATTAGGATTCTAAATGACCTATTGGGCATTTCCATAAATACTTGGTGTGTCACCCTCCGTGTGTGTGTATGTGTGTGTGTCTGTGTATGTGTGTGTGTGTGTGTGTGTGTGTGTGTGTGTCTGTGTGTGTGTGTGTGTCTGTGTGCGTGTGTGGGGGGGAGAGAAGGAACAGTATTAATTAGGTTAGGGTTTACCGCCGGAGAGGAGGAGGAGGAGCTCGAGGAGAGGAGGAGGAGCTCGACGGGGAGGGAGGGAGTCGTCGGGGGGGGGAGGGAGTCACCGGGGGGGAGGGAGTCGCCGGAGGGGAGGGGGAAACAAAGAGTTTCGAAAGTTTTTGATTTTTCGAGTTAGGGGGAAAAAGGAGTCCTGTGCCCCAAGTAAAAAAGTTAGCGATGTCTACAGTGGACGTCGCTAACTGTCACGCCCCAGAACCAGAATACTGGAGAGCGGGGGAATGACTCAGCCAGCTACGTATTACGGGTAGATGAATACCGTATAATACGATCAATGCTGTCTAACCAGACGAGGGGGTGCATACTACATGAAAGTCTTACTATGGTCACTTCACATCTATTGTCTCAATCATTCAAACAAAAAACAGTAATAGAGAACATATAAGATAAAGCAGTAAGGCGTCCCAAACGCTCAGTCAAAATGTTCTTGAGATCTGGCTTTACAAAACATAGCCAGATGATATAGTAACATATACACAATTGTTATCAGCTGCAGTCTGACTTTAGTTACAATCATGTAAAAGTAAGTGCAAGACAATCCGACTAACATGTCGGTGCCAAACGACTAAGTATAAAGTAAATAACAAAACGAGTGGTGAGGTAAGGAACCCACTCGAGTCCTCCTGCGATCATTCCTCTAGTATTGACCATCTTAGAGGTAGAAGTAAGCTGGGTCCTCGGGGACCGGCTCTAAATCTGGCCATGCAAAACCAGAGAGGTTAGACCTCTAATAGCAAGTACCACAAGGAAGAACGATATGAAGGATTAAACCAGTAAGTAAGAGAATATAATAATAGATCTCTACTTCCTACTAGGACTCACATAACATCACGATACTTCGAACCAACCTCCCAACCAAACAAGGACAGAAGTTGGCCCGTCATGTCCTGACATTCTGATCATCTCAGTTAGGCAACAGAGTAGGTACAGTACACAAATAATTATCTTGAACGGCCAATCAACTACTACGGCTTGCTATTGTGAGTTCCAAGTTATCCTAGAATTATGCAAATAGGGATTCCTCAGTTCTTACTATGTGCGAGCAAGGCTAGTCTATCCAATCAATCAATTACGCCAATCATGTAATTAGACGAGTCCCAGCGGGACGCCCGCCGTTAATATAGCATGTACAATAATATAAGCAGATACCGTTCCCTGCCCGTGTGACAGATTTACAGTATCTATGGGAACCAGCCAGCCCGTCGGGCACTACTAGTCCCAAGGGGGCTGCCATATAAGAACTCGAAAATCCATTCTCTCCATGCAATCATTATTTTATTTAACTTAATAGTCTCTACGTTGAGTGAAATTCCATGCCGTGGATCATGGTCATTCAAATGAGTACTTTCGTACGGGGTACGATATGCGCAACTCTACAACGATACCCGTGCGGCTAGGTTGTAGGTCTTACATAGCGTGATGCAATAATCAAATCTAACTACGAAGTAATCATGCCTTGACCATAAAGTACACATGCTAGTTTTTGTAAGAAAATAAATAACTAAATAAATAAATAAATAATTTGAAGCCTGCATGTGCTTGTATGCCAATATTCGGGATCGGCTAATCGAGTACAATAGTTCATTACATGAACGTGTCTCATTCATTCAATTCAATAAGACGACTAGCCAGTCTCTTAGTTCCAATCAGGAACACATGATCAATTATTAGTCAATGTCACAATCATTATCAATGGTGACAAGGCATGAAAGTCAATTAGTATTACATGGGGTCGAGCCTATAACTCCTCAGAGTTAAGTTCTAGTCATACTGGGTATCCATGGATCAATCAAGACACATGACACATTCCACATGACAATCTGTATTAACGATATTAACATATCATGATTTTATCAAGTTCATGCCAAAAGGCGTAAGGATATAATAGAAGAATTATCATGCCATCATTAAATGCATAAATTATAGAGCAAATAGTAACACCCAGGTTAGAAAGTCACGCCAACAAGTCTAGTCGGAGTGAGCGTGAAAAGTGATTCACGCTGGCACGCACAGTGTGAGCGTGAAGGGAAATTCACGCACTCATAAGTGAGCGTGAGGAATGATAAGAAATTCACGCACTCATAAGTGAGCGTGAAGAATGATAAGAAATTCACGCACTCATAAGTGAGCGTGAAGAATGATAAGAAATTCACGCACGCTCAAGTGAGCGTGAAAAGGTGACAAGAAATTCACGTACGCACGCAAGACGTGAGCGTAACTCGAAATCCACGCTGGTATGTAAGGGCGTGAGCGTGACTAAAAATCCACGCACGCATGAAAAGACGTGTGCGTGACTCAAAATCCACGCACTCATGCAAAGACGTGTGCGTGACTAAAAATCCACGCAGACACGTAAGAACGTGTACGTGACTAAAAATCCATGCAGACACGTAAGAACGTGTGCGTGACTAAAAATCCACGCAGACATGTATGAACGTGTGCATGACTGAAAATACACGCAGACACGTAATAACGTGTACGTGACTAAAATACACGCAAACACGTAGAGACGTGTGCGTGACTCAGGAACCTTCGTCCCAAGCCAGAAATGAAGTTTCTATGGTTCAGAACCCATGGTCAGCCGAGAATACACGCTAAGTTGGGAGATCAAACCCATGAACAACCGAGAATATAACAACTTAGATCTAGGAAAAACAAGCCACAGAAATCAAAAATGCCAAGTACTAAACACTCTCAGGATCATGAGATGGAGAATACTGAACCATAAAAATGGTTCTCCAAGCAAGAAGCAAGATTGCACTTGCCTGCTAATGGGTTGGTGGAGAGAGTGATGAGAGGAAGAAGAAGAAGTAATGGTGAAGAATGAGAGCTATGAGGAGAGAGAATGAGATGGAAGCTTTAAATAGGGAAGGATGGTGGTAGGTGGGGGTTTGTGGGCCGGGTTTGACCACCATGAACCCGAAAAATCCTCCATGAACCCGAACCACAAGCAAGACTAAAGCAGAAAATAAATACAGGAATAAAATTGCAGGAAATAAAATACAGAAATAAAATTGCAGGAAATTAATTAACATGAAAATTAAAGAGCAGATAATTTAATTAACATGAAATTATAGGAATTTAAATACAGGATAATATATGATAAATATTAAATAAATACATTCAAGCAATGTACGTATTAAAATACGCATTCTGGGAACGGGAGTGACATCTCTACCCACCTTGAAAAAAAAATTCCGTCCTCGAAATTTCAAATTCAAGCAAGATAGAACCATCGGGGCTAAACCAATCTAGGTATAAGCAATTCAATCAAGCAATCATTTTACAATGTCCATAGCAAGTAACATATATGTAAATCCATCAATTTACGATATCAAGCAATTTTACCCATAAGGTGATAAGCATGAGGAATCAGGACAATCAAGGTATACAGAAAAAGAAATACCTTGTGAGTCAAACAAGTGTGGATACCATGATCGGATATCATCCTCACGTTCCCACGTTGACTCTCCCAAGGAGTGATGACCCCAAGCAACACGGACAAGACTAATTGTTCGGTTCTTGAGTATCTTCTCTCTTCGGTCCAAAATGGACACAGGCTGTTCCTCGTAAGACAGGTTGGTACCAACAACCAGCTCAGAATGATCGAGGATATGGCTTGGGTTCGATACATACCTACGTAACTGAGATACATGAAACACGTCATGCACCTCTCGTAACGAAGGCGGGAGGGATAAACGATAAGCAACATCACCTATCCGATCAAGGATAACAAATGGGCCCATGTACCGCGGACTCAATTTCCCACGAACGCCAAATCTAATGACCCCACGAGTAGGTGAGATCCGCAAGCATACGTGGTCCCCAACAGAGAACTCTAACGGCCTACGATGCTGGTCCGCCCAATGACGATGCCGGTCCTGCATAACTCGAAGTCGCTCTCTAATTCCCTTAACCACTTCAACCGTCTGAATAATCATTTCTGGGCCTAACATCTTCATCTCTCCGATATCATCCCATGCAAGCGGTGACCTACACTTCTTACCATATAGAGCTTCAAATGGCGCCATCCGGATACTGGCTTGATAACTATTATTATATGAGAACTCGACTAAGTGCAGGTGACTCTCCCAAGACCCTCTAAAATCTAGAGTGCAAGCTCGTAACATGTCTTCTAAAGTCTGAATCGTTCTTTCTGATTGTCCATCCGTCTGCGGATGGTAGGCCATGCTAAATCTTAACTTGGTACCCAGACTATGATGTAAGCTCTTCCAGAAATGTGATATAAAGCGGGTATCTCGATCCGACACAATACTGACAGGGACTCCATGCTGCCTGACTATCTGTTACATATACAACTCTGCCAATTTTTCTGTAGATTATCCTACTCTGAAAGGAAAAAAGTGTGCTACCTTCGTAAGTCAGTCCACTATCACCCAAATAGCGTCCTTACCACTAGGTGATCTCGGTAAACCGGTCACAAAGTCCATTGTAATATGCTTCCATTTTCATTCCGGAATAGGAAGCGGTTGTAATAACCCAGTTGGCCTCTGCTGTTCTGCCTTCACTTGCTGACATACCAAGCAACGGGAAACAAATCTAGCTATCTCCCTCTTCATCCCGTTCCACCAGAAATGCTGCTTGATATCTTGGTACATCTTGGTCCCTCCAGGATGAATAGAATACTGAGAACTGTGAGCTTCCGCCATAACCTCCTGTCTGATATCTCTACTAGGCACACATAGACGTGATCCAAACCGAAGTGTACCATCTTCATGAATTCTCATCTCCTTCCTGAGTCCTGACTCACATTCTGCCCTAAGCTTCTGAATCCTTGGGTCTTGTGCCTGAG
This sequence comes from Iris pallida, assembly GCA_029216955.1. Taxonomy (NCBI): domain Eukaryota; kingdom Viridiplantae; phylum Streptophyta; class Magnoliopsida; order Asparagales; family Iridaceae; genus Iris; species Iris pallida. The sequence goes on along the minus strand of JANAVB010033815.1, from coordinate 3,026,258 downwards.
CTGCCTTGATCCTGTCTACCAAGTCGGATTGAACTTGCAGACTTGATAGAACTCCTACATCACTAGGAAGTATAACTTCGATGTCCATCTCCTGAAGGTCTTCTAAGATATGCCTCTGTGTTGTCAACATAAATGTGTCGCCTCTCCTGCTAAGAGCTCTGCTACTACATTCGCCTTGCCTGGATGATACTGAAGCTCTACGTCATAATCCTTGATCAACTCCAACCATCTTCTCTGCCTCATGTTCAGCTCCTTCTGAGTAAAGTTGTACTTCAGACTTTTATGGTCTGTATACATATCCACTCGGTCACATATAAATAATGCCTCAATAGCTTCAAAGCAAATACTACTGCCGCTAACTCCAAATCATGAGTTGGGTAATACTTCTCGTGGTCCCGAAGCTGCCTAGATGCATATGCTATTACCTTTCCATGTTGCATAAGGACACATCCAAGTCCTTTACCTGACGTATCACAATATACTGTAAAACCTCCGGGTCCAACTGGCAATGTAAGAATAGGTGCTGATATCAACTTCTGCTTCAAAGTCTCGAATGATGCCTAACATTCTGCCGACCAAACGAATGGTACATCCTTCCGGGTCAAGCGGGTCATGGGTGCTGAAAGCCCTGCAAAGTCTGACACAAACCTTCTGTAATATCCTGCCAATCCCAAGAAACTCCGCACATCTGCTACGGTCTTGGATACTGGCCAACTTTCTACTGCTTCTATATTCTTGGGATCTACTACTACTCCAGCTCCTGATATGATATGACCCAAAAATAAAATGTGATCCGACCAAAACTCACACTTACTGAGCTTGGCATACAACTGGTTCTCTCTCAGAACCTGCAACACTTTCCTGAGGTGGTCTTCATGCTCCTTTTTACTAGCAGAGTATACGAGAATGTCGTCAAGAAATACAACGACAAACTGGTCTAAGTATGGCATAAAGATACGATTCATCAAATCCATGAATATTGCTGGAGCATTGGTCAAACCAAACGGCATTACTAAGAATTCATAATGCCCATACTTCGACCTGAATGCTGTCTTGGGTATATCTTCCTTCCGAACTCTCACCTGATGGTACCCTGAACGAAGATCTATCTTGGAGAAAACTCTAGGTTTGCTCAACTGATCAAATAAGTCGTCGATCCTGGGTAATGGGTACTTGTTCTTCACTGTTGCCGTATTAAGCTTCATGTAGTCAATGCACAATCTGGATGACCCATCCTTCTTTCCCACAAGTACCACGGGTGCTGCCCATGGTGACACGCTAGCTTGGATGAACTTCTTCTCCTTCAGTTCCTCTATATGGTGGTATACCTTGGCCTACTCTGAATCCGCCATTCTGTAAACTCGATCTGATATCGATTTAGTTCCTGGTGCCAATTCTATACTGAACTCAATATCTCTAACCGGTGGTAGACCTGGAAGTTCTTCGGAAAATACGTCTAGAAATTCTTCAACTACCTTCGGAATCTGAACTTCTTCCATTGCCGTTACTACTCCCTGCTCTTGCTGAGTTGCCTCTGATCTGACTAAGGTGAACCGCTCCATGCCTGGAATATCAAAAGATACACTCCCTCTACGACAATCTATTGTCGTATGACTGTCTTTCAGCCAGTCCATGCCTAAGATAACGTCAAAATTTCCAACAGGAAATTCTATCAACCGGGCGGGTAAGGAATGCCCGCAAACTACAACGCTACATGCTAAACTAACTCTACTAACTCCTACGAGCCCATTACCAGTGAGTATATTCAACCTCCCTGGCAATGCCTCGAACTCCATTCCTAGTCGTGTCGCAAATTGTGCAGATATAAATGAATGGGATGCTCCCGAATCAAACAATGCTACTGCGGGATATGAGGCGACTAGAATATTACCTGCCACAACATCTCCCGATGCCAATGCCTCTTCCAAGGACAGAGTGAATGCTTGCCCTCGACCTCCTTGCTGATTTCCATGCTGCGGCCTAGCCTGATGCTGATGCTGGCCCCTTCCTTGATGATGCTGGGGTGGTCTATGCTGGTGTTGCTGCATCGGCGGCCCCTGCTGCCGAAACATCTGAGCCTGCGGCATTAACGGACGCTGTGCCAACGGCCTTACTGCCACTGCTGGTCCTCGATACTGCCCTGCCCCTGGTGGTGGCAGAGCAGGAAACTGCTGCCCTGGTCCTCCTGACCTCGAATTCATGGGACATATAGTAACCCGATGATCTGGATTTCTACATATCAGACACAGTCCATTCAATGTCCGACACACATCTCTAGTGTGCCCCATCTTCCCACAATAAGTGCAGCACGCCGGGGGTTGCTGGTTCTTTCTCTGTTGCTGTTGCTGCTGCCTGGGTGGTGGTACTGGTCCTCGTATCGCCACATCGTGGATACGAATGCCAGTAGATGGTGCTGTTGTTCGGGGCGCTGCTCCCCCTCCTCCTTCAATCTGACTGTGGGATCTCTTCTGACCCCTAGTCCTTGCCGCAAGCCTCTGAATGGTGATCTCATGCCTTCGAGTCGCCGTTAATACTTCGTCAAAAGTCTGGGACGAATCTACTCAATCTGCAGAACTCTGTTGCATAAGTATCTACAGTCTTGCCGGCCTGCCTGAGGTTGATAAACTTCTGTTGTAGCTCAAACTGCGCCACAACTCTATAGTACTTTGTCTTGAATCTTGCAGTAAAATTGTCCCAAACTATAGGACGTCTGATGCCCACTTCCTCTGATTCCCATCAATCACGTGCGAGATCCTGAAGTAACAACTTCACTAGAACCACACGTTCTGCTGTTGGTACCTTAGCTGCTGTCAGAATAGCCTCAATATCCTTAAGCCATGCATCTGCTGAGATGGCATCCTTCGTGCACTCGAAACGACGGGGGTTGTACTTACAAAACCTGGCTGATGCTCATGAATCAGTCCTCACTCCTCTTTCCAAAGCCGTCTGCAATCCTTGGTTGAGTAGCACATTCTGCTCTTGTAGCTGAGTGTGCATGCGTTGCTGGGCCAACATCTGATGTTGCTGAGTAGCCATCATTCCTCTCATGATCTCCAAAAGGGCTGGTGTGTCCACTTGGGTAGGTGGAACTGTTGGTGGTGGTGGAACATCCGGATACTGCGATCCAGCTGCTGCTTCTACTATCACTTCTTCCTGGGTAGCCTTCTGAGGTGAGACTGGCCCTTGTTGCTGACCAACAGGATCAGGTTGCCCACGTTGCCCCTGCTGCTGTCCAGCTCTGACCGATGCGGACGAAGTACCCCTAAGAAAATGGACAAGAGAACAATCAAACAACCGGACATAAAGGATCAATGAAGTCAAAGGATACCGGAATGTCAAGCAAGGGTTGAGAATAACGAATCATGAGATCAAAGAGGGAACACGTGTGATTGAGACATCCTATAAATCAAAACACCCCACAAGTCTGAAATTAGACCTGTATGGGCCACCACTAAAACCTTGTCACGCCCCAGAACCAGAATACTGGTGAGCGGGAGAATGACTCAGCCAGCTACGTATTACGGGAAGATGAATACCGTATAATACGATCAATGCTGTCTAACCAGACGAGGGGGTGCATACTACATGAAAGTCTTACCAGGGTCACTTCACATCTATTGTCTCAATCATTCAAACAAGAAACAGTAATAGAGAACATGTAAGATAAAGCAGTAAGGCGTCCCAAATACTCAGTCAAAATGTTCTTGAGATCTGGCTTTACAAAACATAGCCAGATAGTATAGTAACATATACATAATTGTTATCAGCTGCAGTCTGACTTTAGTTACAATCATGTAAAAGTAAGTACAAGACAATCCGACTAACATGTCGGTGCCAAACGGCTAAGTATAAAGTAAATAACAAAACGAGTGGTGAGGTAAGGAACCCACTCGAGTCCTCCTGCGATCATTCCTCTAGTATTGACCATCATGGAGGTAGAAGTAAGCTGGATCCTCGGGGACCGGCTCTAAATCTGGCCATGCAAAACCAGAGAGGTTAGACCTCTAATAGCAAGTACCACAAGGAAGGACGATATGAAGGATTAAACCAGTAAGTAAGAGAATATAATAATAGATCTCTGCTTCCCACTAGGACTCACATAACATCACGACACTTCGAACCAACCTCCCAACCAAACAAGGACAGAAGTTGGCCCGTCATGTCCTGACATTCTGATCATCTCAATTAGGCAACAGAGTAGGTACAGTACACAAACAATCATCTTGAACGGCCAATCAACTACTATGGCTTGCTATTGTGAGTCCCAAGTTATCCTGAAATTATGCAAATAGGGATTCCTCAGTTCTTACTATGTGCGAGCAAGGCTAGTCTATCCAATCAATCAATTGCGCCAATCATGTAATTAGACGAGTCCCAGCGGGACGCCCGCCGTTAATATAGCATGTACAATAATATAAGCAGATACCGTTCCCAGCCCGTGTGACAGATTTACAGTATCTGTGGGAACCAGCCGGCCCGTCGGGCACTACTAGTCCCAAGGGGGCTGCCATGTAAGAACTCGGGAATCCATTCTCTCCATGCAATCATTATTTTATTTAACTTAATAGTCTCTACGTTGAGTGAAATCCCATGTCGTGGATCATGGTCATTCAAATGAGTACTTTCGTACGGGGTACGATATGCGCAACTCTACAACGATACCCGTGCGGCTAGGTTGTAGGTCTTACATAGCGTGATGCAATAATCAAATCTAACCACGGAGTAATCATGCCTTGACCATAAAGTACACATGCTGGTTTTTGTAAGAAAATAAATAACTAAATAAGTAAATAAATAATTTGAAGCCTGCATGTGCCTGTATGCCAATATTCAGGATCGGCTAATCGAGTACAATAGTTCATTACATGAACGTGTCTCATTCATTCAATTCAATAAGACGACTAGCCAGTCTCTTAGTTCCAATCAGGAATGCATGATCAATTATTAGTCAATGTCACAATCATTATCAATGGTGACAAGGCATGAAAGTCAATTAGTATTACATGGGGTCGAGCCTATAACTCCTCAGAGTTAAGTTCTAGTCATACTGGGTATCCATGGATCAATCAAGACACATGACACATTCCACATGACAATCTGTATTAACGATATTAACATATCATGATTTTATCAAGTTCATGCCAAAAGGCGTAAGGATATAATAGAAGAATTATCATGCCATCATTAAATGTATAAATTATAGAGCAAATATTAACACCCAGGTTAGAAAGTCACGCCAACAAGTCTAGTCGGAGTGAGCGTGAAAAGTGATTCACGCTGGCACGCACAGTGTGAGCGTGAAGGGAAATTCACGCACTCATAAGTGAGCGTGAGGAATGATAAGAAATTCACGCACTCATAAGTGAGCGTGAAGAATGATAAGAAATTCACGCACTCATAAGTGAGCGTGAAGAATGATAAGAAATTCATGCACGCTCAAGTGAGCATGAAAAGGTGACAAGAAATTCACGCACGCACGCAAGACGTGAGCGTAACTCGAAATCCACGCTGGTATGTAAGGACGTGAGCGTGACTAAAAATCTACGCACGCATGAAAAGACGTGTGCGTGACTCAAAATCCACGCACGCATGCAAAGACGTGTGCGTGACTAAAAATCTACGCAGACACGTAAGAACGTGTGCGTGACTAAAAATCCACGCAGACACGTAAGAAAGTATGCGTGACTAAAAATCCACGCAGACATGTAAGAATATTTGCGTGACTGAAAATACACGCAAACACGTAGAGACGTGTGCGTGACTCAGGAACCTTCGTCCCAAGCCAGAAATAAAGTTCCCATGGTTCAGAACCCATGGTCAGCCGAGAATACACACCAAGTTGGGAGATCAAACCCACGAATAACCGAGAATATAATAACTTAGATCTAGGAAAAACAAGCCACAGAAATCAAAAATGCCAAGTACTAAACTCTCTCAGGATCATGAGAGGAAGAATACTGAACCATAAAAATGGTTCTCCAAGCAAGAAGCAAGATTGCACTTGCCTGCTGATGGGTTGGTGGAGAGAGTGATGAGAGGAAGAAGAAGAAGTAATGGTGAAGAATAAGAGTTATGAGGAGAAAGAATGAGATGGAAGCTTTAAATAGGGAAGGGTGGTGGTAGGTGGGGGTTTGTGGGCCGAATTTGACCACCATGAACCCGAAAAACCCTCCATGAACCCGAACCACAAGCAAGACCAAAGCAGAAAATAAATACAGGAATAAAATTGCAGGAAATAAAATACAGAAATAAAATTACAGGAAATTAATTAACATAAAAATTAAAGAGCAGATAATTTAATTAACATAAAATTATAGGAATTTAAATACAGGATAATACATGATAAATATTAAATAAATACATTCAAGCAATGTACGTATTAAAATACGCATTCTGGGAACGGGGAGTGACACTAACCGTCGCAATAATTTTAATATAAGCGACATATTTTCTAAATATGTCGTTGAACGTCGCTATTCTGCGACTTACTTTATCTAATGTCGCTGAACGTCGCTATTCAGCGACGTTTTGCGACGTCATTAGAAACGAGTCGCTATATTACATGGTTAGCGACGTAATTTCATTCCGTCGCTAAACGACGTTGCTAATAGAGCATATTTTAGTAGTGACATACCACTAGTGAGCCACCCAATTGAGGCCTCATGTGCTACTTAAACACAAAAGTCACTGAAGGCGCATTTTGGGCTTTAGGGACCTAGCTAACCAACCTGACTGACAACTAGCTCAACTGCTTGGGTGGAAACCTATTCTAGGATACCCTAACCTAGTAGAAATAGTTTTATTATTGGGATCTAGTCCAGTCAATATAGATTGAGATCCAAGGTTCATCCGACCAATGAGTGATGATCAATTAGGAAACCCATTAAGATCCAGTAAAACTCATCCATGCATACCACCATATTTGGACTATAAAACCAAACTATTTGAAATAGGTCCCTATACCTATTATGTAGTCTCCACCTCTTAGAATGTGAAGTCATTTGTAACCCTTATTCCATCTACCTAGAATTCGTGATACGATCTTGTATTGCATTTATATCCTTTACTCGTGTGTTTAAATAACAACGAAAAGGATCACGATCTTGATTTCTTAAATTTCGTTCTATTATGGAACCTTGTTTGATTAATTTTGAGAACAGAATTTCTATATTGCACGGATTGCAAGCCCCTCTAAGAAAGGAAGGGTTCTTTGATTTAGCAAGTGACTAGACTAGAGTAGCCCAATCTAGCAAATAAGTTAATGGTTCATAAACCTTCTTTCTATTTGTATCATTGGATACTCTTTACTGCTCTTGAAACTTCATATTTGCTCTCTTATCTTCATGTCCTTCCTATTTCAGAGCGATGAATGGTCATGCTTATTAGAATTTATCAATATCTTAACTACTTGTGTAAATTTGTTGCTTGTTAAATTTTGGGCTGCTTGGTAGATAGGAGAGGAATATAGATGCCATGTGCTATACATATCCGTTGGTAGGATTGTTAGCAACTAGTTAGAAGATTATAAGATTCTAGTTTTGAGAAGTAGTGTGACCAAAGGTGGGTAGATTTGTAAACCCACATCTCTGATTTTAAAATTTTTATTTTGTTTTATTTTAATAAAATTTTGGTTAGAAAATAGATTTTAATTGTAACCACTATAGAATATATTTGGATGACAACAGAATTTTGTCAAACTATTTTGGATTTAGAATTTATAAAATATCGTTTAAATTATTTTCTAATATTAATTATCAATTAAATTTATTTTGTTATATTATAATTAGTTTGATTCAGTCTTGGACTAACAAATATATGTACTGTTTAAATAATATATACCATACTCTCCAAGTCATTTGATAAACAAATTATTATTGTATTATATTTAGATTCGATCAAATGCATTTTTATATTTTAATAAAACATTGAATTATTTTTAAAACCATCATGGATTGATTTTGATTGTTAAATCCAATATTTATTTAAATCTTAGAAAGATTTGATCATCATAGTCCTTAAATTTGAGGACAAATCATTCTAAGGTGGGTAGATTGTAAGCCCACTTTTCATTTTCTTACATTCACCATTTTGTTTATTTTAGTTTAATTATTTTTCCAAATCGGGAAATAATTTTTATTCTATTTCTATTTTAGATATTTTGAAAAAAAAAGGGAGAGGAGAGATTTGCAAAATTTTAGAAGAGATTTTATTCCAGGATTATTTGAATTACTATTTTATCAAGAGTTATATTAAATTCAAATTATTACTATATTATTTTAGAAGATATTGTATTTGTGAAAAATATGCAGCTATAAATATCTGAATTATTCTTAACAAATATTTTGACAATTGATTTTATTACGAGGATTATTTAAAGTAATAGGTATTATTTTAGACAATATTTTATGAATGATTTGGGGCATGATTGGGTCAAATCCCTATATTTTCTTTTTCGGAGTTTTAGAAATTTTTATTCATTTATTTATTCACATATTTTATTGTCGAGGTTGAAGGCAGATTTCGTCGATACTTTATTCATGATTATTTTTCTTAACAAACTTATTTCAAAAGTTAAAGTTGAAAGCATTTTAGGGCTTTTAGTGTTTCAAACATTTTCTCCTATTTTATTTATTTATTCGATCTAGTTCTTTTATCATAAATTTTCACTACCTTTCAACAATCTACCAAGTCGGCCTATCCTAGTAGTCCTTAAATTCGATGACGAATTTATTTTTAAGGTGGATAGATTTGTAGCTTCCTTTTCCGAAAATTTTGAAATATTTTTATTATTATTTATTTATTTGAATGGTGATTTTTAGATTTTTATAAATAATTAATTAGATAATTATTACGACAGATGACTTTAGCCATGGTTGAGTTTTGGAGTACAAGACGATTAGGAATCATGGCACGGATAGTGCAGTGGCGTGCCTTGACTAGTGTATTAGCCATAGTAGGAATGGCCGAGCCATAAGTGTGTCCTAACTAGAAAAACTAGACCAAGTTGCGAATTAACCCTTACCGAAGATTTATTTATTTATTTATTATATTATTGACTTGTAGGAGACCCGATTGTGTCGATTTAGCTCGGGCTAGACACGAACCGAAACCGAGCCCATGTAATCTTGTAGTGAGACCAAAGACGTCCATATAGACATACATATTGCATTTATTAATTTTGATTGTCCAAATAGGCATTCATATATAAAGAATTTATACATATATAATATATATTTTATTGTCATTAAATTGATATTCTATTTTCAGAAATAGGATAAACACCATACTCAGCTACCCTTGTGCAGTTGCCGATATCTAGGCTATATGTAAACCCCCTAAAATTTATACTGTATTTTTTTCTTCCTTTTTAATATTTTATTAGTTTCATTATGGAATTAAAGATAGAATTTAATATTTATTCATTAATTTTATCTTTTATGTGCTAAATATTTGATCAACTCAATATATACGAAAATATTGAGACGCCTCTGTTAGTAGAGTTCTATCAGTTGGAATTTATTGTAAATATTTTAGTGATCAAGTATATATTGAGAGTATCTACAAAATAAATATACTTATTGGTATACATATAGGAATTTTATTATATTTTTATTATTTGATGAATAAAAATTTCTCTGCAAAATTATGTCATATTTTTAGCCTAATTTTGGTCTCCATATATAAACACGTATTTTTGTATAAATAAAATAAGGGTTTTCCTTAGATTTAATAATGGAGTATAGGAACAAATATATGCCAATACTAAAATACATGTATTTACTCATTATTTTATTTTATCTTTATTTAGAAATCCTTTTTGATAATTTTACTTATTTTAGTATATTATATATATATATATATATATATATATATATATATATATGTCAGTTAAAAAAAAAAGGTGCTGACGTCAGCACTGTTCCAAAGGAACAGTGCCTCGTCCAGCCCGAGCTGGGGTTCCCACGTTGTGTCCTTTGCGTGAAGGCCATTAGGAAAAAGAAAAATAAATAAATAAATAAAACAAATCTAATTAAATCTTAAGTAAATCTATTAAAGATCTCTCTAGGATTTTCTCTAATCAGCATCCAATTTCCGTCAATCACAATGCAAATTCGCATTGATTCAAAACCTTATCGATATACATTAGCCATCGAGAACTCTTTCCTTTCCCCACCACTGCAACCCTACGAAGCCAAAGAAATCATCTGGAACCGTTCGCCTAGCCCCCTAACACTCCGACGAGACAACCCTACAGCCTGCACGCCATGGTCGATCATCGGAGCGCCACCAGGTCGCCATAAAATAGAGCCCTGCTCAGTCTTCATCTCAGTCGAGGTACCTTACTTGCCATCAATTTTTTTCCCATTGTACTCGATCAATTCTGAATCTAGTTGACCCTATTGGAAGTCTACATAACCCTCTAAAGAACCCATTAGATAGGTTGGAGCATAGCCGAACAGGTATGCCCAAGAATTCGACACGAAATCGACGAAAAACTACTATGACAGTTAACAAAATTAGGACTTAAGTACCCAAGTTTGGTGATGGTTTCTAATCAACCTAGTAATGAACTTTGAAAACTCCCTGAACAATAAATTAGACAACATATAGCATTTCAATAACCTTCTTGTCGTTTAATGTTTCATTCACTAGATACAAATATTTTTCGAATCAAAAGTTGAGGAAAAACTGTTCTGAAAACTATTGAAATTATGAAAAATTAACCGATACGGCGTACGCTCTGACAAATCGGGCGATGTGGTCGTGCGCTATATGCATCGAAAGGCGCGTATGGATGTTTTCGACATGTGGGAACTGACGGAACTCAATTTCGTTGCGTGTGCGCGACGAAATCAGTGCGTATCCGTCGAGATACCCCCGTATCGACCTTTTGCAAACTTGGCCATAACTTCGTGTACGTTCGTCGTATCGAGACGAAACTCATGCCAACAAGTCCATATCATTTTTTTGGTCCTGTATGCCAAGTTTGGTCCGATTCTGAGAAGGTCGAGTGGAACGCCTATTTGGCGGGCCCGCGACCCGCTCTAACGGGCGAATTTGTGCACGGCTCATCGGAATCCAAAACTGGACATACCGTTGAGTTCATCTCCTCAAACCGGACCCGTAGACATATAGTTTGACGATTTTAGAGACCGTAGATACTGACACGTATTTCGGTGCAAAACGGGTCCAACGGCGGACATCGTTTTGATCCAAAATTACGATTTTGCCCATGTTCCAGAATTTAACTTTTGGACAGGCGTTTCCAAGGCATATCTTTTATTCCAAACTCGTTCGTGGTATTTGTTTCAGCATCCGGAGCTCCTTGTGGATTTTGACTTTCGTGTGGACGATTCTGACTGTTGGATTTTGCTACATCTCGCACCATCCTCAGGCAAGACACCTTGCCATTTGCTGTTTAATTATTTTAGCTCATATTTCATGCATGTTCATTATTTTCTTTATGTAAAATAAATTGTGATACATGACATAACCTGTTAGAATTTACTGTTCAGTTTCTTGCTATGTATTATTTTCTTACACAATAAACCTAGATTTAAGGGACCACCATGTGTGTTGCATTCATTGGCCTTGACACGTTGTACCACGAAGTTGTGTGTCGCATGTAGAATATGGAAGTACGTGATTGGCTGGCCACCAGTACGTACAAGCCGTGCGATAGGAATAACCGCTAATAGAGGTTGCATGCTAGTTTGACTTAGCGGTTATAGAGTTAGCATTGGACGGGAAGAACATGATTGGAAGTTGACTATCACCCTATCTATCGTAGACTCGCTCGCTACTGAGGAACGATAGGTAGACTATATGCTATAGACTCGCTCGATACTGAGGAATAGTATATGGTGTTTTGACTCACTACTGAGGTACTGCATTGGTATTTTCTTGACTTGACCCGGTAGTCAGGCGACCATGAATTGTTCTTAAAACTGTATTCACTTAGAACGATTAGGCTACCCTTATCCGTTAGGTATGAGTACCTTTGGTTTGGGTACTTGTATCTGACCGTGGCTTGGAACAATAACTTGTCGCGGATTAGTTCGTCACATCTTGTCCTTGTTTGGTTGTAGGTGTGACTTACTACTTCGATGAGAAGGTATTGAACCTTGTTGGGGTCCGGATACCATATTGGATTCATGGCATGAAAAGATACGTCACCGTGAATTAGTTTACCATCTCCTGTCCTTGTTTGGTTGGGAGGATGGTACGCTCATTCAGTAGGTGTGTATTGGACCATGTTATAATTCAATTGACTTATTTATTTGAGCAATATTTATTCAGTTTATATGGTATGATATTATGTGTCTTGTTACGTCCCTCTGAGGACCTGGTTATCTCTCCAGGTGTGTGCTCTTATCTTTCGCAGGTATTCTAGCTCTAGCCGTGATCCTCTCTATTTCTTCGAGGATGATAGCACTTGGATCGTCTTCGCTTTGCTCGCCAAACTCATTTCATTTTTCATGTGTTTTTTCCTTATTTTGTTGGTAGTAGATATGTCTCCGCCCAACATATTGTGTCAAGACAATTCATTCTCATTATATAATATCTTTTATTCTTATATTTTTGTGTGGATGAGATTAGATTACTTTTGGTTTACTGCATTTTACAGCTTATGTACTCATACGAGATTTCCATATATTGGAGTATACTTCGTATGTATACAACTGGCATATCTATGTACCTAGTCCTACGTATTTTGGGACTGGGGCGTTACATGTTTTTGTGGTGGCCCATGCAGGTCAAAGCATATCGTATCGGCTATATAACTATGCTGATACGAGCCTGCATATAGGATCAAAAATTAGGAATCTCATCCACATGTTTGATACCTTCCTTGATTCCTCTTCAAACTCTCATCTGATTGCTTGACTTGCATCTAGTTTGAAATTGTTCTAACGAAAATTCTATATCTCGTATCAGAAAATGAATCCTCATAGCGGTAGCGCTGCACCACTTGCCATCATACCAGGAAACACGGCAGCCCAAGAGGAGCAAATTCACTCACAGCATCCTATGGCAACCTCAACCATGCCTTCTCAGCCAGACCAGACGACCCCACCTACTCACCAGCATCCCCAAGCCTCTGAACCCCAGTTAGTTCAGCCTGTTCAGCAGACCCCTGTACCCCAGAGGGGGTATACTCCACCCCTTCATCCGAATCTACCTCAAGCTGGACCGCAGATGCCTATGCCCCCGATTGATGGAGATGATACCAATCGGTTCCTTTATACTTTATTGCAGGCTCAGTGGCAACAAAATGAGCTATTGAGACAAGACGTGATGGTCCCACGTAATAGACGCTCATCTCCACCACCAGCCCAAGTACCAGCACCTCCACCAGGGCCCCATTCATACGTAGGCAGTATTCCAGATTTTACCCAAATAAATCCGAAGACTTTCAAAGGTACCGAAGGCCCACTAGAAGTTTCTTCATGGCTTATTAGCACCGAGAAGAAGTTAAGGGCGTCACAGTTGCCTAAAGAAGATTGGATGACCGCTGTTGATTTATTACTCGAGGATAATGCCCATCATTGGTGGAAGGCGGAGGAGAGCGCTTGGGTACCAATCAGTCATGGGAAGAGTTCTACAAACTCTTCAACAAGAGGTACTTTCCAACCGCTGCTCGGAATGTATTGTATGACCAGTTCCTCCACCTCAAACAAGGCGACAAGTCGGTTGACGAGTATGATGCAGAATTTAGCCGACTAAGCAGATTTGCCGAGGGATTGATTCCAACGGAGAAGGAGAAGGCAAAAAGGTTTCATAATAGATTAAGGCCCGAGCTTAAAACACACACCACTGTACAATCCAGAATTTTGTACGCCGCAGTATTAAAAGAAGCTAGAAGTCAGGAGATCCTTCACATGGAAGCACAACAAACTCAAAGATACTACGCCGACTTTCTAGTACAACTTGGTTCAGGAGGCCCCGAACGACGACTTACTGCACAATATCAACAGCAAGCCGTGCCCTACCAAGTTCCAAGTACAATAACTTGCCAGTTTTGTGGAAGGAGAGGGCACCAGTAGAAGGACTGTCGTCGGCGACTAAAGTGTTGCTTCAATTGCGGTTCCAATGAGCATACACTTCGAGATTGCCCCAACCGACATACCACACACAGTTTAGCTCCAGCACCATCACAGCCACAGTTACAAGGGCCAATAACTCTCGGGCCAGATGCACCACAACCACTTTCCTTAGAAGAATATCAGGAGGGACCAGCCTTGGTGGGTCAGACACCAGAGTATAGGCCTGCTAGCGAAGAGATGAATAATCTGAGGCAAGGACAAGCATTCACCATGACAGTGCTAGACACCATTTCCGAGTGACAGATTCCGTAGGTATTATTCTAGTTAATACATTATTGGTGCACCTTCATTAGTGTCCTATTCATGCATAAAATAGTTATCTCGTTCTTCCTAAAACACATCGGGATTAAAGTTAGAAATTGTACTGTAAGGTACTACCTACAAACATCTTTAGTAATCTCAGCAACCGTAGCATAGACTGACTTGCTTAGAATAGCGATTAAGGATTTGGTCAAAAAGTATTTCCAAGACATGCCTTAGAGTTAGACACTTTTTGTAGACCTTGTAAATGTGAAATGACCCATTGTCCCATCACACTACTAGCTTAACTCTTGTAAGTTGGGTAGAATATCTCACGGCCCAACAAAGCCTTTGTCCTTGTGACCCGTGTTGATAAGTTACTCAGACCATAAATTCAGAGGGCCCTAACTTAGCTAGTCAACCAAGCCAACTGCACAGGCCCAAACTTCGGACGGAACTTAGATTTTAAAAGATCCTGGACTATTCAATTTTCTTTATCATTCTTCTATACTTACATTTTGACTATCTTATGATGCAACTTAGCTTGGCTTTGCAAGCTTATTCTTTTATCAAGCTTGATCATGACATATTTTATTGGGTGCACTCACTAACATATTGTCTAATCAGAACCGGTGCATGATGGTCTGATCAACCTATTGCACTTTGGTTCGATGTACTTATATTACCCTACGTGGATGGAGACATAGTAAAACTTGCCCCTAGAGTCTCATCTGCGATAGCCTTGGCAATTCTCTTTTGAATAATTTTCGTCGCCTATGAACTTCTTATTCATACTCAATAGCATCATCTTGAACCTTTTATCGCTCTTGTCTTAGAGAGACAACGCACTGTACTTGAGAAATGGATCCAAGATATCACTTTAGTCATGTGGCTATATTCTCGCCTTAAACTACTCCTTCTATCCCTCGACCCCATCTACCCTATTATTCCTAAATTTTGATGACGAAATTCTTGTAAGTTGGGTAGGATGTAAACCCCCTAAAATTTATACTGTATTTTTTTCTTCCACTTTAATATTTTATTAGTTTCATTATGGAATTAAAGATAGAATATAATATTTATTCATTAATTTTATCTTTTATGTGCTAAATATTTTATCAACTCAATATATACGAAAATATTGAGACGTCTCTATTAGTAGAGTTCTATCAGTTGGAATTTATTGTAAATATTTTAGTGATCAAGTATATATTGAGAGTATCTACAAAATAAATATACTTATTGGTATACATATAGGAATTTTATTATATTTTTATTATTTGATGAATAAAAATTTCTCTGCAAAATTATGTCATATTTTTAGTCTAATTTTGGTCTCCAAATATAAACACGTATTTTTGTATAAATAAAATAAAGGTTTTCCTTAGATTTAATAATGGAGTATAGGAACAAATATGTGCCAATACTAAAATACATGTATTTACTCATTATTTTATTTTATCTTTATTTAGAAATCCTTTTTGATAATTTTACTCATTTTAGTATATATATATATATATATATAAATATATATATATATAAGTCAGTTAAAAAAAAGGTGATGATGTCATGCTGACGTCAGCACTGTTCCAAAGGAAC
Organism: Iris pallida; assembly: GCA_029216955.1. NCBI lineage: Eukaryota > Viridiplantae > Streptophyta > Magnoliopsida > Asparagales > Iridaceae > Iris > Iris pallida. The sequence continues at coordinate 3,010,311 of JANAVB010033815.1, read as the reverse complement.
AGTGCCTCGTCCAGCCCGAGCTGGGGTTCCCACGCTGTGTCCTTTGCGTGAAGGCCATTATGAAAAAGAAAAAAATAAAATAAAATAAAACAAATCCAATTAAATCTTAAGTAAATCTATTAAAGATCTCTCTAGGATTTTCTCTAATCAGCATCCAATTTCCGTCAATCACAATGCAAATTCGCATTGATTCAAAACCTTATCGATATACATTAGCCATCGAGAACTCTTTCCATTCCCCACCACTGCAACCCTACGAAGCCAAAGAAATCATCTGGAACCGTTCGCCTAGCCCCCCAACACTCCGGCGAGACAACCCCACAGCCTGCACGCCATGGTCGATCATCGGAGCGCCACCAGGTCGCCATAAAATAGAGCCCCGCTCAGTCTTCATCTCAGTCGAGGTACCTTACTTGCCATCAATTTTTCTCCCATTGTACTCGATCAATTCTGAATCTAGTTGACCCTATTGGAAGTCTACATAACCCTCTAAAGAACCCATTAGATAGGTTGGAGCATAGCTGAACAGGTCTGCCCAAGAATTCGACACGAAATCGACGAAAAACTACTATGACAGTTAACAGAATTAGGACTTAAGTACCCAAGTTTGGTGATGGTTTCTAATCAACCTAGTAATGAACTTTAAAAACTCCCTGAACAATAAATTAGACAACATATAGCACTTCAATAACCTTCTTGTCGTTTAATGTTTCATTCACTAGATGCAAATATTTTTCGAATCAAAAGTTGAGGAAAAACTGTTCTGAAAACTATTGAAATTATGAAAAATTAACCGATACGGTGTACGCTCTGACAAACCGGGCGACGTGGTCGTGCACTATACGCATCGAAAGGCGCGTATGGATGTTTTCGACGTGTAGGAACTGACGGAACTCGATTTCGTTGCGTGTGCGTGACGAAATCAGTACGTATCCGTCGAGATACCCCCGTATCGACCTTTTGCAAACTTGGCCATAACTTCGTGTACGTTCGTCGTATCGAGACGAAACTTGCTCCAACAAGACCGTATCATTTTTCTGGTCCTGTATGCCAAGTTTGGTCCGATTCTGAGAAGGTCGAGTGGAACGCCTATTTGGCAGGCCCGCGACCCGCTCTAACGGGCGAATTTGTGCACGGCTCATCGGAATCCAAAACTGGACATACCGTTGAGTTCGTCTCCTCAAACCGGAACCGTAGACATGTAGTTTGACGATTTTAGAGACCGAAGATACTGGCACACATTTCGGTGCAAAACGGATCCAACGGCGGACATCGTTTTGACCCGAAATTACGATTTGCCCCTGTTCCAGAATTTAACTTTTGGACAGGCGTTTTCTAGGCATATCTTTTATTCCAAACTCGTTCGTTATATTTGTTTCAGCTTCCGGAGCACCTTGTGGATTTTGACTTTCGTGTGAACGATTCTGACTGTTGGATTTTGCTACATCTCGTACCACCCTCAAGCAAGACACCTTGTCATTTGCTGTTTAATTATTTTAGCTCATATTTCATGCATGTTCATTATTTTCTTTATGCAAAATAAACTGTGATACTTGGCATAACCTGTTAGAATTTACTGTTCAGTTTCTTGCTATGTATTATTTTGTTACACAATAAACCTAGATTTAAGGGACCACCATGTGTGTTGCATTTATTGGCCTTAACACGTTGTACCACGAAGTTGTGTATCGCATGTAGAACACGGAAGTGCGTGATTGGCTGGCCACCAGTACGTACAAGCCGTGCGATAGGAATAACCGCTAATAGAGGTTGCATGCTAGTTTGACTTAGCGGTTATAGAGTTAGCATTGGACGGGAAGAACATGATTGGAAGTTGACTACCACCCTATCTATCGTAGACTCGTTCGCTACTGAGGAACGATAGGTAGACTATATGCTATAGACGCGCTCGATACTGAGGAATAGTATATGGTGTTGTGACTCGCTACTGAGGTACTGTATTGGTATTTTCTTGACTTGACCCGGTAGTCAGGCGACCATGAACTGTTCTTAAAACTGTATTCACTTAGAACGATTAGGCTACCCTTATCCGTTAGGTATGAGTACCTTTGGTTTGGGTACTTGTATCTGACCGTGGCTTGGAACAATAACTTGTCGCAGATTAGTTCGTCACATCTTGTCCTTGTTTGGTTGTAGTGTGACTTACTACTTCGATGAGAAGGTATTGAACCTTGTTGGGGTCCGGATACCATATTGGATTCATGGCATGAAAAGATACGTCACCGTGAATTAGTTTACCATCTCCTGTCCTTGTTGGTTGGAGGGATGGTACGCTCGTTCAGTAGGTGTGTATTGGACCATGTTATAATTCAATTGACTTATTTTTGAGCAATATTATTCAGTTTATATGGCATGATATTATGTGTCTTGTTACTCCCTCTGAGACCTGGTTATCTCTCTAGGTGTGGCTCTTGTCTTTCGCAGGTATTCTAGCTCTAGCCGTGATCCTCTCTATTTCTTCGAGGATGAGCACTTGGTATCGTCTTCGCTTTGCGCGCCAACTCATTTCATTTTCCATTTGTTTTTTTCCTTATTTTGTTGGTAGTGGATTTTTCTCCGCCCAACATATTGTGTCAGACAATCATTCTCTTTATATAATATCTTTTATTCTTATATTTTTGTGTGGATG
>JANAVB010033815.1:2869315-2972544 GCA_029216955.1 Iris pallida | reverse complement strand
TCCAACAGACAATATAATACTATAAATATAATCAATATAATAATAATATCATAAATAAATCTATTTATTTAATCACCACATAAATAATTAAAATAATTAAATGTGGTTTGGTGAATTTATACTATCACCTTATCCGGGTCCAGAAAATTGTACAAAAATATTGTAAAACAATATTTAATAATAAAATGTCAATTTTGTACAAATATCCAATAATTAAAATGTACATCAATACCGAAAATAATTTAGGAATTATTTGTACACACATCAAATATATCTACATGGTCGTCTTGGTCTCACTACATACCTACAAAGACTTGGATTCGGTTCGGGCCCAGTTCGGGCTAGTTGGTTCAACCGGGTTCCTGCAAAGTCAATAAATCTAATAATAATTAATTAAACTTATTATACTGGTCATGCATAACTTGGCCTGGTTTTTCTAGTTAGGACACTCCTATGGCTCGGCATTCCCCTACCATGGCTAAACACTAGTCAAAGCACGTCACTACACTATCCGTGCCATGATTTCTAGTCGTCTGGTACTTCAAAACTCAACCATGGCTAAAATCATCTATCGTAATATTTAACTAAATAATTATTTATAAAAATTGTAAAATCCCCATTTAAATCAAATAAATAAATTTAAAAATATTTCAAAAATTTTCGGAAAGGGAAGCTACAGGCCTCATTATACAGGCTTTTCTCCAACGGTCATGGAGTAATGGAGATTGAAAGCAATTTAATCCAGCCATTAAATAATTAAACGTTACAAATAATTCAAATAAAAACATGTGATACAATGTATCTGGACAGGATTTAAGATGTCAAATGTTACCAATTTATTGGATTTATAACGGTCAAAAATAAATAAGAAGGAGCCTTGAATCTCTAAGTAAAAATTGGACTTGAGCTTTTGCTTAAAACAACATATGTTGCCAACAATCCCCCCAAAAGGTCAAGTTCCAAAGTAGTAGATGGAAAGAAACAAGAGATGAGAAGAGTAAGAGAATTTTTGGACAGTTATATACTATGCATAAATGAGATGGACTACAGCCTTGAATCTCACGTAGTGACTATTGTCTTTATCTGAAGAAGTGCTTGATAGACTACGTCTTGAATCAGTCTTCTTGTACCAGATTCAGACAATAGCACACATAGTATGCTAGTGGTACTTGGGGCTTTCGGGTGGCACGTTTGGTTGGCCATGCGCACTTTTATATATTCATGAGAGTTGTCTAGAATCGCCATGTCCTATAGTCGCGGCCCTCACGACCTCTCATATAGGTAAGTCCTCAAGGGTTGGTGATAGGAATGAACCCTGCATATCATGCTTGGACATATTAAAAGTTTAAACTCACCCTATCTATATCACACAAGGAACACTGTCACCTAGGGATGGGGTATTAATGTATACATGTATAGCCTCTTGGGCTTTTATTTTAAAGAGAATTTAATCTCAAGTTCAGTGTTCCATAATAGTCACATAGTCCAGCTTGTTCCTACCCATTGAACCAGCTTCTTGGGATCTCCAGTCAGACTCGGTTGGGTTGCCACTGCTGGTGACTAAACTATGGGCTTAACCCCATCCCCTTCGATGATTCTAGGAATAATTTTCTAGACAAACTCTTCGTCAAGAGTAAACAGACTCTTCGTCAAGAGATCTGTAAAGTTCTTTTATAATCAATAACCACATTTTTGCCTTTTAGGCTCTTTTAATGTCTTGAAATACAGCTGCAAGTACCTGTTCATCTTAAAATTTACAAGATCATGCTTTACCAGTTATTTAGCATAATTTATAGAAATGACAGGTACAGAAATATGTATATCATGTATATGCATAATGAGATGCTTAATCTGTTTAATACTTCATGAAGTCATAGCAAGAGTAAACTTTAGACTTGGATCTATTTGATATTTACATAGTAAGATATCTGATCCATTCAGCTTTAGTACAAGCTATGTTTAAGTATACAATTTCAAATTTTTTGATACTCCTAGCTATGATAGTTTGTCACATTGACCTATCAACTTATGGGTATCAAAGTTGTTCCACAGATGAAACCTTAAACTGAATCTTAGTGATCTTTAGTGTCTTTATATCCGAAGAAAATGTCATGTAATGACTCAGAAAGACACTTAAGAATTCTATGAAACCAATAATAGTCAATTTCTTTAGAAATTTTTTATTTGACTAAGCTAGATGTTTGGGTTACTCATAAATCATATTTGTGACATCAGAATCAAAGTGTGTGATTCCACTAATTTAGTATAAGCCCTAAGATAGTGAGTCAAAAAGCATCAGAGTCTATCACTTCTGAAAGTAAGACACAGTAAATTTTAGTCTTGGCTTTAAAGATTTATCTTTACTTGTCGTGTTTACAAAATGACAGTCTAAGTACTAGAATAATAGTTTAAGTAATTTTGCTAATAAATCTTAAAAAATCTTTAGTTTATCAAGTGTTGATTAATTTGGGTTAGCTGTAGGGGTCGGTTCCCATCTAGCGGAGGTCCACAGGGGGGCGATTAAGTACCGTATCGCTTAGGGCTATTTACGTCCGGTTGACAGAAGGACCCTTTCGGCTTGTACCCAAATTAATCTCAACTTTTAAAACTTAGATTTGAAAGAATTTGCAATTTCACTAACTATTTTCTTTTGACTAACTTGTTTGAACGTGTCAAAGGATATTATAATATCACTGTTTATATGCAAACCAATGCTTGTCCAACATAATTTAAATTTTGTGACAGAATAATATTGTAGTTTCTTTGTCTGAGTAGAAACTCTAATATATGACACAATGATCATTTAAGGTTCAAAATTGTAAATCGATCAAGGAACGAATATGATCCATTATAACCATAAACCAAGAATTAATGATGGCTTACATAATTCATATATTTGTCCAATTAAATTTAGTAATCAAAATGAAAAGAATTGTAAATGTGAAAAATTACCTTTCCACGTGATCGGAGCAATTTTGTACCTTTTGATTTCGGCTTAGTAATAGCCCTTCAGAAGAAATGTCAATTTGTACATTATTTTGAGAGATTTTTTATCCCTTAGCATGTTTGCTCCTTTTCTAACATGTCCCAACTTCTAATACTTCTGACTTGAAGAGATGATATTACAAATATAATGTTCGAAAAGGTTAAAATATCTAATAATTCGGTCTTCAAAAATAATAAATGTTAGTTTTCATAAGAAATATAATTAAAATGATGAAGACCTTGTTCATTCTAGCACAACAATGTATTTATGCACAATAATACAATTTTGTAATAAATTTTAACAGTAACAATAATTCAACAATATTTGTAAAATAATCAGATAAATAGTTTTGTTAGATATTTCTTAATTACAAAAAATCCTTATTAATTCTGTAGTAAAAAATCAATACATACAGTCATACATATTTATATCATCAATATGATACATTATATTAAAATACCGAAAAAGTAAATAATGCAGCAAGAACAAATACCAAACTATGACCGATTAATCATGTATAATTTTTCAAATCAAAAGTAATCTAAAGATCCAAAACATAAAATAACTGTAGAACTTTAGTTACCATTGGATTTCCTTTGGATCCATCTACACCAATAGAAGACTCCTTATTTGTGAAGGAACAAAGTACCTTAATATTTAATTATGGCTACTAAACGATCCCTTAAGCATAAAAAATTAGCAAGTGTGCAAGTGTAATATACACATCTTTAGCAGCCAAAGAATAATGTAAGCTAAATTTAAAGAACCAAATATAGTTAATGGTCGAAACTTTTTAATATCATCACGTTACACGAGATATTGACTTATACAAATATTACGAGCAATTTTTGATGGGATCGTCTCAAATCCAATAAGATTATACTGACTCATATAACAATCAATCAATTTTATGAAAACTTATAATATATATTTATTATAAGTTTATAGATCGACAAGCAACTTTTTTTTCTTTTTGTGTGTGCGTAGAAAATGAGGGTGATGTAAATAGACTTGGTTTCCACCCTATTGAGTTTGAAACTCAATATGAATGGAAACAAATCTAAAAACACAAGACGAGCCTCCAACCCAAATAAAATTAGTAATCAAAGCAAAAAATTTAAACTTATAATAAAAATTATCGGATGAATTATAATTTCCAGTAAATTACTTCATATAAAAATAAATGATTTGTCTAAATTTTTTTAATTACTCAAAATCTATAATTTCAATAGAATTTATTTATTTCTATCATTATTGCATTTATAGCAATATTAATGTTGTTGTAACCGACTGCTTCAAATGAGTGTTATTTGATTGTGATATTTTATACAATAACTAGAGTAAATTGTTAAGAAGACTTATTTAGTATATTGGGTGTTAAGAAGACTTATTTAATATGTGGTAAGTAAATTATCGGATGAATTATAATTGTTCAAATTCAGTTTTAAATTATCGGATGAATTATAATTTCCAGTTAATTTCTTCATATAGTGATATACAAATTTTTATTTATGTCTAAGGTACCGTTTGGGAATGGTGGAAAATGGGAGGAAGGAAAAAGTTGAGGGGAAAGTGAGAGGAAAATTTTAAATGATGGTGTTTGGAAAGGGGGAGAGAACATGGGGGAGGAAAATTTGAGAGGAAAAAGTAGGTGGGTCCCACCAAAAAATTTTCCTCCCAAATGTGGGAGGAAAATGGAGAGAGATGAGAGGAATTTGAGTGAATTTATCCCACCACCCCTCAAAAAGTTAAAATTAAATTATCATTTGAGAATACCAAGGAGGAAATAGTAATTATACCTATATCCATAAACAAATAAAAAATTATTTTTAAACTTTTCCTTCCCCTACTTTTTGTCCATCCAAACAAAGGAAGGGAAAATTAACTTTTCTCCATTTTCCTTTCCCTCCATTTTTCTTCCCCTCAAATTTTCCTCTCCCTCCCCCCCCAATGTTCCCAAACACAGTGTAAAGTGCAAAATCTAAAGTAGAGAGGCTTAATTGGAACTTGCCAAAGTACACAAGAAAGGAAAAGAATCTTACCTAACATTTATGGCACCTCCTATAACACTTCTGTACCATGCAGGTACTATAGTGATAACTACTCCATTCTCCTCTTCTTATTATTATTATTCTTCTTCTTCTTAATGAAGACTCCAAAATCGAAGATCACTCCAACCTACTTCTCTACTTCTCGAGGTGTTGTCAGTACAAGAGCCTCACACCTCCATAAATAGTTCATTTTTGTCATACTCGAAGATCTCCCTGATAGGGCTGCCCTTCCTAATGAAATTGTCAAAGAAGAACTTGCTCCGGTCGGTGACATCTTTGACTCGGATACAGGAAGCAGTGACTCGCTGGGTTCGAGAAGGTTGGAGATGCGGCTGCACGAACATGCGCACACGGAGGAGGGCGCTGCCGGTCACGCGTGCACCTCCGACGACGTGGTGGAGGTCCGGCGAGGGTGCCAGGTCGTGCAGCGGTCGAAGGGAGTTCACCGGGGCACGTGCGGATCACGGGGGCCGTGCGGGGTCGGTTGGCCGACGTGCGGCGACGTTGCCGCAGCGCTGTTGCACGGGTGGCCCCACGGTGGCGTGGTCATGGCCGGATGCGACGACAGGTTATCGATCGCGCGGGTCATCCGGCCGGCGGTGGCGGACGCTGGTGGCGTCGCGGGAAGGAAGGCTTCGCGGTGGTCGCTGCCGCTGTCGCGGTGGTCGCTGCCGCGGGAAGGAAGGCTTGTTCGCGTCGCCGGCTCGACGGTGGTCGGGTTGGTGCGTCCATGGGGTTGGGTGAAACAGCGTTCTATATAGGTTGGGTTGTATAGATAAGAAATGTAAGGTTTTAAAGAGAGGTGAAGCTTCCGTTCCTTATATATACTTGGTATGTATAAGCATAGGTTAAAAGTCTGTTACCAGCAGGATATTGGTTTCAAGTTTATTTACGGAGAGAAGAAATATATTGGGATATGTTTAAACTGAGAGAGAAGCCACTAGATATATTGGTCGATTCCTTCTAAAGATATATATATATATATATATATATATATATATATATATATATTTTTTTTTTTTTTTTTTTTTTTTTTTTTTTTTTTTTTTTTGAAGCATTGGGTAATTGTGGCGAACTCGCCTCCACTGGGGCTCGAACTCCTGACCACTTGGGCCGCATGCATCTCTCTTAACCACTAGGCTAGAGGTCATATATATATATATATATATATATATATATATATATATATATATATATATATATATATATATATATATATATATATATATATATATATATATATATATATATATATATGATAAAAAAAAAAAAAATATAGGGGAGATGATAAACTAGAGATGATGGCTGGGATTTGAGATTTAATTCGCATCCCATGGTGGTTATATGCCAGCATCCACACAGTAAACTTAGGATAGATAGATCAAGTTTTAATTGAGGATTTAAATAGAAATTGATTATTATTGCTGTTATTAGTAACTAAATCTAAAGAGATCTAAAAATAAGAAAAACTATATATATACACATTTAATTATTTATATATACCCCCACACATGTATATATCCATATACGCATATCCCATATATATAATATTCTAATCAAATGACCTAAACGATATTTAATAGAAATTAACAAATAGATTTGTACATAACAATTATTTATGAAAATAAATAATAGACCTTTAAAATAAATCATCAATACATATGTACAATATACATCCACGTGGACGTCTTTAGACGCACTATCCGACTACATAGGCTTTGGTTTGGAACGGTCAAGTCCGGACTAGTTGGGCGCAACCGGGTGTCCTAAAAGTCAAAAGTTCTTAATAAATAATAATTAAATCGTCTATGGGTTAAGTCACAACTTGGCCTGGTTTTTTTTTCTAGTTAGAACACACCTATCGCTCTACCTTCCCTACCATGACTAGAAAACTAGTCAAAGCACACATTTATAGTATCCGTGCCAAAATTCCTAGTCGATATGCATCACAAAACTTATCCATGGCTAAGACTATATATATATATATATATATATATATATATATATATATATATATATATATATAGGCTATTATAAATATAATCATATATATTTTTCTAATCAATTATATTTTTCTAATCAAATTAGGCTAAGTGTGGTTGGCTAGGTTAGGGTCCAATTATATTTTTCTAATCAAATCAAACTCGAAAAGTCAACCTATGAGTCTCTTGTTCCATTTGCAAATAAATAGCACATAGAAACTCGATTGAGTGGCACACCCTTGGCATGTGTGTCGTAGACTCAAAATGGATCAAAACCATATATTTGGTCAAGTGGTTTTGATCGATGTCGAGTTTAGAACTCACGTTGGAAGTTAGGTCTAGAATTACGGTAAATAATCAAATGGCCGAAATTTGACCCGAAGTTGCGCGAAGTCAAAAGGATGCTAGGAGACAAATTTGGATGGGACATGATGTACCAAATTGAAGGTCATCCTATCTACTATAAAATTCATGAAGGACGTTTCAAGAGAGGGCATGTCTTGAGCTCCAAGAGTCAAAGACACGAAAAAATATATCTATAATCAAAATTAATAAGAAAATACAATACAATAAATATACAATCATCTAATCGCATAAAATAAATAGAAAAAATCCCCAAAAAATTAGGGTCCTTACATTCGGGGCGAGCTTGGCCCGAGTTCGGATAGAAGGATTTCATGGTATTTTGGTTCATAATAGATTTTTGGATGTAGGTTTGGTTTGGAGAGAAAAGGGTTTTATTTTTGTGAGAATGAACTTCTCAGTACCAGTGACCCTATCTTTCTATTAAGTTTTAATTAGTTTTTTATAGTATGTATCATAATGATGCTACTGGTTCAATCATTTCTATCAAGATGTTTTAGAACAGTGCTATAATAAAAATTGTTTTGGTAATAATCTTGCAGAAGATTTTGTGTCATTGGATTTATAAATTATTCTCTGGTTTTATAAAGCGGTAGGAGGTCCTCAAATCTTATGTCAAGGGCCGCAATGGAAAAGGACCTACACTAAAATCATGGTCGGATACACGTTTGGGAAGTCATGTTGCTAGTATAAAAATGGTAAGATTTCAAGCTTCTCAGATAAGAGATGTATTGCTTCATCTAGTTGAACATAGTGTTAATAAGACCACAACGAGTGATGTTGGGTCTTTAGCGAATTATGGACTTCGAAACTTTGATTTCTCATTAACATGGTGATTTGGTTCGAAAGTTTGTAAAAAGTGAATAAAGTTAGCAAAATTATCCAGGGGAAAGAAATAAATATTGAGGAATGTATAAATTTCTTACAAGGTCTCATTCTTTTTTAGAAGAGTACATGAATACTGAATTTGAAATTGCAAAGAGTGAAGCTGAAAAGATTGCTTTGGAAATGGAGGTTGAATCCACTTTTAGTAAAACTCGTGTTCATCACAAAAAGATTTTTCTTTATGAGAATGCTAGGGATGGACCAATACAAGTAGCTGAAGAATCTTTTCGGGTTAATTATTTTACAGTAACAATTGATAGTACTCTTTATTCACTCAAGTCAAGATTTGTGTAGTTTCAAAATATAAAGCCACTTTTTTATTTTTATTTAACATGAGCAAGTTAATAGCGTAAAGGTGAGTGTTTGACTCATTCATGTGTTACACTTGAGGATTTATTTTTTGAAATATGGAGATGATCGGATATTGATGCATAAGAATTTTTTCAGAATTGCAGTTGTTTAGGGAAGCATTACCAAAGAGGTTAACCAAACCGATTGAAGTGTTGGAGTATATTGTTAGTGCCGAGGCACAATTTTCGATGGAAAATTCTGAAACGAAAACAATTGTAAAGACAACGTTTCAAATGCAACACCTTAAAGAAGATGTGCAACAGAGATCCTGGAGGATTCTGAATTACGAGGATCTAAAAAGATTCTACGTAATACACAAAAAATCTAAAGAGACTTTTGTGCAAGCGACTATCGACAGTAGAGCTTCTAAAAAGAAGTTACTGTAAAAGGCAACAGCAGTGATGACAGGCGAGAATGAAATGCTGGGGTGAATGAACCACCGTTGCTCAAAGCTTTATTCGCCCCCACACGAGCACGAACAGATTCCAGGAACCAGCAAGTTCACGAAGAACTTCTGGAACGCTCGTAAGTCAATATTTGAGACTTGAACGGGCTTCCTGGACTTTACAGACTCCCTTCACTCTCTTCTTGGTGCATCTTTCAAACGAGGCCAAGGGGCTCTATTTATAGAGTGGAGTTGAGACTTCACCTCTTCTCCTATCCGATGTGGGACTAAAATACCAATACTCAAAAATAGAGTTTGATATTTTAGATCATCCCACAATCAGCATAGAAGTGTGCCAGTCCACGCCTACCCCCCGAATACTCCCGTGCATGCACGAGACATCCTGGAGTCCGAGTCCGTACAACAAAAATTAACTTGCATCCTTGTTGGATTTAATCCTTTTTCCTTCTAGGAAAATACTTCCACATGGCACAAATTTGTGCCCCACGACACCTCATGTGCACACCTCAACACAAGCAATGCATTATATTGAGATACTCACCATTTGGTGTAGCCGATGTGGGACTATCTTTTCTAATCCAAAGGCAAAAATACCAACAATCCCCCATATATCTCAATATATGGGTTGAGCGTTCCCCACAGTGACTGCCCATCATGCATTATGAGAGATGTCACTACGACTTGAATCTTCCCGCATAGGTTAAATAACAGCATGATACAAGAATGGACTAAGCCTTGAATTCTGTACCATAACTGCAATTCTTTCTACTCATATAATGACATCAACTGTGCTTCTGGCTGCACATTGAAGGCCCTGTGCCAGCCTGGTTTCAGTGTATAATTTTAGGCGTCTACAAGTTTACCCTCAAGAGACGGCCTGATATCTCTTTTCATACACTATAGGTGAGTTCTTTATTAAAGAGATATGGCATGAAGCCTTGCGCTTCCTTGCGGTGCTACGCCGCTATGACATGGCCTGAAGCCGAGGCATTACCCCTACCTGGGAACCTCATCGTAGTGTCATACTACTGTAGCATGAGGTCACAAGCCTCTTTGTAGTGCCAAACTACCCAGCATGAAGCCTAAGGCTTCCTTGCGGTGTTACGCCGCAACGACATGGCTTACAATACCGAGGCTTTACCCCTACCTGGGTACCTCATCGTGGTGTCGTGCCACTGTAACATGGGGCCATCCTCCCCTTTGTAGTGCTGTCTACAACTCTTTAATTACATCATACAGCATTAGGCTACCTGCCTATTTGCGGTGCTACGCCGCTATGACTTGGCTTGCAAAGTCGAGACATTACCCCTACCTGGGAACCTCATGGTGGAGTCACCCCACTGTAGCATGGAGTTTCACTCCTTGTAGTGCTGCTCTACCGTGCTTCCTGTAAAGTACACCAGGCATTCACTCTGCCTGAGAACTTATTAAGGCGTTTAAGCCAATCTTCCACAGGATCTGTTTTGTCCGTAGAAAATACATAGTAGACAACAGTGGTTATGGATCCGTATCCCTTTCATGTTCCAGAGAACAAGTACCCACTGTTACCTGATAGTTTCCCAGTCAGTGATCCTCCTTTGAACCAAAAGTTAGATGTCTAGTAGATTTCTCTTTGAACTAATAACATAAAACTTTATGGTAGGATTACAAAGACACACTATCAGAATGCCTTCAAGCCCATTTTACAAGCTGTGTCATCGACCAGCTGGCACTTGAGGCCCTTCGTGAACGGATCCGCCAGGTTCTCCTGACTCCGAACATCAATCACTACAATAACACCTCTCTTGATAAGATCGTGTACTGCTCTGTGCTTCAACCGTACCGTTCTTTTCTTTCCGTTGAAGAGTTCATCTGATGCCACTGCCGCTGTCGCCTGGTTGTCACAGTATATCGGTATTGTCGGTATCTGAGCTCCAACCACCGGAAGATCATACATGAGCTCCCGAAGCCACTCTGCTTCATCTACAGCAGCATCCAATGCAAAGAATTCAGATTCCATGGAGGAGCGAGATAACATAGTATGCTTCTTCGACTTCTACGATATAGCAGCTCCGCCCATGGCGAATACGAATCCACCTGTGGAATACTCACTCTCCATATCTGAATACCAGCTAGCATCACTGAAGCCTTCCACTACTGACGGATCTCCGCTGTAGAAAAGTGCATATGTCTGAGTTTTCTTGAGATATCTTATAACACGCTTCACAGCTTTCCAGTGCTCAACGCCTGGATTGCTAGTGAACCGACTCAGCATTTCCACGGCAAAAGCTATGTCAGGCCTTGTGGCAGTAGTAGCGTTCATCAAGCTTCTGATGACGCTAGCGTACTCCAACTGTCTGACGCTTTTCCTCGAATTAGGCTCCAGCTTCTGATCACTCCGGTACGGTATATCAATTATGGGAAGATCTTGATACTCGTAGCGAGTGAGCATCTTCTCAATATAATGAGATTGTGACAGCGCTATTCCAGTGCCTGTCCGGATGATCTTGAGCCCCAAGATTACGTCGGCATCCCCCAAGTCCTTCATACTGAACTTGGTCGAGAGGAATTTCTTTGTCTCTGTGACGCAGCTTAAATCCGTACCTAGGATTAGCATGTCGTCCACGTAAAGACAAACGATTACTCTTCTTCCGTCAGCAAACTTCGTATAGACACACTTGTCTGTTTCACTGACCCTGTAGCCATTTGACCTTATCACCTTGTCAAACTTCTCATGCCACATTTTGGGAGCTTGTTTCAAACCATATAGAGACTTCATCAACTTGCAGACTTTGTCTTCCAGACCTCTGACGACAAAACCTTCTGGTTGTTGCATGTAGATCTCTTCGGTCAGCTCGCCATTAAGGAATGCCGTTTTCACATCCATCTGATGTATCACCAGCTTGTGTATTGTTGCTAGAGCAATTAACAATCTGATGGTTGTCATCCGAGCTACTGGAGCATAAGTGTCAAAGTAGTCGATCCCCTGCTTCTGAGCAAACCCCTTGGCCACTAGCCTGGCCTTGAACTTGTCAATGGTTCCATCTGCTTTCATCTTCTTCTTGAAGATCCATTTGCATCCGATGGGTCTTGCTCCTTCTGGCAGGTCAACCAATACCCATGTGTTGTTGGAGGTGATTGAGTCAATCTCGTTGTCTATCGCCTCCTTCCAGAAAATAGCATCTCTGGTCTTCATCGTCTCATCATAGGTAAGCGGATCTGCTTCCACATGATAGGTGACGAAGTCATCTCCGAAGTCTTTCGGCCTCCTCGTTCGCTTAGTTGACGGCTCAGCGAGTTCTGGTTCAGCTGGTGTCTCCTTGACGACAGCTTCATCTTGGACTACTGGTTCATTAAAGACTTCTGTCTGCTTTGTACCCTCATCATTCTCCGGAAGATCCGCGAGAATAATATTCTTGTGTTTTGCAAACTTGTCTTCAAAGTATTCAGTATCGCGAGATTCGATGATATGGTTTGACTCGATATCAAGGAATCTCCGAGCATCACTCTTCTCGGCATACCCCAAGAAGATCGCCTTCGTAGTCCTTGTCCCCAGCTTCTGAATCTTCAGATCCGGGAGCTTCACATAAGCCAGACACCCCCACACTCGAATGACATTCAAGTTAGGTCTGACTTTGAACTAGAGTTCATGAGGAGTTATGTCGAAAGTAGCATATGGCACTCTGTTCATAATGAACGTTGCCGTTAGTGCAGCTTCTCCCCAGTAGCACTTTGAAAGACCCACAGTCAACAGCATGGAGTTCATCATCTCTGTCAACGTTCTGCTACTCCGTTGGATTGAGGAGAGTACGGAGCCGTTGTCTCATTGATGATTCCATGTTCTTTGTAGAATGATAAAAATTCATGAGACCGATACTCTCCGCCTCGATCACTCCTTAACCTCTTGAGTTGTTGTCCAGTTTGCCGCTCATCCTCGGCCCTGAACTCCTTGAACTTTTCGAATGCTTCGTCTTTAGACTTGAACAAGTAGACGAAAGCATACTTTGAGAAGTCATCGATGAAAGTAATGAAATACTTCATCCCGACCTTTGTAGAGAATTGTTTGAAGTCACAGATATCTGAGTGAACCAACTCCAGAAGATCTGTGCTTCGATGGACCCTGTGAAAGGGTTTCCTTGTGATCTTCGTCTGAGCACATACTTCGCATTTCTCTACCTTACCCCCACACTTGGAGATAAGTCCTAGACTAGACATTCTGTTAATCCTTTTACAATGAACATGTCCTCGCCTATTATGCCACAACTCAAGAGAATAATAAAAAAAGTGATTGCATTTATATTATCATGCTGGATTACAACAAGCTGAATCTTGTACATTCCTTCAGTTTGGAAAACTTTTCCGAAGAATGTACCCTTCTTGGACATCACCAACCAGCCAGCATTGATGTCCATCCTCAAGCCTGCGTTACAGAGCAGACTTCCAGAGATCAGGTTCTTAGCAATTACTGGAACATGCTTCACACCTTGAAGCGTCAGAGTGTTCCCCGATGTGAGTTTCAGCTCCACCGTCCCAATCCCCAGTACTTCAGCTTGTGCCTGGTTTGCCATTATGACCTTCTCTGAAGTTGGCTCATAAGAGACGAACCAGTCTTTGTCTGAACATACATGGCAGGTCGCACCAGTGTCTATCCACCAGTCCAAGTCAGCCCCCATAGTTGCAACCTGTGCTATCATGGCAACTAGATTAGTAATCATAGAAACCTTACTAGGCTCACCTTGTTCTTTGGGCTTGGACTTGCATTCGGATTTGTAGTGGCCCTTCTTGCTACAATTGAAGCAAGTCACATGGGACTTGGACTTCTGCTGCTTGAAAGCAGGACCCTTCACTTTCAGATTCGTGAAGTCCTACTTTTTACGATGAGAAGCAGCCTGCTTCCCCTGGTATTCTCTGGTTTGGACCAGATTTGCCTACGCCAGTTGCTTGGACAGAGTATCCATCTTTTGTTGAGAGCGCATCTCGTCCTCAACATGGATCTCTTGCAAGAAATCTTCCAAGCTAATTACCATCTTCTTTCGATGCATCCTTGCATAGAAGTTGCTCCATCCTGCAGGAAGTTTCGCGACGATCCCTCCAACGACAAACTTGTCGACGAGGGGCATATTCTCGTCTTCTAGTTTCTGACGCAACTTCAGAAACTCCTTCACTTGGGGCAGCATCGACTTCTCGTCTTCGAAGGTCCACTTATGGTATTTTTCTACCATGAAGATCTTGGACCGGTTCTTGTCATCTTCATAGAGCTTTCCCAAGGAGTCCCATATCTCTTTGGCAGATGTCTTCTTGGAGTAGGACTCTGCCAGAGAGTCTTCCATGGAATTGAGTATCAGTAGTTTACATATACTGTTTTCTCTCTTCCACTTCGCTTGCTTAGTTGTAGTAGCGGCCACAGCCGCAGCAGATCCAGTGGTTGGAACGATCGATTCTTCTTCTGACAGCACGTGATCAACATTCACGAGTTAAAGATTTAAAGTGACCTTTCATTTCCATATCTGGAAGTGTTCGCCATCGAATTTCTCCAACTTGTTAAAACTGGTATCGATGAGCGAAGCACGAGAGTTATCCATCTTCTCAATAAAGCTTTGAGATTGTTAGTGCCGAGGCACCATTTTCGATAGAAAATTCTGAAACGGAAACAATTGTAAAGACAACGTTTCAAATGCAACACCTTAAAGAAGATGTGCAACAGAGATCCTGGAGGATTCTAAATTACGAGGATCTAAAAAGATTCTACGTAATACACAAAAAATCTAAAGAGACTTTTGTGCAAGCGACTATCGGCAGTAGAGCTTCTAAAAAGAAGTTACTGTAAAAGGCAACAGCAGCAATGACAGGCGAGAATGAAATGCTGGAGTGAATGAACCACCGTTGCTCAAAGTTTTATTCGTCCCACACGAGCACGAACAGCTTCCAGGAACCAGGAAGTTCACGAAGAACTTCTGGAACGCTCGTAAGTCAATATTTGAGACTTGAACGGGCTTCCTGGACTTTACAGACTCCCTTCACTCTCTTCTTGGTGCATCTTTCAAACGAGGCCAAGGGGCTCTATTTATAGAGTGGAGTTGAGACTTCACCTCTTCTCCTATCCGATGTGGGACTAAAATACCAATACTCAAAAATAGAGTTTGATATTTTAGATCATCCCACAATCAGCATAGAAGTGTGCCAGTCCACGCCTACCCCCCGAACACTCCCGTGCATGCACGAGACATCCTGGAGTCCGTGTCCGAGTCCGTGTCCGAGTCCGAGTCCGCACAACAAAAATTAACTTGCAT
Source organism: Iris pallida (assembly GCA_029216955.1). Lineage (NCBI taxonomy): Eukaryota > Viridiplantae > Streptophyta > Magnoliopsida > Asparagales > Iridaceae > Iris > Iris pallida. The sequence goes on along the minus strand of JANAVB010033815.1, from coordinate 2,957,251 downwards.
CCTTGTTGGATTTAATCCTTTTTCCTTCTAGGAAAATACTTCCACATGGCATAAATTTGTGCCCCACTACACCTCATGTGCACACCTCAACACAAGCAATGCATTATATTGAGATATTCACCATTTGGTGTAGCCGATGTGGGACTATCTTTTCTAGTCCAAAGGCAAAAACACCAACATATATCAAAATTTGAGTCTTGGTTTTTCTAATACTTGGATAGCTTATATAATATTGACTATACCAGTTACAATAGTCATTCTGAAAAAAGTTTTTCTAAGCTGAAGTTGATAAAAAAAAAACTACCTCCGATCAACTATGTTACAAGATAGATTGAATATTTTGTCCATGTTGCTTATTGAGAAAAAAAAAACTTAACATCTAAACTTGATCATAACGATTTAATTGACAATTTTGCACATGAAAAAGCAAAAAGAGCGTGAACTTCTTCTTCTTAGATTTAGTTGAGTGTTATTTGATTTAATAAATTTAGAACATGGGGTTGCTTAATTTATTGAATCCTAGTGAAAATTTATGTGTATTCAACGACTAATTATATTATATTTTGGTTTTATTAGATTTGCTGGATTTTGAATATATAAAAAATATATAGAGAGAGAGGGGGATAAAGGACCTCATTTTTTGCACTTGTCTACGCCCTCCAAACTGTTGGACCCGGCCATGTTCGTGACAAAGAAAAGATTGTAGTACTCGTAGTTGAATTGGCTTTGCTTGTAACAACAACTAAAATGCAAAGTCTATTTTGTCCGCCCGCAGGCAGCCCCGTGCTGGCCCGTGCCAACGTGGTAGGCAGCCATTGGACCCTTTGCTAAACTGGGCCCACCCCAAACAGGGGAGCCAATGCTATCTGCCACGCGGGCGCGGGCCAGCTCTGCGGGGGGACAACCTAGCAACTTCCTAAATAAAATGTTGGAAGAATTCTTGTGATTCTTGATCGGACTGAGTCGTAACTTATGATTAGTTTGTAAGTAATTACATCCTTAGTACATCTTGCTTACAAAAAGAAGCAATTAAGTAGTTGTTGTAGTATAGTGCTAAGTATTTGTGCCTGTCACGCGGGTGACCTGGGTTCGATCCCGACAACGGCAATTTTTTTTCAATAAATGAATTTTTGAAAAATAATTCATGCACGGGTTCTCTTATACTCTGATTGGGTAAAGTGCATGTAAATCCTCCTTAGATTTGCCTTATTAGCAAAATAAGACTTGTTAGAAAAGTAATCCAATTGATCCCACCTTAGATTGCCCGCGTGAGCAAAAAAGCCTCTACGTACCATCTATAAGCCATTAGAAATGGTTGTTAATGACTTTTTTTAAAAAAACTCCTAAAATATCCCCCTTCCCTACCAACCCCCCTTCTCCCTCCGAAGCCAGCCCCCTCCCCCCCCTCCCTCCGCCGGCCAGCCACCCAACCCGCCCCCTCCCCCCACTCCTCCCTCCGTCGGCCAGCCCCCGACCCCCCTCCTCCCTCCATCGTCCAACCCCCCACCCCCGAACCCCCCTCCTCCCTCCGCCGTCCAGCCCCCTCGACCCGTCCCTACCACCGGAGAGAGAGGGGAGGGGGAGCGAGTGAGTAGGGGAGGGATAAAATCATCTTTTTAGACGTATTTTAACGGCTGTTAACGACGGAAGTGCAAACTGAGCAAAAATAAAAATACAAGGTTCTTTTCAAACTATAAGTCTTTAATTGTATTTTTCTTACATCTAAGGAGGGTTTATATGCACTTTACCAACTCTGATTTAATTTATATTTTTATTAAAAAATATAAAAAGAAGATCGATTAACACACCTGGTAGGACTCGAACCCATAGGGGTGTCAACGGATGCTTATGGATATGGATAGGACAATATCCTTATCCAAATTTTTTTTAATGATATTCGAATCCGATCCGATATCTGAACAACTATCTCTTTTAACACTTCGAATTCGTATCCGTCTAGTTTAGCGGTTATCATATAATATTCGATTCGATTACCTAAAAGTATTTGAATGTTATTATTCAAATATCCAAAATCCGAGATATTAAAAATTTAGTTATTATCCAAATATCTGAAAACCAAATACAATTGTTTTATTTGAGCCCTTTCCTCTTCTATTAAAAATTCCAAGAATGCTCAATTTGAGTCGACCATATATATAAAGAAAAAAAAGAACATATATATATATATATATATATATATATATATATATATATATATTGAAAGAAGGTAATTGTGGCGAACGCGCCCACCGGGAATCGATCTCCTGACCACTCGGGCCGCGTGCATCTCTCTTTATATATATATATATATATATATATATATATATATATATATATATATATATATATATATATATATATATATATATATATATATATTGAAAGAAGGTAATTGTGGCGAACGCTCCCACCGGGAATCGATCTCCTGACCACTCGGGCCGCGTGCATCTCTCTTAGCCACTAGGCTAGAGGTCATTTGCAGTTTATATATATATATATATATATATATATATATATATATATATATATATATATATATAATTTTCTTTTTTTTAAACTGAAGTCTGTAGACTAAAGCCACCCAGCCGGCTTTGGCCCGGAGACTGTGGACAAATGCCACCCAGCCGCCCCCGTTGGGCTCGATCCTGAGACCTTCCCCCAACATGCCAACGGTCTTACCACTAGACTGTGTGCCATTGGCATACATATTTGAGCTCTTTCATCTTCTGTTGTAAACTGCAATTAATATATATTACTATTATATATAAATTATACCATGATATAAAGGTAGAAAAGTAATAAATGAATTGATTTATGCAAAAGTCAGTTGAGGATAAAATTTTTTAATCTTCTCTAGTAATTAATATATATTATATATACATTACGCTATAATATGTATAAAATTTTGGATATCCGAATTCGATATCCGAATTCGTTATCCGAAATTTATAATTTAAAGTCGGATCAGATATTAACGGATTCAAATACCTTAATAACCGAATTCGTACCCGAAAAAAGATAATATCCGATAATATTTCGGATATCCAAATCCGATATCCAAAATTTTGAATAATATCGGAAAGTTCGAATACGAAATCGAATCGAATTCTAATTTTTGACTATCCATTGACAGATTTAGAACCCACAGTCGCCTGATTAGAAGTCAGACGTCTTATCCATTAGGCCACGTGTGCTCTTTCATGCTATGATTTATTTTTGTTTTGGTTTTATGCGTTACTTTAAACAAACTGCTGCGGACCGAAAGAAATTTGTCTTTTCTTTCTCTATCGCACAAAAATAAAGGATTTTTTTTAAAATGGAGTTTTCCTGTCACGACCCGCACCTTGTGTAAGGGCACAGTACATAACAGCGTCCAGCCTACGTCGCAGAATCGGCGGTAGAACGCTGTATAAGGTTACTATCTGAACAACAACTCATGCAAATATATAATGTACTTGTCAAAACTCAACTCTGAACGGAGGACAAGTATAAGATATGATAATACACAATCACAGTCTAAGCACGATATGATAACACAGAATCACAAAAGCTATACTAACTCCAAAACAATAACAACTCTAATAAACTACTAAAATAATAATATCTCAAACAATCTCAAGACAAAGTCAAGATCTCAACTTATTACAATATAAGTTCAATATGAAAGTCTAAAACAAGTCTACCAAACTTATCTCCCGATCACTCCTGAGTGTCGAGGTCCAAGGTAGCTATACCGTCTCCGGATCCCAAGCAAGTAGGGCAAGTGTGCTCAGGGCAACCATCTGTAATATTTTTAACAGGTCCAGTCAGGACAGGAACGAGCACAACTCATCTAGAAATCCCAAGTAAATGAAAAAGACTATAAAGCAGTTATAGACAGTTATATTGATGAACATGGCAAGTTTAGACAGTTAATGGAAAATAGAACGACAGTTCGAACAAGGAAAATAAAGCTAAGAAACCAAAAGATCATGGCAATGAAGACTGTATATAAAAGCTAGCTGAACTAGAGTAATGATGATATAAACCCAAACAATACAATGTAAGACAAGTGTGATTCTGGTACGAGATGAGTCCAGTAAGGTAATTCTTGGAATGATTCTTGTAAGGTGATTCTTATATGAGTCTAGACAATATCCAAGTGTGTTTTAAAATACTGAGATCGAAATGTAAACGACTATAGGTAAATTTAGCACATCTCACACCTGGCCGAGTGTGGGATGGCTATTCTTCTTGTATGCTTCACTGTGGAGATTCTTGTATTTTGGAAATGTTTACACGTCTACTCAAGTATTTCCCTACCCGATAAGTACAAGTGAATTTCATAATCTGACACATAAAACGAGAACAACTCTAGCCGAACATAAAGATGTTTGTAAGTAATTCTTATAGATAATTCTTGTATGATTCGAGTCATGATTCTTGTAATAGAGGCTGGACAAGTAAGGTAAGTGTGTCGTATGCATGAATCCATAAATAGCAATCCGTGCTGGTAACAGAGAATCAATAAACTAACTAGAACTGAATACAGAAATTGAAAAGTAAATGAAAGAACTATCAGAGAATGTACTCGCCTGATACCCTGTGCAACTGATGGAAATAGACGTTTGAACCTGAGTCACAATATCCTAAATAAAGTAATATAGGTTATGATGTGTTCAAATATGTAATAAAGGAAGTCTACAATGCAACTACATAATTCTAAGTCAATCTAGGTCAAACTAAGTCAAAGAAAGTCAAACCAAATCAAACTAGGTCAAACAGGGTCAAAGGTTGACTTACAGATGACTTTTGGTCAACTGGTCAACTCTAGGTCAAACTAGACTAATGTTGACTAACAGTTGACTTTTGGTCAACTGGTCAAGTCCGATCAAGTCCGGTCAAGTTCTAGTCATTTCTAGGCTAAAGGTTGACTTTTAGTCAAAACAGTCAACCATGGTCAAACGGGGTCAACCCTAAGTCATGTACCCTATTCCTAACCAAGCTATCATAATTCTAACCATATATTAATCATGTTATCTCATCTTAAATATAGGGTATTACCTTAACTCTTACTCCATTCCCTTACCAAGGTAAACCCATTACCTTAGCCTCTAACCAACACCTTAACCTACTTTACCCTCACTCTACGTAACCCCCAATACCCTACCAAGGTATTCTAACCCTATCTTAGTATCTCGATATCGTACCATGGTATCTTGATATCTCACTTGCTAATAAAGTAAATATTCAATTACCTTAAGGTAAATGGTAACTTTGAGATACCATATTGGTATCCTTAAAATACCACTCTACTAAACTCTTACTAGCACTCTAACCAAGATACCACTTGGTATTCTATTCTAGACACTAACACACACTCTAACTTATCTAGGATACTAACATATATCTATTACCTACTATCTAACTCATATCATAACTTATCTCATATCATACCATATAACTTTTCTAACTTATTACCTATCTACTACCCAACTACAACCCTATATCAACAATCTAAACCACATCCTTAACTCACTAACTCACTAACACTAGGATACCATATCAACCTTGGTCATAAGGTAAACTAATCATTTACCTTGAAGGTAAAGGCAATTTTATATTTACCTTAAGATACTAACTTGGTATCATAAGATACCAAGATACCCCTCAATTATCTAATTAACTAACTATCTAATGTACTAACATAACATCTTAACATCTAACATATAACCTATAGAGACTAACTTGCTAATATACCAATATCTAGAACTAACATAACCTACTAACATATCAATATCTAATACACTAGATATCTAACATCAAACTATCTAACAACATATCAAATATCTAACAAAATACTAACCTCTACTATCTAACTAACACTCATACTAACAAATATTACCTAACAATAATATATATATGTACTATATCATACATATACTCTATGATACCTACATTCACTTAATATCTATACTACATAGGCTCATAGGTTACACAAAATACCTATGTCGTATAGTCACTCTTCTACTTAAAATCAATACTGTACCAATTGGGCCTTCATTAAATTCTAGGATTAAAGTATGTTGTATCCCTTCATATTAGCTTTCTAAAACTTTAAACAAGTCGCATTTTTGTATCTGGAAGCTCCCGGAATCGCGAAAACACCGAAACGTGTTCGTCTTTCGTACAGCTGACACTTAAACAATTCTATAAAAAGTTCTAGAATACATTTGACCTATTAATATATATATATTTGGAAAGCTAACTTCGATACGGTTCTTTTAAAAAAATGGGAGGTTAATCGGATTTCTAAGCTAAAATTTATAATATTTCTAAGTTGATATAGCTACTAAAAACGTGGATGAATATTATGACGAATTTGTGTTATTTTGGACAAAAGAAACACATGTAGGCCAAGATACTTGGATACCAACATAGGTATCCAAATGAAACTCATTCTAACCTTCATAACTAAGATCAATCCACTCTCTAACCATTCTAAAACTGAATTTAAAACACAATTAATCCTATTAGACAATAAACCAAATACATGGAGTGTCCTAATTTGGGATCTATCAAGTAGGACACAAAACACATATCTAAAATTCTCAAGAGAGCTCCAAATGGCCTCAAACTTGAATCTAAAGGGCGTACATGTATGGAGTTGGATCATATGTATTCAAAGCTAACTAATATGGATAGGAAATCAATTTAGAGGGTTAGTTTTACCTATTGGGAGTGGGATCCCAATGATACTCTCAGGGACACAGCTTCGATGCGAAGATCCTTGCAAAATGGGCACTCCTTCTTGCACTTTTCTCCAAATCTTTGCTAGCACCCTCCCTTGATAGTATGAGAAGGTTGGATGAAAGTTTTGGTGGAGGAATGAAGAGATTTGGAGATCAAATCAAAGAGGGAAGCTCTCTAATTTGGGGAAGAACACTTTGTGAAGGAAAAGAGGCAAGATGGAATGAAATAAAAGGAAGGGATGCTAACCTACCAATAGTGGCTGCCATTAAACCCTATTTGGGCCTTGGGGAAAAGCCCAATAAGGCCTCAACTAGTCCTCTTGGTTAATTTTTAGTTAGGTTCAAGTTTGTGATCAAAATGGTTAAATTTAAGCCTCTAACTTAACCAATCTAACAAGTAGGATTAGTCTAAACTTACTAACTTAATTAGTGGAGTTTGTGGACCATGACTAACTAATCTTGGGCTCCCGTTTAGAGTCTAAGCTATCCGGGTCACCAACACAAGTCGGAACGAAACGAAACTCAAACCCGACTAAACAAATCCCGTAAAATCAATATTAAAATATAAAAATTCTCAAAATATTAAAATATAAAAAATGACCAAAATCACAATATATCAAGTTAAATATTATTAAAATAATCTAAAATTCACCAATTAATCAAAATTCTAAATAATTCAAAAGTCCCAAAATGACCAAAATATTCTTAGCCTAAAAAATGGTAATTAGCTAATCTAATCACATGGGTTATGCCTCCATGGTCATGGTTAGTCTCTAGGCTAAGTAGCTCTAACACTAGCCAAAGAACAAGATCACAAAATACTAATTTAATGATATTAAAATAATCAAAATTTATCAATAAATCAATAACATGATTTAAACATATTATTAAATAATCAATTTTACAAAAGTTCAAAATTACCCTCATTTTAGAAAAGTGGTGGTTACATTTCTCCATCACAAACCCTCTCTTTCACACTCCCCCTCCTACTTCCTTCATCGTCATCTCTTTCCTATCCCACAATTTCTTCGATGACACTGACATGATAGCCAAGACTCCCTACCTCTTTAGAGCATGATAGTCAAAGACACACCTTACAGCAAGACGCAATAGTTATGTCTCATATCTCACTAGACAAGACATCTTTCTCAGGTGCGCCTTTTGACAAGACGTAACCAAGAAAAAGTGCGCCTAAGATTTATTTTTATATAATTTTTTTTGAGATATGGAGATTAGGGGTGAGGATTATTCGGTTTTGGATCGAAAACCGAATCGAACCGAACAGAATAAGAGATTCGGTTCGGTTTCAAAAAAAATTTGGTTCGGTTTCGTTTTTTATTCGATTTTGGTCCAAAATCGGAAATCGAATAAGAATTATACAATTATGTAAATATTCTCAATTTAAAAATGTGTATATTTTAAAAAACAACAATTCTATGTATGTATTTTGAATTTTAACTTTGATAATTTAACAACTACTCCAACATAACTTTAAAATTCAACAAATGTGTGCATGAAAATTATAATTTTTAATATAATTTAACTACGATTCTAACTTTAGATCCGACCCATTAATTTCAACCAAAAAAACCGAATAAACCGAATTATTATTCGGTTCGGTTCAGTTCGATTTTGACTAATTTGGTTCGATTTCGGTTTTGAATTTTCAGAATTTTGGTTTATTCGGTTTTGGCGAATTCGGTTCGGTTGAAATCGAATAAACCGAACGCTCATCCCTAATGGAGAAAGTTTTACCTTACAGAAGTGGGAGAGAGAGAGAGAGAGAGAGAACCCATCAAAGTGAGCTATAGTTGAACTAGAAAAAAAAAGTGGAGGAAAGAGAATACAAATTCTTGTGAATTCTATTGACTGATATCATTTGGTTATATTTTAAAATATATTTGTTGGTTTTTGTATGTTATTTGATTTTATTTTTTAACTTACTAATTTATTTATTATTTATGAATATTTTTTATTATTATTTTTTTTTGTATTTTGTTTTGCTCGTACTTATGTTTTAAGTGTGCATTAAGCCTCATTGTGTTAATTGGGTCGGGCTGGCCGACCCGGACCCGGTTTTGACCAGGTTTGATCGGGCCTGGGCCGGGTAGGGCGCAGTTTGGTTTGGAAGACGGGCCAGTCCGGGCTAGCCCAGGTCAGTGAACCCCAAGTCCTGCTCGGACTGAACCGGGCTTGGGCCGGGCCGGTTCAGGGTTGGACCGGTCAGCCCCGTTTGGTTTTAAAAAACTAAATTTTTATATGTTTTAAAAAATTTAATAATTAAAAAAATGGAAAATAAAATAAAAATTAGTACAATTAAAATTAGTACAGTTTAAAAATATTTTTATTAATGTTTAGAAAATTTCTATAAAAAAATATGTACATGTATAATAAAATTTAGAAAATTTGCACAATTAATTTGCGAAATAAAACATGAATAGAATGACTAATACAAGATTTGCATCATTTAAAAATTAATGATTAATATAAGATTATTAGTACATAAACTGCAATTAATGACTCATACAAGATTACTAGATGTCGATACATGATTTTAAATGCTGCGTAGCTTCCCTGTACCATTGTTATGATCCCATTTGAATCGTTTTCTACAATGCAAACATTCAACAAGAACTTTAGTGGAGTATTTTCTTTCGGTATCGACAGTTGCACGCTCATTGTAAACTCTGCTAAATTGATGCCAAATTGTTTATTCTGATTCAAGTTCTTGTTACGGTGCGTGTTAAGGTTGTGGTTGCTGATCTTGCGGTTGCTGATCTTGTGGTAGTTGATCATTATCCATAATATAAATCGTCTTTTTAAACTAGGTTGCTTGTAAAAATTGTCCGAGGAAAATAAATTATTGGTGTGATTTATTTTGAATATTTATGGCCTATTTATAGTTTTTGGGTGCAAATTATCTATTTTTTCCCACTCCCACCGGGAATCGATCTCCTAACCACTCGGGCCGCATGCCTCACCACTACCACTAGGCTACACTACACCAAAATGGACGATTTACGACAATTAGATTTGTCCAACAACAACATACTAAATCTGTCGTTTTTATTTTTGACGGATTAAATTTGTTGTTTAATATCAAAATATGCTTCACAAAAATAATATATTTAAATTCAATGGATTAAAACAATTGCTTAGTATTAAAATTGGGAAAATTTAGAAAATGCCCAAAAATTGCAAAAGTTTTATGAAAAATCTACCGTAAAATAACATTTTATCACGTGCCCAGAATTAGCGAAAAATATATAAAAGAGATCGGAATGAAATTTTTGCCCTCTAATTTATTGAAAACACCCACGAAACCTACTCTTCAAAAAAATGTTTCGATTCTTTCTCTTCTTCCATACGCTGCTCACTTTCGAATCTAGGTTTTCTCCTCCAAAATCTTCAAACCTTACTTCAAAAACTCGTCGGGATATTTCGAAAAGGCCGACAAACGATAAAACTGTTAAAATGAAGGTCCAAACATCATTTTTTTTGTGATTCTAAAATTTTGAAAGGCCGACAAACAATAAACCGTTTATCTTAGGCTTCTCGGATATACGCTCCTTTTGCGACAAATCGGGCATCGTTTCGATATCCCAGTCAAAAGTTATGGCCCTCTAAAGTTTTAACTGGTCATTCCCCGTGTTAAAATATAGGAGAATAGTCATTCTCCGTGTTAAAATACAGGAGAATAACCATTCTTCGTGGTAATATCACGAAGAATGACAATTCTCCGTGTTAATATCACGGAGAATTGCCATTCTTCGTGTTAAATTGACAGAGAATTGCTATTCTCCGTGATCAAAATGACGGAGAATGGCCATTCTCTGTCATTTTAACACGAAGAATGGCCATTCTCTATGTTAAATTGACGGAGAACCGTGTTAAAATGATAGAAAATGCCCACGTCCTGTGTTAAAATACAAGCGAATGGTCATTCTCCGTAATTTTAACACGGAGAATGTCCATTCTCCATTGTTAAAATCATGGAGAATGACGATTTTCTGTCATTTTAACATGGAGAATGATCATTCTCCGTATTAAAATCACGGAGAATGATCATTCTTCGTGTTAAAATGACAAAGAATGACCACTTCCCGTGTTAAAATATAGGAGAATGGTCATTCTTCGTGTTAAAATCACGGAGAATGACCATTCTCTGTTGTTTAAAATCAGGGAGAATGACGATTATTCATGTTAAAATGCAGGAGAACAGTCATTCTCCGTATTAAAATCACGGAGAATGGTCATTCTCCGTCTTAAAATGACGGACAACAGTTGACAGAAACCTTATTTTTTAATTTTTTTGTAGAAATTTTTTTGTCAGTAATAAAGATTCAAGAGTTTTCATTTTTCTTTCAAAACGATGCTAACTCTTATGGAGAAAAAGAAGAAGATATTATCTCCACAATTGACATAATCGTCGAAAAACTTTAAATCTCTCCACGAAGAAGATGATGAAGATGATGATGAGCGATAATCGAAGTTCGACTGAAGAAAAGCACAATGAACTACGAATGTTCTTTGAGATCTCTGCTAAAGATGAGAGCAATAAAATTCAGATCTTTCGTAAAGAAGAAGAAGAAGAAGAAGACGAAAATTGCAATCCAAATATGAGTTTGTGAATTCAAATACATATATATGACCAAATTTGTGCGAAGGGGTAGTTATGGTATTATCAAAATGACAATTTTGTAAATATAGAGCATCTAAAGGGACCCTATATTTGTGACAGGGACCCTATATTCACTAGCCAGTTTTGGCAGGAATTCTTCAAAGCAGAGGGAACTCAGTTGAGGTATAGCACTGCATACCATCCCCAAACTGATGGGCAAACTGAAGTATCTCCCTTGGGCAGAATTTTGGTTTAACACTAATTGGCATTCTGCTACTAAGGTGTCACGACCCGCACCCTAGAATTAGGGCACGAGAACGTAGCAACGCCCAGCCTACGCCGCAGTGTCGGCGGTAGAACGCTGTCCTAGGTCTCAATGCATCTAATAGTATAAGACTAACAGTTTATACTCCCCGAATGGGGGTGACATGGCAGAATGTAAACTCAATCACATCTAAGGTAGAGCATAAAGGAGGATAGATAAAACATAAAATCCAACAGAGGTACAACAGAGAGAAATCTAAGTGTCTAAGATACAAACTCAGAATACATCTCAAAACTCAAATATAGTAATCCATAAAATAATACATCTCCAGACAACTAAGAATAGCTAACTAAACAACCTCTAATGGTATCCTCTAGGCTAGCAGGCAATCCCGAGCTATCTGTAAAATTTGTCAACGTATCCTGTCAGAAAAATGAGCAAGTACAAAACACCAACAGCAGTTCCATGTGAATTGAGAAATACTATAAGAGACAGTAATAATGAAATACAAGACAAAGAGTAAAGGCGACTTGGGAACCATTCGAAAGCCGAGTTACAACCCTTAAACCAAACAAGGACCGGGGTTGTAACCCTTCTTCCGAACAGAACCTAGTCCCATAACCAAGGTACAGTATAAGAGACAGATGGAGCATATGAGAATGAATCGTAGCATGGTGAAAGTACAGTAAGTAAAGCTGAAACAGGAATGTAAGACATGACAACAATAAATAAAAAGTGATTTGAATTATTAGAGCGATATGTGATCGGCTAAAGGGAGAGCATGGCCAAGTTATCCACTTAGCACGGCAATCCGCGGTGAACTCAACGGAGAATCATGCCGTCCAACCTGGATAACCGGGAGTGAGGTATCTGCGACACCCTACGTGGGGTGAGGGTGACGCTAGCAATGTATAGTTACAATAAGGCTTGATCACATAACCCCTAATAATTCCCCCAATATATCCCCCGAATAGTATCACGGATCCGGACATGGCATGTCATGACACGGGATTCGAGAGCAGGTGATCAGCCTACTCCCAATATGTGTCTATATAAGTACAGGAACACGGAAATATCTCATACCCATATACCAAGAAAGTCCAGGAATAACATCTCATGCCAGGATCCGACGTATACTAGTTCGTGAACTGTCGTGTCAGGAATCAAGTATAACACTACGACTGAATCGGATATAGTAGATATCAAGACAATAAAAACTATCAGTGAATGTACTCGCCTGTGGTCCTGAGCTGATAAGTATAGAGGGTCCAACTGAAGCCACAGAGTCATATTTAAAGCAACACAGGTTACAAAGCGTTCAAGTTATATTAAAAGAGTCTCTACAAGCAATCTATATTATTCTAGGTTCTTCTAAGTCCAATTAACTCTAGGTCAACTCCGGTCAATAATCTAGTCAAACTAGGTCAAGCGTTGACTCACAGTTGACTTTGGGTCAACTGGTCAACTTTGGTCAAACAGGGTCAACCTAGTCTAATTATTGAAAATATAAAGTGTACTTCGTTATTTGTACGTCGAAACTTACGACACGTAAATCGAGATAAGAATATCAATGGTAAGGTTGATAATCTTATTATAGTGATCCACGTGCCCATCTTGTCAATTTCAGCGATGTGAGATCACTGGAATTGACTGAGCTCAGTTTCGTTGTACTAATCCCGAAATACGAACATTATGAATTAATTATTAATTAATTATTACAAGGCTAAACTCAGAGAAACTATCAACAAACATTGTCGGACGATAAAATAAACATCGCCAACGTGTCCAGAATGGTCAAATTAGCTAGGATAGCCTACCCAACGGTCCAGTTTGGACACAAGGGCAAAAAGGTAATTTCGGATCAAAACGATGTCCGTGCCGGAGCCGTTTTGCACCAAAAAACGTGCAAGAAAACAAGTCTATAAAATATAACAAATTATATGTCCACGCAACCAGAATGACGATACGAACCCAACGGTATCTCCAGAATTGGATTCTGTTGACCCGATCTCAATTTGGCCCGTTGACCAGAACTTGGAATTCCGGTTTGCACGGAAATGCGTGCCGGAGCCAAAGTTCTCAAAACTCAGCAAACTACATGTCAACGAGTCCAGAATGACGATACGAACTCAACGGTATATCCGGAATTGGATTCCGATGAGCCGATCTCAAAATGACCCGTTGGCCCGAACATTGGTGTCTGACTTGCACCGAAATGCGTGCCCGATCCAATGTCCACCAAAACCTAGCAAATTATATGTCAACGAGTCCAGAATGACGATACGAACTCATCGGTATATCCGGAATTGGATTCCGATGAGCCGGCGTCAAAAAGTCCCGTTGATCCAGAAAGTGGGACCCGCTTTGTACCGAAAAACGTGCCCGCGCCCACGTTCTCCAAATCTAACAAATTTTATATGAAAATATGCCAGAACGACGCCACAAGTCTAATGGTGGTGTCAGAAATGAAATCTGGAGTCCCGTGTTCAAAAATGGAATTTTACAAGTTGAAAATTACGAATTCGGACGGCCAACTTTGGCGTCGAATTCAACCAATCAAACAAGCTCAAACTGAAATGAAATCTAAAGGAGACAGGAAGAGGGTTATACCAGCTTCGCACCAGAACTGGTAGCACGCCAAACGGAGCTGCGGTGGAGGAGATACAAGCTGACGAAGTTGGCCCCGCGAAACTGTCCAAATTTAATACAATTTAAACGGTCAACTTGGTGGCCGGTTTTCATGTATCAAACGATAAAATTAACGGACGAAAATTGACATGAGAGAAGGTGGATATACCGAGATTGCGACGGAGTGAAGAAATCGCCGATCCAACGGTCGGATCTCCGGGAAAACGCGTGCGAAGTCGCTGCGACGGAGCGCCAAATATGAGTTCCAAACTCGCGCGCGCCGATGGGATCTCGGTCAAAACGCAGAAATCGCCTCGACGGCGCGTCCCGGAGGACGGTGGCCGTCAGGGAAGGCTCGCCCATGGCGGGGGGAGCACGTCCAGGGGCCTACGGCGGCCCGCACGGCGGCGTGGCGGCGCGCGACGGCGGCCCACGCGCGCGCGTGCGTGCGCGCCTGTGCGCTGTGAACGCTGCTGCTGCGGAGCGCGGGTTGCGCGCTGTCAGCCAGGCGACGGCGAGAGCGTGGTCGGCCGGCGAGGGGGCGGCGGCCACGCGACGTGGGGGTGACGGCTGTGGAGTGGCTGTCGGATTAGATGGAGGTGGCGGTTGGTGACTGAGGTGGGAGGGAATACGGGAAGAGGAGGAGGAATGAGGAGTAGGCCGAGGGAGGAGGAGTCGACGTCGGCCATGGCCGACGGCCACGGGGTGGTCGACGTGAGGTGGTCGGGGAGGTGAGGTGAGGGTGGTCGGATTGGTGAGGTGGAGATGATGGTGATGAAGAGGATGAAGGAAGAAGATGAGGAGAGGGAGGAGAAGTGATGGAGAGTGGTGGGTGGTGCGGCAAGGTGGCCGACGGCAAGGCCGGCCATGGGGGTGGTCGACCTGGAAGAGAGGGTGGAGGAGGAAGAAGGCTCAGGTGGAGGCTGTGCATGGGAGTTGAGGGAGTTGTATTGTGTGGGAGTTGTTTGAATTAAATGTGGAGAGAGAGAGAAGGATAAGAGAGAGAGAGAGATGGAAAAAGTTGTCCACCCTAGAAATTAGGGCCGGCATGTGGGAGTGAGATGGGGAGAATTTCATGAGGGGAAATAAATGGTTGTGATTTATTTAGATGATCCAATGGCTAGGAAGAATTATAGACAAGATGGGTTATCCCAATAGGTTAAAATCAATAGAAATTTCCCATTAAATAATATAAATAGATAAAATGAGAAATTGATATTTTTGGACAATAAATATGAGGGGGTCATGATGGAGAAAATCATGGAGCTGGACTGGGCTCGGTGGAGCCGGATTGGACGAAAATCGGACATGATGCAAAAATCCAATTAAAAATTAAGAAACGATGATCATGTGTAAATAAGTAGCACATGGGAATTCCAAATAATGGAACACAAGTGGCGGACGGATAGTAGGCTCAAAGTGGGCCATGTCCATAGTTGGGGCGGACAGGTTTTGGTCGACAGGGGACCCACAAATTAAGTTGGAAAATGAATGTGACGCCGTGGCCTGAAATAAAATCGGGTCACGTGTCGGAAAAGTTGTGCGAATCAAATGGAGCCCAAGACGACGTGTCTGAGTGGGACACAAAGGTCATGGGTGACGAGGGTCTCGAGTAGATCATCAATGAGGAGTTGGTTTCAAGAAACTGACTGGTCTGCGCTCCCAATTTAAATGTCATGGTAACGCGCTGAAAAATGATCAAGAAAAATAGTGGGAAAAATAAATATCAATCAAATGGCCTAAATCGACCGAAGTTCAGCGAAGCAGAAAGAGCACAAGAGAACAAGTTTGGATGGGACACTATATACCGTCATGAAGGTAATCGTGTCCACTCCAAAACTCGTGAAGAGGATTTCCAGAATTGAACATCCCTGATACTCCAAATATCAATGGCACAGAAAAGTACACTTAAGGAAAAATAATTCAATAAATTATTTAATGAAACCAATAAATCAGAAAATAAAATTTAAAAAAAAAATCAACCCGAAATTCAGGGTGCTCACATCCTACCCACCTTATAAAAATTTCGTCCTCGAAATTAAAATGTCCATACTCCCTCTAGGTCAAACCCCCAAAATCAAAGTCCCAGATTAAAACAAAGCATGTGATCAAAAGGACGACATACAGGGTCATGGCATACGGTGGTAGTAAGTCTCATCTAGGTATACTAGTCATGCTAACCAAAACGGTTATAGGGTATCAAACACACAAGCAATCCAGGGTGCTAAACAAAAGGTTACAGAGACAACAAACCATCAAAACTGTAAGGCAGTCTACCATCCTATATGAAAACTGGTACTCATCAAAAAATAGAATGAAGGTAACTACCAATTATCTGAAAAAGGGCACTATCCAAGAAAAAATCAAAATCACTAGTTAAGGAATAAAGTCAATTGCATGGAAATCCAATCATAATATATACAGAGCGTTAGAGAGGGAAAGACTAGCATTATGTGTATGGGGACATGTTCATATGGTTGATAGTAGGCGTGTGTGTACGTGAATACATATGAAATTGTATATGAGAAATTGGGTTTCAAAACAACAGCTATCAAGTTACACTAATCATGGCATTTTTTTTTTGTAAGAATAATAGCAAGAAAGAAATAACGATAAAAATCTGTTTTGCTTATCTATTTAAAAAAGAACCATTTTTTTTTGAAATCCAGAGCTAAATTTTCAAATCCAAGATAAAGTCTAGCAAAATTATCGATTCATTGTATTAAGAAGAAACTCATAGCAATAAGTTACGCAAATGTTTATAAAAATAGGCAAACCTACTCTTAAGTTAAATAATGAGAAGCAAACAACAAATAATTAATAATTAAAAATAAATTTTTTTTTTGAAGGATAGAAACAAAAGTAGAGAAACGTGTTCGAAATCATTTAAAGTAAAATCTGATAATCATATGCGTCAGGTCAAAATCATGGTACCCTAATCCTTGTCATACTAGTAAGCAAGGCTACGATAATCACAGAGTCCTCGACTTTGGCACATACCTCTAGGATCATGGTATTTAACATTTTCGCGATGCCGCACGCTTGGCTGCGAAAATCTTAAATTCCCACACCCGAAAAATAGATCCAAGTCAGACTATATGTCCTCACCATGCTAGCTAATATGACTGTAGAAGACTAGACTCCACAACATAGATGACCTAGCCCATATAATTTCATCTTGCCAAAAGTTAATTTAAATCAACAATGAATACTCAAAAATCAATTCAATTTATCAACGAACATCAAAATTCAAAAGTGAACACAATCCATCAAAATGCAAACTCGAATGCAACAGCTATCATCAAAATTCAAAATTCAAAAATCTTCCATCAAAATAATTACAAACTCAAATTCAACAATAATCCGTAAAAATCAAATTTAACAACAAAAGTAAAATAAATTAAATCAAGAAAAAAGAGAGTTTTCAAATCGAAGTTAAATAAGATTCTCCAGGGTCGTCCCAGGAATCTCTCAAGGGTCCTAACTGTGATTGAGTACCTTCAAAATATATCCTAATCCTACTGCAGGCTGTAGTGGTACTCTAGTTCGAATACCACTACACTTTAGTCTCGACCTGCATGGGCCACCACTAAAAATGTGTCACGATCCGCACCCTAGAATTAGGGCACGAGAACGTAGCAACGCCCAGCCTACGCCGCAATGTCGGCGGTAGAACGCTGTCCTAGGTCTCAATGCATCTAATAGTATAAGACTAACAGTTTATACTCCCCGAATGGGGGTGACATGGCAGAATGTAAACTCAATCACATCTAAGGTAGAGCATAAAGGAGGATAGATAAAACATAAAATTCAACAGAGGTACAACAGAGAGAAATCTAAGTGTCTAAGATACAAACTCAGAATACATCTCAAAACTCAAATACAGTAATCCATAAAATAATACATCTCCAGACAACTAAGAATAGCTAACTAAACAACCTCTAATGGTATCCTCTAGGCTAGCAGGCAATCCCGAGCTATCTGTAAAATTTGTCAACGTATCCTGTCAGAAAAATGAGCAAGTACAAAACACCAACAGCAGTTCCATGTGAATTGAGAAATACTATAAGAGACAGTAATAATGAAATACAAGACAAAGAGTAAAGGCGACTTGGGAACCATTCGAAAGCCGAGTTACAACCCTTAAACCAAACAAGGACCGGGGTTGTAACCCTTCTTCCGAACAGAACCTAGTCCCATAACCAAGGTACAGTATAAGAGACAGATGGAGCATATGAGAATGAATCGTAGCATGGTGAAAGTACAGTAAGTAAAGCTGAAACAGGAATGTAAGACATGACAACAATAAATAAAAAGTGATTTGAATTATTAGAGCGATATGTGATCGGCTAAAGGGAGAGCATGGCCAAGTTATCCACTTGGCACGGCAATCCGCGGTGAACTCAACGGAGAATCATGCCGTCCAACCTGGATAACCGGGAGTGAGGTATCTGCGACACCCTACGTGGGGTGAGGGTGACGCTAGCAATGTATAGTTACAATAAGGCTTGATCACATAACCCCTAATAATTCCCCCAATATATCCCCCGAATAGTATCACGGATCCGGACATGGCATGTCATGACACGGGGTTCGAGAGCAGGTGATCAGCCTACTCCCAATATGTGTCTATATAAGTACAGAAACACGAAAATATCTCATACCCATATACCAAGAAAGTCCAGGAATAACATCTCATGCCAGGATCCGACGTATACTAGTCCGTGAACTGTCGTGTCAGGAATCAAGTATAACACTACGACTGAATCGGATATAGTAGATATCAAGACAATGAAAACTATCAGTGAATGTACTCGCCTGTGGTCCTGAGCTGATAAGTATAGAGGATCCAACTGAAGCCACAGAGTCCTATTTAAAGCAACACAGGTTACAAAGCGTTCAAGTTATATTAAAAGAGTCTCTACAAGCAATCTATATTATTCTAGGTTCTTCTAAGTCCAATTAACTCTAGGTCAACTCCGGTCAATAATCTAGTCAAACTAGGTCAAGCGTTGACTCACAGTTGACTTTGGGTCAACTGGTCAACTTTGGTCAAACAGGGTCAACCTAGTCTAATTATTGAAAATATAAAGTGTACTTCGTTATTTGTACGTCGAAACTTACGACACGTAAATCGAGATAAGAATATCAATGGTAAGGTTGATAATCTTATTATAGTGATCCACGTGCCCATCTTATCAATTTCAGCGATGTGAGATCACTGGAATTGACTGAACTCAGTTTCGTTGTACTAATCCCGAAATACGAATATTATGAATTAATCATTAATTAATTATTACAAGGCTAAACTCAGAGAAACTATCAACAAACATTGTCGGACGATGAAATAAACATCGCCAACGTGTCCAGAATGGTCAAATTAGCTAGGATAGCCTACCCAACGGTCCAGTTTGGACACAAGGGCAAAAAGGTAATTTCGGATCAAAACGGTGTCCGTGCCGGAGCCGTTTTGCACCGAAAAAAACGTGCAAGAAAACAAGTCTATAAAATATAACAAATTATATGTCCACGCAACCAGAATGACGATACGAACCCAACGGTATCTCCAGAATTAGATTTCGTTGACCCGATCTCAATTTGGCCCGTTGACCAGAACTTGGAATTCCGGTTTGCACGGAAATGCGTGCCGGAGCCAAAGTTCTCAAAACTCAGCAAACTACATGTCAACGAGTCCAGAATGACGATACGAACTCAACGGTATATCCGGAATTGGATTCCGATGAGCCGATCTCAAAATTACCCGTTGGCCCGAACATTGGTGTCTGACTTGCACCGAAATGCGTGCCCGATCCAATGTCCACCAAAACCTAGCAAATTATATGTCAACGAGTCCAGAATGACGATACGAACTCATCGGTATATCCGGAATTGGATTCCGATGAGCCGGCGTCAAAAGTCCCGTTGATCCAGAAAGTGGGACCCGCTTTGCACCGAAAAACGTGCCCGCGTCCATGTTCTCCAAATCTAACAAATTTTATACGAAAACATGCCAGAACGACGCCACAAGTCTAATGGTGGTGTCAGAAATGAAATCTGGAGTCCCGTGTTCAAAAATGGAATTTTACAAGTTGAAAATTACGAATTCGGACGGCCAACTTTGGCGTCGAATTCAACCAATCAAACAAGCTCAAACTGAAATGAAATCTAAAGGGGGCAGGAAGAGGGTTATACCAGCTTCGCACCAGAACTGGTAGCACGCCAAACGGAGCTGCGGTGGAGGAGATACAAGCTGACGAAGTTGGCCCCGCGAAACTGTCCAAATTTAATACAATTTAAACGGTCAACTTGGTGGCCGGTTTTCATGTATCAAACGATAAAATTAACGGACGAAAATTGACATGAGCGAAGGTGGATATACCGAGATTGCGACGGAGTGAAGAAATCGCCGATCCAACGGTCGGATCTCCAGGAAAACGCGTGCGAAGTTGCTGCGACGGAGCGCCAAATCTGAGTTCCAAACTCGCGCGCGCCGACGGGATCTCGGTCAAAACGCAGAAATCGCCTCGACGGCGCGTCCCGGAGGACGGTGGCCGTCAGGGAAGGCTCGCCCATGGCGGGGGAGCACGTCCAGGGGCCTACGGCGGCCCGCACGGCGGCGTGGCGGCGCGCGACGGCGGCCCACGCGCGCGCGTGCGTGCGCGCCTGTGCGCTGTGAACGCTGCTGCTGCGGAGCGCGGGCTGCGCGCTGTCAGCCAGGCGACGGCGAGAGCGTGGTCGGCCGGCGAGGGGGCGGCGGCCACGCGGCGAGGGGCTGACGGCTGTGGAGTGGCTGTCGGATTAGATGGAGGTGGCGGTTGGTGACTGAGGTGGGAGGGAATACGGGAAGAGGAGGAGGAATGAGGAGTAGGCCGAGGGAGGAGGAGTCGACGTCGGCCATGGCCGACGGCCACGGGGTGGTCGACGTGAGGTGGTCGGGGAGGTGAGGTGAGGGTGGTCGGATTGGTGAGGTGGAGATGATGGTGATGAAGAGGATGAAGGAAGAAGATGAGGAGAGGGAGGAGAAGTGATGGAGAGTGGTGGGTGGTGCGGCAAGGTGGCCGACGGCAAGGCCGGCCATGGGGGTGGTCGACCTGGAAGAGAGGGTGGAGGAGGAAGAAGGCTCAGGTGGAGGCTGTGCATGGGAGTTGAGGGAGTTGTATTGTGTGGGAGTTGTTTGAATTAAATGTGGAGAGAGAGAGAAGGATAAGAGAGAGAGAGAGAGATGGAAAAAGTTGTCCACCCTAGAAATTAGGGCCGGCATGTGGGAGTGAGCTGGGGAGAATTTCATGAGGGGAAATAAATGGTTGTGATTTATTTAGATGATCCAATGGCTAGGAAGAATTATAGACAAGATGGGTTATCCCAATAGGTTAAAATCAATAGAAATTTCCCATTAAATAATATAAATAGATAAAATGAGAAATTGATATTTTTGGACAATAAATATGAGGGGGTCATGATGGAGAAAATCATGGAGTTGGACTGGGCTCGGTGGAGCCGGATTGGACGAAAATCGGACATGATGCAAAAATCCAATTAAAAATTAAGAAACGATGATCATGTGTAAATAAGTAGCACATGGGAATTCCAAATAATGGAACACAAGTGGCGGACGGATAGTAGGCTCAAAGTGGGCCATGTCCATAGTTGGGGCGGACAGGTTTTGGTCGACAGGGGGACCCACAAATTAAGTTGGAAAATGAATGTGACGCCGTGGCCTGAAATAAAATCGGGTCACGTGTCGGAAAAGTTGTGCGAATCAAATGGAGCCCAAGACGACGTGTCTGAGTGGGACACAAAGGTCATGGGTGACGAGGGTCTCGAGTAGATCATCAATGAGGAGTTGGTTTCAAGAAACTGACTGGTCTGGCGCTCCCAATTTAAATGTCATGGTAACGCGCTGAAAATGATCAAGAAAAATAGTGGGAAAAATAAATATCAATCAAATGGCCTAAACCGACCGAAGTTCAGCGAAGCAGAAAGAGCACAAGAGAACAAGTTTGGATGGGACACTATATACCGTCATGAAGGTAATCGTGTCCACTCCAAAACTCGTGAAGAGGATTTCCAGAATTGAACATCCCTGATACTCCAAATATCAATGGCACGGAAAAGTACACTTAAGGAAAACTAATTCAATAAATTATTTAATGAAACCAATAAATCAGAAAATAAAATAAAAAAAATCAACCCGAAATTCAGGGTGCTCACATAAGGTGACTCCCTTTGAAGTAGTGTATGGCAGATTACCTCCTCATATACTTACCTATATGTCTGATCCTACTCAAGACAAAAATGTAGCAGAGGCCCTAAACTCCAGATACACTGCACTACAAGTACTGAAGGATAATCTGCAGTTAGCCCAAGACAAGATGAAGAAGTTTGCCGATACAAAGATGACAGACAGAGCCTTAGAAGTGGGAGATTGGGTATTTTTGAAATTACAACCTTACAGGCAAGTATCTGTGGGTCAACACAGACCTCAAAAGCTATCTCCCAAGTACTTTGGTCCCTACCAAATCCGTTCTAAAGTAGGTGCTGTTAGAAATATTGCTTCTTAAAATAAACCTATAAACAAAATAAATCAAATTAAAGTTACCGGCCTCCGGGGAAGTCGCACACGAAGTACTGCCCTAAGAGTTGATTCGGGTCTATGTGCAGACTTGTTCCGAATTCTCCTAGTGGTAAAACTCCCGCTCTACCGGTATCCCGTCGTTGCACACAACTCAGGGAGATTGACCCTGACTTAGCTCTTGCCCAGAGCAGAAAAGATTGGAATGGAAAGGAAAGAAAGAATACATGTTTATGAAGGAGGAGGAGGAGGAATCACATGGTTGCCATTTTTTTCTGCTCAAGTATACTATCACTACTAACAATATAGATACATATATAGGCAACCTCTCTTCCTATTAATTTAATAGATTTTAATAGGATTTTATGGCTAGTTATGTAGTCAATTGATCATTAAGCCCATAAAATACCAATGAATATAAATAAATATTAAAACGGTCAAAATTTAAACAACAACAAAAAGGTTAAAAGTATTGAATAGAAAATAAAATGACATTGAAGGGAGGAAGGAGGAAGTTGGTTTTTTCTCAAATTATACAACAATTCTCCCCAAAAAACCAAGTTCCGAACAGCAGAAAGAAGGAAAAAAAAGAACTCTGGACAATTATATACTATGCATAGATGAGATGGACTACAGCCTTGAATATCACTTAGTGACTATTGTCTTTATCTGAAGGAGTACTTGATGGACTACGCCTTGAATCAGACTTCTTGGACCAGATTCAGAAAATAGCACACATAGTACGCTAGAGGTACTTGGGTCTATCGGGTGGCGCGTTAGAATGGCCATGCGCACTTTTTCCATATTCATGAGAGTTGTCTGGGATCGCCCTGTCCCATAGTCACGGCCTTCACGACCTCTCACATAGGTAAGTCCTCAAAAGGTTGGTAATCGGAGTCAACCCTGCATAATCATGCTTGAACCTATTAAGAGTTTAAAACTCATCCTAACCAAATCAAACCGGAACACTATCACCATAGGGTTGGGGAATCATTGTACACATGTACAGCCACTTGGACATTATTTTAATAAGATTTTAATCTCGGATCAGTGTTCCATAAAGTCACCTAAGTCCAGCTTGTTTCTACCCATTGAACCGGCTTCTTGGGATCTCCAATCAGACTCGGTTGGGTTGTCACTGCTGGTGACTTACTTATGGGCTTAACCCCATCTCCCTCGATGATTCTAGGATTAATTTCCTAGACAAACTCTTCGTCAAGAGTAAACAGACTCTTCGTCAAGAGATCTGTAAAGTTCTTTATGACTTATAGTCAAGAACTATATTTTTGCTTTTTAAGATCTTTTAATGTCTTGAAACGCAGCTGCAGGTACCTGTCCATCTTAGAATTCACAAGATCATGCTTTTAGCATTATTTTAAAATAAATGACAGGTAAGAAATATATTGATCACATAAAGTATAAAATGTCTAAGCCATACATCTTCAGTACAAGATGTAACTGAAGATAACATTTCTGAGTATATAGTACTCTTGGCTATGATTCTTAAATAAACTCAAGAGATGACAACTCTGCATAGGGTAGAAAAATATATTTATATCCATAAATGGATTAGATGTCATGTGAGTCAGTTATCCAGTTTGTATTAAAATGACTTTCTATGACATAAGATTATCTTATATGATACAATTTTACAATTTAGAATTTCCTTAAAAATATATTCTAAAACTGGTTTGACTGATTTAGTTATTTTCTAAATCAGATTTGGTGACATCACAACTATTTAACAAGTATGTGATTTTACTAATTGCTGATATAAACATTATGACAGTGAGCAAAAACTCAGCTGATTCTATCATCTCTTAAAGTAAGATACAGTAACTTTTAGTCTTGGCTCTAAAGATTTATCTTTACAAGCCATTTTTTATAAGAATGACTGTCTAAAGTATTAGAATAATAGTTTAAGTATAAATTTTGTTAATTGGCCTTATCAAATCTTTAGTTTATCAAGTTTTGATCAACTTGGGTTAGCTGTAGGGGCCGGTTCCCAGCTAGCGGAAGTCCACAGGGGGATGATTAAATACCGTGTCGCTTAGAGCTATTTACGTCCGGTTGACAGAAGGACCCTTTCGGCTTGTACACAAACTGATCTTAACTTTTAAAACTTTAGATTTAAAGGAATTTGCAATTTCACTAACTATTTTCTTGTGACAAAATTGTTTGAATGAATCAAAGAATTTTATATAGCGTCACGAAATATAAACAAAAACAAAGTTTGTCTAACTATTGTGATAGAACAATATTGTGATTACTTTCTGACTAAAAATTCTAATATTGTGATAATATATTCATTTAAGGTTCAAATATATAAAACTAACATGCGAAGAATATCGCTTTTATACAACAATATACAGAACCATATGTATAAACCAAGATAATTGGCTCATAGATTTCAATAATATATTTCTCCAATTAAATTTAGTAATCAAAATGAATAGAATACATGAATTGTAAATATGAAAAATTATCTTTCCACGTGATCAGAATAATTTTGTACCTCTTGATTTTGGCTTACCAATAACACTTCAGAAGATGTCATTTTTTCCCAATCATTTTAGATATTTTCATTATTTTCACTTAACCCTTGACATGTTAGAGATGGACTAACAAGTCACAATCTCTAATGCTTCTTATTTGAAAATATAACTTTACAAAGATTATGTTAAGAATGAGTGAGTACAAACAAATTTTTAGTACCGTCACCAATAATATGTTGCTCTTTTCCAAAATTAAAAATATCTCTATGGATTCTACCTTCAAGAGAATAGGGGTTAGTTTGCATATTAACAAGAAATATATACTTGAAACTATGCACAAATTTTTTCAACAATAATTTTACAAAGTTTTAATATGCAAGATTTGAAAAATAACATATATTTTTATATTTGACAACATGTCAATGATATATTGTGTTAAACTAGTGGACTAGGAAAGGAAGAATTTTTCTGTTTGTGCAAAGTGTTCTACCTAACAGTAAAAGTCCAACCAAATATCCACCAAGGGTTATGATGTTAAGTTAATGTTGTATTCTAGCTAATGAAAGTCACAAGGTATAACCAGTAAAAGAAGAATACGTTTATTGTTGCTAATATTAACTATAACAATGTCAAGACAATAGTATAAAAATAATATTTCTTGAAAAAAAATAATAAATAAAACTAATAGATATAAAAATAAAATTTGAACTAATATTACTCCACAGATTCTATAAGGGAACATATCATATTATGTCATTCAGACCGGTTTAAACATATTATGTATTCCAAGTCAAGAAATGACAATAATATTTCATAACAATTGAAATTGCAAGAATTCTTTAGTGAAAAATATTCTTTGACCAAACTTTAAAGCTGAATGATGACATTTAAGAGTTCTCCATTAGTAGGGAAGATGAAAGATACAAGAATAACTGATATGTCATTCATTACTGATGTGTCTAATGTTTTGTAAACATATTAACATTTATTTTCTAAGTCAAGACAACATGTAAAATATTATATTAAAATATCATGAAAACTATAGTAGACTACATATTTATATGTATCATGTAAACCATTAGTATAGAGAATGATTATTTAACCATTCACAAAAGAGGGAGAATATAAGAATGATAGCTCCCAATATTTCATATAAGCATGTATATGTATGTTGTGTTTCTATATGGGTCTTTGAATGCAAAAAAATATTATCTACTAAAAGTAGGTGGTAGTTAAAAAAAATTTGATTTATATCATTTAGATCATTACTAATTGTTAGTGTCAACCAAAAAAATTAAAAATAAATATAAGATATCAATTAATTTCATAAGAGGCAAAAAAAAACCAAATATAAATAACTCTAGCCATGCACACACTTTAATTGTCCATTTACCTTCTCATTATCAGCCTTTATGCATATGATACAAGTTAATTACAATATTAAATTACCACAAATGTCATAAAGAATAGTACTAGAAGAATATATGGATAGTTGACAATATTTATATCCTTTAAGAAGTTTATACTAATAACTATCAATGATTGGCAATATCTTTTCAAATCAAAAGGATACATTTTTATAATTTTTCAGTATACAATAAGCAAGTAGTATACACTTCAAACCCTGAGTTGCATCTTGGCAACAATTTATATATATATATATATATATATATATATATATATATATATATATATATATATATATATATATATATTTATTCTAACCATGAGAATGGCTCCACCATTCAGAAAATAGTAATATTAGTCTAAATAAAACAATTATCAAAATTCTTCAAGCTGATACCAAGGAATTTTACATAGGAGGAAAAAAAAAACTTAATTCTATGCCGCGTGCAATTCCGTTTTATATGATGCATGAGATATGATTAGGTACACTTGGTCCTGACAAATAAATTTGGTTTTAATCGCAAAAGAGAAAAGAAAAAAAATCTAATCATGAACATTACATGTCATTAAAAGAAAACATTTACATATCATTAAAGAACTTTATGAACATTACAAAATCAAAATTGTGTGCCGAATAATTTCAGCATGTATAGAATTATAGTGTCTCCAATAATGGTAGATTATGCTAAAGCATAAACTTATAAGACCACAACCCCCATAGCATTGCCATCATTACAAACATCTATTTTACAAATTTATTATTAATATTGCTCCTTCAAAAGTTTAAATGATCAATTATAATGTAACATAAATCATGCATTCAAAACGAATTCACTAGTTCAAAAATCAATTCATTAGAACAAGTTTGCAAAATTTATAGGATTGATGAAGTTTGCAAAAAATATATGATCAATTACCAAGAAAAAAAGATTCTAGCGAGATCACATGCTGAGTCTACAATTTTGTGAACATATTATAGTATCATGTCAGTGATAACAATCCTAAATTAAATATCATCTAAATACAATTAGATAATTTATAAAACAAATATAAATTGCACATCAACATAACATATTCCAAACATACATGCACAAGTATGCATGTTTATAAGCATTTCTTTCTACAAATTATCATATTTCAATGAAATGAAATTTAAGGACCAAGGTGGAGAGATATAGAGTATTTGTTATCAACACATAAAATTTAGTATACTTAGCTAGAGTAGATCCACGACTGGCAAGTATAATGCAACAATATTTAATGAAAAGACAAATAACCATTCATGTGGACAACGAGATATACAACATATGAGAACTATTCGATAATTCCAGTGAACTGAAAATCACAACTTTAACAAGAAGAATACATACTAACACATATATGCTAGCGCTTTCTTAGTAACATGTCAGAACAATTTTATATCTTAAATTCTTGGATACACTAGTTTAATCATGCAAATTGTGGAGATCAATTGAGCAACTTACATAATTTTTTCTGTCACTAGCCGAATGCTAATTTTGAAGATCAATTAAACAAATCATATAAATCAACTCTTAGATTGTTAGAAATATTGCTTCTTAAAATAAACCTATAAACAAAACAAATCAAATTAAAGTTACCGGCCTCCGGGAAAGTCACGCACGAATCACTGCCCTAAGAGTTGATTCGGGTCTATGTGCAGACTTGTTCTGAATTCTCCTAGTGGTAAAACCCCCGCTCTACCGGTATCCCTTCGTCGCACACAACTCAGGGAGATTGACCCTGACTTAGCTCTTGACCAGAGCAGAAAAGATTGAAATGGAAAGGAAAGAAAGAATACATGTTTGTGAAGGAGGAGGAGGATAAATCACATGGTTGCCATTTTTTTTCTTCTCAAATATATTATCACTACTAACAATATGGATACATATATAGGCAACCCCTCTTCCTACAAATTTAATAGATTTTAATAGGATTTTATAATTTGATCATTAAGCCCATAAAATACCAATGAATATAAAATAAATATTGAAACGGTCAAAATTTAAACAACAAAAAAAGGTTGAAAGTATTGAATAGAAAATAAAATGACATTGAAGTGAGGAAGAAGGATGTTGGTTTTTTCTCAAATTATACAACAGGTGTTGTAGCTTATAAGCTATCTCTACCAGAGGGTTCACAAATACACCATGTATTTCATGTATCACACCATGTATTTCTTGAGCCTGATCTCATTTTGGACAGAAGATTGGTTAAGAGAAATAAGCAAGCTGCAGTTGATTTACTGGTGCAGTGGAAGAATTCAGATAGAGACCATGCTCAATGGCTTCCTTATGAACCTATCCCTATTTCGACCTTGAGACAAGGTCGGTTTGAGGGGGAAGGAATTGTTGCGTACCTGAGCTGTTTGAGCTTTGGTTCAGTATGAAGGCAGGGTGACAGTTAATGTCAGGATGGAAGCAGTTATCAGTTAACTGTTCAGACTTTGCCACCTCAGCATTATTTGCATTACTTTGCCACCTCAGCAAACGATTGGACCAATCACCAGCCTTCGCGTGACTCATTATCCCTGTCAGTAAAAGAGAAGAGTCCATGTCAGCTTAGGCTAACTGTTAGTATAAATAAGAGTGAAGCTCAATTACTTGTAATTCTCCACTCTTCCCTCTTCTTCCTCACAAATTGAATAAAACCTAACCCTCTTTCCCCAAATTCTCCAATTCTCAATTCAATTGTTCGAAGACATAGCAAATTTTCCCAGGAATGTGAATCTTCATGGCCAAGCAGCTCGGGAACTCACCAGTTGTAGTGCTAGTAGTGGATTGGAATAGGCTTATGAATTCCCTTGGAACCATAAATAAAATGTTGGTAGAATTCTTGTGATTCTTGATTCGAAACTTTTGATTAGTGGAGTGGAATAGGCTTATGAATTCCCTTGGAACCACAAATCTTCCCAGGAATGTGAATCTTCATGGCCAAGCAAATTCTCCTTAGTGCTTCTTTCCTGTAGAAAGTAACCAATAACGTACTTCTCTCGGTAGGTTTTGTCTTAGTCAAACGTATCAAATAATTTCTTAACTATTAAATAATCAAAAGGTCGTTGTAGTATAGTGGTCAGTATTCCCGCCTGTCACGCGGGTGACCCGGGTTCGATCCCCGGCAACGGCGTTTCCTTTTATTTTTTTATTTTTATTTTTCATAAAATAAAATTATTTAATTGATTTAAAAAGAAAATTAATTAGCACACCCGGTGGGACTCGAACCCACAATCGCCTGATTAGAAGTCAGACGCCTTATCCATTAGGCCACGGGTGCTCGTTGATGTCTTTTAATTTCTAATGCTTTATTTAATTAAAATAACTGAGTCACTTTCTTAATTATTGTACATGACTTATTAGTAACGAATTTTTTCAACTTTCCGTTACTACCTGATTATTTTTTTGTTCACAACCCAAAACTTAGGTGATGTTCACCATTCTACTAAAGAATTACTGCACGTCAACCTAAAACTGTCTTTGTTTCTAATTTAATTTCTCTCGCCTCGTAATATTGAAAAAAGTGATTTTATGTTGACACGTGACAACCTTTCAATGAAATGATGTACATCACCAAGTTTTAGTGGGTGAACAAAAATGAACTCATTTTCATACCATATTGGTCGGTGCATTAAGGATGCATGCACTGAAATAATCAAAACTGAATAAATCGAACTCCTAAAAACTCAAAACCGAAACCCGAACCAAAATTAGTTATTACCGAAACATACCGAACCGACAACCAATTTGGTTTGTTTCGGTTGCGCTATTTTTATTGCTTAATGTGTCGGACACAAAGTCGAGATTGTGGTTTAATTATATTAAAATAATATAATTTGTATACATATGTTTGTTATATTTCAAAGTTGGACAAATAGTTGGGCTAGTTATTATTTTTTTTTTTTTCAAAATATACACACCATTAAGCATAAAATATGCGTAAAACTAAGGGTAATTATATAATTGTAATCCAATTTTCGATTTGGACCAAAACCTAAAATCGAAAGCAAATAAGAAATTTAGTTTTTCAAAATCGAAAACGAACAAATTTAAAAAAAAATTAAACTGAATCTCTTATTCAGTTGGATTTTCGGTCAAAAATAGGAATAATGCTCACTCCTAGGAGTTATGATAGGCGAAAAAAAGGGGAGAAAGAAAAGAAAATAACAAATGTCAAAACTCAAAAGTGGAGAAGCAACATGGATTCCTGTTGTCACAAGGAGATCAAGGTGTCAAAAAAAAATGAGCGGGCAGTCCGAAATCCAGCTTGGGCCCGGTTAGGTCAAATTTGGGCTTGGTCAGCCTAGGTCCGATCAACGAACCGACCAGGGCCAACACATATTAACCCAGGATACGGGCTGGGTTATGTAAGGCGGCCTAAAAGTTCGGTCCGGTCGAAAATCTGGGTCAAATCAGATTTTCCATACCGTTCCGTTCAACTCGGCCCGGACCAGCCAGTAGATGATCCAATTTAGGCCGGTCCAGGCCCGATTATTACAACGATTTTTCTCCCGGAACCCACATGGTTATCGAAAAGGAAAGAGACATAAGACCCTTACTGGATGGCGGAAGATCAGTGGATCGAGCCATGGGTGCATATTATTTCTTTCCTTTATAAAAATGGTGGATGTTGAGGGCAGAGGGCCCAAATCGTTGGATCAATGGCACCTCTAGAGGGGATGAATAGAGTGTAGCGAAAGTAGTGTCCCCAATTAAAAAAATAATACAGTAAAGTTAGTAACAACAGATAATCAATGCATTAATGTAATGCAGTAAGTAAATAGGAAGAAGAAAGCAATACGCAGACACCGAAATTTTATACTGGTTTTTCTCTGAGAGGACTAGTCCAGTTTCGAGTACTGTTGCTCGATGTGAAATCCACTATTTGAAATAGAGGTTACACCGCGTGCTTTACTCTGAAGGACACGCCAACTTCTTACACAGTCATGTTTTTATCCGAAGCCCTCGAACAAACTTTAACAATGTCTGAAAAGCTTTTATACTCTAAGCTGATACAACTCGAACACTTCTAATCGGAACACATTGAAACTTAAAAGAATGAGAGTTGTCTTGGAAATGTGAAGATTAAAAAACTCTTTGTAATAGGAAGACTTAGAATGAATAGAGAAGATAAAGAATGAGATGAGTGAGTAAAATAAAAAATTCTTCTCTATTTATAGGAATTTTTGAACCAGAGTTCAGACAGAACTCGGCTAGGACAACGTTCATCCTGACCAGGAGTGAATCAAGGAGACCGAGTTCGGTCTGAATTCGGGACGAGCTCGCGACGAGCTCGGCCCGAGTTCGGCTAGGAGGATTTCAGGGTATTTTGGTTCAGAATGGATTTTTGGATGTAGGTTTGGTTTGGAGAGAAACTATTTTTGTTTTTGTGAGAATGAACTTCTAAATGCCAGTGATCCGACTCACAAAATAACCTAGACTCAATAAATAAAAATACAGAATATAATATCAAAAGTTTGCTTGAGGAGCTCGGCTGCAGTCTTCTACAGTCTTTTTGCTTTCCGTATCAAAGTCAAAGTTTTAAGTCAATTATCAAAATCATGTTGATCATGGCTACGTGGGCCAACAATCTCCTTATTTTGATAATTTGACAAAACTGTGATTGATACTTAACAAATGTTCAGCTTGTTCGGAAGTAGGTTGGTACGGTACGGAAGTAGCTTATTCATTGGTACATTAGCTAGTTTGTAAGCTTGCTCCCCCACAATAAATGACAAAATCATGTCTTCAGAACATTTGACATCTAGCAAAACATATTTCAAACCAAATTTTTAGAACAATATGTAGTAGCATCCATAAGTAAGTATTCATAGAAATTCTCTCCCGTTTGTCACATAATCAAAATGACAGAAATATAAAGGTACTCAGCGCAGATGAAAAAGAGATAGTGCATAAACTAGTAAGAAAAACACACAACTAGAAATGCTCATAGGACAAATTATATAACTAGAAATGCATACATAGAGTGGTAAACTGTCTCAAAAAATAAAAAGCAACTAATACATGCCAAACTGAAATACTAAACTATCACACATAACTAGAAACGCTTTGAAGAAGCATATCACTAATACATAAATTAGAAAAACAACTAAAACATAATAGTGATTCTATATCACTAAACGTCATCCTCAATCATCATACTCATCATCATCAGCATCCACTGCCCGAGAAGGGTTCCCGGACTCAACAGTGCGGTATGGATCATAGCGAGTAGTAGCAGGGTCAAAATAGTGCTGAGCCTTTGGATCATCAATCCGATAACCGACCACCAAGGGGTCACAAACCATGGGAATGAGATCGCCAGGGTTGTGAGCAAAGTTGTAGCTAAATTCTCTCATGGTGTTGCTCTTGGCCTGGAATTATAGTATGGTACGGAAGTCCATAGATCAAAACAGATCCATCATCAAGGCCTATAAGGACTCAAGAGTGACACCTGTGGGAGGATATGAAGGATGGGAACCAGCTGATAGGTCAACAACAGAAGGAGGAGCTGGCGGAGCCTGTACTGCTGGAGTAGGTGCAACTCATCGATGTGCATGAATAAAATCAGGTGGTGCATCTCGAGGACAATCATCTAAGATGATATCGAAATACTCAAAGATGTACGGGAGATACATCACGTATAGAAGGTTTCACATTTTCTTGCGATAGCGTTCCATAGGACGATAAGAGTCTTAGGTAGACTAAATGGAACATGAAAATGGAGATGATAAATAGCTAAAAGTTCCAGATAAGTGATTTCATCGATGGAAGTTTGTTTGGAAGAAAAGTAAAAATATCATCCGATGCAAGTCATGAAATAGTCAGTCATTCATAAACTTCAGTCGAAGACGACCTTTGGGATGCGGATTGGGTTCACATAACGAGTCACAAAATGAATCAAAAGTCATATGGGCAGGAAATTAATTTTGGTGATATCCACCAGTGCTTCCCCTTCATTGGGAGTATGATGTAGGATCGATTGTAGGAACGAGTTGTAAAGCACAATACTCTAGAGGGGGGGTGAATAGAGTATGCAGCAGAAATTAACTATAAAAAAATATTAGTAACAAGATCACAGAATATATATATCACAGATATGTAAATGAAAAGTAGAGAGTGGAGAGCAAACGCAAACACAAGGATGTATACTGGTTTCCCTCTTGTGAGGACTAGTCCAGTCGAAAGAACTCTAGCTTCCAGTTGAATCCACTATGGAAAATTACTACAAGTTTTCATTCGAAGTTCTTGCAACTTCTACAACGCGAGCTTTGATCCGAAGTACTCGACCAACTTCAATTGTGAAGTGTCTACCTTCAATCATGCCTCTGATTATAATCGCTTTGAAGCTTCTAGACCGTACCGTACTGGCAAATCGACTAGAGGATTGTAACTGACTTGGAATTTGAAAATGAAAGCTCAGAACACTTTGGAAGAAGTAGTAGGCTTATAGAGAAGAGATATGAAAGTGAATTAGTGTATGAGTGAATTGAAATGATCGAAATCTTCTCTATTTATAGTTTTTCTAAAGGCAGAATTCGGGCAGAATTCGGACAGAACTCTATGAGAAAATCTCATTGGAATCTGCAACTGTGGGAAGACCAAGTTCAAAAAGCACCGTTCACTAACCGAACTCTGGCCGAATTTTGGCCGAACTCTGGCCAAATTTTGCTGGAGTTCTGTCAGGGTTTTTGCAAATTGGTTTTGGACTTTTTCAAAAGTCAAACAGTTAGGAAGTAGTTTGGGCTTTTGTAAGTGGGCTTATTTTCAAAATGAAAGGGTATTTTGAAAATGTTTTTTGGGTAGCCTAATTGCCAGTACGATGCTGTTTACATCGTATTTCTAGACTCAATAAATATGAAAAATTACATTGATAAAATAGGAAAACCAATAGCCCTTTGATGACGCCTTTCTTCAGATATTAGAGCAAACATGAAGACGCCTTTTTCCTTGACGGCATTCATCCAAAGATAAACAGATCTGAAAATCTGAATACCTTTCGGGGGCTTCGCCAACACCGTCTTTGGCCCATTAATAATTCTCTATTGCATGTGTCCTGGTTTGACAAAGCTTGATCATGCTTACTGCATGTCTAAGAACATGTTAGACGAACAAAATAATATAATACAAGCATAGCAATATGATATAGAACATTAGGACAATGCTAAGTTTAGGACAATGCTAAGTTAAAGTAGCAACATGATAGTGATTACATGAATATTAGTGATGTCATTATGGTAAACTTAATTGATTAGCCATATTCAAAAACATGATATAATTATTGGGCTAATATATGAAGCATAAGAGCCAAATCGTCGGCATCAAATTCATTGTTTATCCCTCCGACTTTGGATTTAACCATGCCGTTTGTGACCATGAGATTGCAATAAAACATTCAAATAGCATTCCAATAGATTAGATAACTAGATTGAACTAATTCTTCAAAGTTAATGTGCTAAAAAAACAGATAAGTGATCAGAAAATAAAGTGAAGTTGATTGGGGTCCCCAGACAAATTGTACATTCGACAAAGTCGACGAACCACTCTTTGGATGCATCAATGGAGACAAAGATGAACTCATCAAAATAGTCACCATCCGGCATGATGAGACTAAAAAGTGAGAAAGAACCTTCCTTTTGAATGTTAGAGGTGGAAGCTTCTCCAACTTTTCTCTTCTTTTTGGAAGCATAAGAAACTTTGGGAGCCATTGATAATGGAAATTGAAGAAAAGGTAGAGATATACTAAAATTGAGTAGAGAATATGGAAGAAAAACCCGAGATAGCTTCGAATCCAAACTTGTAGATCTTAGGATGCTTGAAAGAGGGAGTTTAGGGTGGCTAGGGTTAGAATTTTTGGGTGGTTTTGCTGCTGTTTGTGTTTGGGAAGATGATGATGATGTGGAGTTTATAAAGAGGGGATCCGACTGTCCAGCTTCTGTTATGATTTATCCTTGACCGAGTTCAGCCCGATTTCGGTCCTTTGACAGTCTGAACAGACTTGGTCAATTTTTATACAGGTTTTAACATTAATACAAAGTATTAATTAAAAACACTTGTGTTGATGAAAAATAATTAATATTAAGTAAGCAAAATAAATAACTTGTATCAAAAATTTTGAGTTAGCTGTAGGGACCGGATCCCAGCTAACGATAGTCCGAAGACACTTGGCACCGTGTTGCTTAGACTTTTACGTCTTTTTGTCAAAAGGGTCCTTTCGGCTTATAACCAAAATATATACTTTCTACAATTTTATGTATTCATGTCAAGTAATATATAATTATAAAACTTCAACATCCAAAATTCTAATTTCTCTTCGTATAAAGTTAAAACGATCTTCAACTATAGGGATTTAGTGAAGATGTCAGCTAATTGACGTTCTATATCGACGTACTCTAAACAAATATCACCTTGTAAAAGATGGTCTCTAAGAAAATGATGTCTTATCTCTATATGTTTAGTGCGTGAGTGACAAATAAAATTCTTTATGAGATTTATTGAACTAGTGTTATCACAGTAAATAAGAATATGGTTGTAAGACAACTGATAGTCTTCCAAGGTTTGCTTCATCCACAAAATCTGGGCACAACATCGTCCTGCGACTATATATTCAGCCTCGGTTGTTGATAATATAATAGAATTTTGCTTTTTAGAAAACCATAAGACTAAGGATTGTAACTACCACTTTTACCGGTTAGGGTTATTTTCGACCAAATTAAAAAATTTCTTTTAGTGGGCCACTAGCATGATAATTAAACCAAAGTCATAATTAGAAATTCCTATTTAAGTTGGCCCTAGCCATGATTACTTATGGTACAAATACTAATTAAAGCCAAACCACTTAGATCCCTTAAAGACCTCCATAATACAAAGTTTCATGATGAGTTTAGGGCTTGGCAAGATCCTATTTAAACTCCTACAAGCCCTCAATGGCAGCCACCATATCAACCTAGGGTTTTTCACTCATTCTTTCTTTCCACACTCTCCAAAAAAAAATCATTTCTTCTTTCCCTTTGGTGTGCTAAGGTCTTGGAGAGCTCAAAGAGGCTTGGTGGAGGCTCTAGCAAGGATTTGGGAGCCACTTCTTCCTCCATGTTCCTTAAATTCGTGGGTCTTTGTGTAGGCTCCTTTCTACATAGGTATAACCCTCTAAACTCTAATTTTCATTGCCAAATTTCATGCATTAATATAGTAGACCCCTCTAATGGCTAGATCCAACCCTATAGGTGGTGAAATAGGTGTTAGATGACTCATTCCTAATAGTTCTATGGGTTAGGATGGTGTTATTTGGGTAGTTACGGGATTGTGACCACCAAGTGTTTGATAAAAGTCCTCAAAGGGATTTTGTATCAAGTTTTGGACTAGGACTTGGTCCATGTGTCCTATGGTATTGAAGTTTGTGCCATGACATGGGGGATGGTGAAGTAAATCCTTGTGTCATGGAGCTTTTGTATCATGATTATGACACATGTATCATGAGTAATGTATGTTACCTTACATATGTAATATTGAAATAGGGTACATGTTACATGAATGCATATGATGGATAGTAGGCTTCATGTTGTGCTTAGGGCGGATCCCAACATATAGATTGAGGTATGGAGTAGAGTATAAGACAGTGTGGGTATGGTGAACTATTTTTTTTCCTGTGTTTGTCCCAGACATCAGTTATCAGGGAGTAGTTAAGGAGGGGGATGTGAACACATATTATTTGGGTTATACTGTTACCACTGTCCCTAGTGTATCAACGTGTTAATTAGTGTATATATATAAGTATATAGTATATGTTGTATATGCATATGAAAAAGGGAATATGAGTAAATGGTGTAGGATACCTGGTGAGAAGAGTAGGAGGCTGTCTTGCACAAGAATTGACATGTACATTGCAGGGGATGTTGCTGCCCTTAGCAGCAGCTCGTATGCAACTGTGCAATAGTGCACAAACGTGCACTGATTTTAGGATAACTCTCATGGAGTCTTTGGTATCATGGTTATGTCATAAGTATCATTGCATAACATGTTATTGTATATGTATTATATTTTGGTTCATGATGTAGGTACTCATAGTAAGGGTCTCATGCACATATGGATTGGGAGACACTATATGCACAAGTTGTTGACCAATGAGTAACTGTCATGAAACAGAAGACTAGGTTTCAGTTTGCGTATTAGCTGTGCACCTATGTATATAGGTGGGTACCTATATAAATATATGAGGGTTAACACCACTATAAGGAAGAGTTCTGTTTGTGTGAACCCAAGTGAGAATGTGAGAGGTCTGTAAAACAGTTGGGGATTTTGGATACATGCATATATATATATATTTTTTTGGATACATATATATATATATATATATATATATATATATATATATATATATATATATATATATATATATATATGTATGAGGAAGGATCAAGATCCCCATAATTTTTGCATCCCCATGCATCCCCCTTATTTGCACCGTTGGATGGTGCTTTAAGTCATCTAATCTTAACCGTTGATTTACCAATGGTTAAGATTAGATGACTTAAAGCACATCCAACGGATGTGAACATGGGGATGCATGGGGATGCAAAAATTGTGGGGATGCCTATCCTTTCTATATATATATATATATATATATATATATATATATATATATATATATATATATATATATATATATATAAGGTTGATGGTGCTTTGAACTTCCTGTTCAGTGCATTTTCTTGGCGAACTTGCCTCGACATAGGTGGATGTGATAGGAATAACTGTCCTCCTTATTCTTAATGTAGATATACAAGTTAATTGAGTTATATGTATTATTGCATATAGGGTTGTGCCTATGAGAGGGCTTTGTGGATTACATGTGCGTTAGCCATATGTGCAGCCCAATGGAGAGTGTTTCCTGTGTGAAACAGGGAGGTATGTATCAGGAGATGGCTCCTATGTATCAGGAATCGATGGGTAGCACATGAGTAGGCTTCCTATATAGTGTGTTTATCACTTGTGTGTGCACCAGTTGTGAAGAGGGATATTTTCTTGTTAGGCAGGTCAGGGAGCCTTGGTTTAATGTGTGAGGGTAGTACAGGAACCAGTTGGGGGACTTTAGTAAGGAATTGCCTCACTATTTGGGGCAGCACTTGTGTACAGGGGATTACGGGTTGGGCAGGGCAATGCCTGTGTTGGGTGTCT
Organism: Iris pallida; assembly: GCA_029216955.1. Classification (NCBI taxonomy): domain Eukaryota; kingdom Viridiplantae; phylum Streptophyta; class Magnoliopsida; order Asparagales; family Iridaceae; genus Iris; species Iris pallida. The sequence continues at coordinate 2,918,347 of JANAVB010033815.1, read as the reverse complement.
GGTCAGTGAGTATAGGTGCAAGCAGTAGCATGTTAGGGGAGTATATGTGACACTTACCTTTGTGAGTGTCCTGCCTGTGCAGGGGTTAGCAACAAGGCCTGTACAGTGGGCACTTAGTCTCAAGGGTGTGTGGCTCGGGTAATTCCCTAGGTTAGATGTGTGGTTGGAACTTAGTCTCATGTTAGATAGGACATGATAGGTAAGGAAGTGAAGGAGAGTAGCAGGCTACCTTGGGTTAGTGCAATGGGACACTGATGAGTGTTCCCTATTTAAGTGTAAGAGCTCACGACAAATAGGGGTAAGGGTAGTAGTGGTCAACTTGGACTGATACAATATAAGTATCAGTAAACCTAGAGCAAGGGAGCATGAGTGAAGTGCAGCTTTTCACTTAGGAACGGTGAGTGCATTAAGGCAGGTGTTGGTTAGGGAGAGAGTCAGTAGGAAGACTCTGATTGGTGGATTAACTTGTGTGGGCAGATACCTGGAAGTGTTTCCTTTTGGTAGCAATAATGTAGAGGGCTCGAGTGGCACATGAAAAAACTTGTGTGAGCATTGGACAGTGGGGGGTATTTCTAGAATGTAGGGGATGAACTTTGATGGGTGTGTGCTCAATTTTCATCTGTGAATTGATGGCAAATTCGTGATGCACATAGTGGGGGAAACTGATACCAGTTATCAGTTGGTGTGGGGTTGCCTGTGTTAAAATAGGTAGAGTGTCCAGACAGTAGGAAGAGTGTACAATAGTAGAGTAAATGGACTGATACTTTTGAGTACTAGTGAATTCCTGTGACGGGATGTAAGAGTGTCTGATTGAACAAATAGACAGTAAGAGAAAACTTGTGTTAAGAGCAGAACACTTGGATTTGAGTGTGACCATAGACAATATCATGTATAGGGTTGCCTATACATCTAGGTATAATACCTATACATAAATACCTATATAGCCCTAGTATGTGGAGGAGTAGTACAGAACAAATGGTGTCATAAGGCATATACCCTATAGGCTACATATGTAGGTATATTGACTAGGGATACCTTATGTAGTATAGATATTTAAGACTACTTATATATATATTTAAGACTATATATATATATATATATATATATATATTAAGGTATATATATATATATATATATATACCTTAATATATATATATATATATATATATATATATATATATATATATATATATATATATATATATATATATATATATAAGACTACTTATATATATATATATATATATATATATATATATATATATATATATATATATATATATATATATATATATATATAAGTAGTCTTATATATATATATATATATATATATATATATATATATATATATATATATATATATATATATTATATATATAGGGATATGGGGTTACAAGTAATAGGCAAGCCTAGTAGTTTAGCTAAAACCTAGAAAACCCATATAACTTAGAAATAAGATGGTGTTTAGTTTAAACCTCCATTATTGATTTTCTTTTAAATTGAACTAATATTGGTTTACTGGGCATCGTTTTGGACATCGGTTCAGTTTAGCTTTTAGCTGGGAGTACAGGCAAGTACATGTACTGATTTTATTTCCTCTACTGATATTGTCTCTGTATCTTGATTTAGATATTCCTATCGAATTACGACACTCTCATTACACGTGTTTAGTGTTCTATGGATTTACTTTGCTATTACTCATGATTCGTGTCTTATGGTGATTTACCGTAATTCGTACATCTTATTTACGTGAATTAAATCTATGAATGCTAAGTGTCGGACGGGAAAGTAACTCAGTAGACGTGTGAACACCCTATCTGTTCTCTGTGTCTCATCGTGAGGATAGCAATCACACTTATCACGTGTGATTTGCCTTATCGTGTGGATAGCAATCGTCCATTATCATGTGCAATTTGCCATATTACCCAGCCATTCACATGTCGAACTTGTATTTCAAATAACACCTAGAAGCTAGGGTTTTGACATTGATCACTCTATTTACATCATTATCATCTGGTTTTCTCATATTTTACTGGTTTGCCTAAACTATTACTTGGCTTTACCTGTTCACCCCTTTACTCTATTTCACATATTCTAACTCTTGCTATATGGCCTTTATTATATTATGAACTATTTTTCACTGTTATGTACTAGCTCCAATCCTGATTGAAATAACCATATTTTTAGGCAATGAGTTAGAGGCTTGTTGCCCCGCTTATTATGAGAGGACTGAGGCACTCATATTATGCACGAGGTGCTTGTTTGAGTCTGTAGAGAGCCTTACGGAGCTTGAATACATGATCTGGTCATTTGAAATCTTCAAATTCAAGAGGTAGTTTAACAAAAATTTCCTCTTTTATAAAACTATTTAGAAAAGTACTTTTGACATAAAAGAGTTTAAAACCATGAAAACTTACAAAAGCACATAACGTACGAATGGATTCTAGTCTAGCAACTGGAGCATATGTCTCATCGTAGTCAATACTTTCTTCTTGATTATAGCCTTGAGCTACTAGATGTGCTTTGTTGCGTGTGACCATACCATTCTCATCTAATTTATTTCGAAAAATTCATTTAGTACCAATGACCAGGTGATCACTAGGTCTGGGAACAAGTTCTCAAACTTGACGTTTAATTTGGTTATGTCACGACCCGGTCCCAATTTCTTGGAACGAATCGGACCATGCCCAGCCTGCACCGTTGTTGAGACGGCGGCAGTAAGCTGTATCACTCATGCAGGTAAATAAAACAACACAGTCTAATTGCCACAACTTTAATAATTCGAATAGTTTAAAAACTTTTTACAATAAAAAGAAAGATACATCTGAGATACATTATTTCCACAACATCATGAATTATAAAAGAAGAAGAAAAATCTAGGCAACCAGCTCATCAGTCTCGAGATCATCGTCCTCTAGTTGGGACCTCGGGAAATATCGCGGAACAAAGCCTCATCAATGATACCTAAAATGTTGGGTCTCCAGTCAGGAGGGAGCAAAGTACAATTTATGCTAATTTGACAATTGAAATAATAATTGAATCATACACTTTTAAACAATTTTGTAAATGAACTAAGCAGTTACAGTTTTAAAACAGTTACAGTTCTGTGATGTGAATAGGCAATAAAATATGACCGGATTGGGTTGTACAGTGAAAGATATGGCTTATCCCCGTGTGTAAGAGGGGTAAGCTCGCACAGTTGTTATACTAATTTGGATGTGGTCATACTCATTACACTACTCCCCCAGTCCCCAAACAGTTACAGTAGTTACAGTAGTTACAGTCAATGCTCTCAGAGAGAGTTCCGTGTTGCATCGTGGTTTAAACTTGCAATAAAATGATTACTAAATAATTATAAACTAACACAAAATGTACTTGCCTCGAGGAAATAACTGGAGAGGTAGAAGACTTCGAGACGGGAAGTTAGAGTCGTCCTCGAATTCCTACATTCGATAGATAAACTCAGATATCAGGTTTACCAACTTAGCTATGCTAGTTGAAATCTCTATTTGTGTCCTAGTCCAATTTTAGTTCTTAAATTAACCAAACACAGAAAACACGATTATTAGTGCGTTGATTTAATACGAGGGAAAAATGTCATTTTTAACTTTGAATTCGGAAAACATCGTCGCTGCCAGATTATTTATGAAAACTTGGTAATTTTTATAAATATAAATATAAAGCTAATTTTCTTATTTAGTGAGAAATACGTGACTTTTTAATTATTAACAAACTTGTCAATTTTAAGATGAGAAAATATTAATTAATTTTATACGAAAATACTTTTTAGTCAATTTAATCGTTTAAATAGAAAAACTCGTAAAACCAGAAAAGACAAGAAAATCTAAGCTATTACAGTTACAGACCACAGCCAGCTGGGCTTATGCCCATTACAATTTATTTACATAAATTGAAATAAGATAAACTGTCGTTAGTCCCAAACTGAAATATTAAATAAATATAAACAGAAACTAAATATAAAAATAAAGGTAAATTAAAAGTCTCAGATATGGTCCAATCCTCAACTTGGCTAATGCCTCAACGTCCGGGCGGAGCCGGTTTCGTTTGCACTTAGCCGGGTCCATTGACCGATACGGTCGTCACCCAAAACCAAATATCGAATAAAATTCCGAAAATTATTTTAAATTCATTTTTAAAATAATCCAGGATTTACGGAAAAATTCGGCAGCATCTCCTCTGTTTTTGGTCAACCCAAAAACTGGGAATTGGCGCCGATAATTTCTTGCAAATCCCAAACCAGGGAAAAACTCGAATTTATATATATGAAATCCACAACCAATCCACAGAATAATCGGAACGACCCGAAATAATTTCGGAAGTCCGATTCTAATTCCACAATTCACAGAACGCTACCGAAAAAATCCGGAAAACTAAAATATACCAAAAATCCATTCCTGAAATATTTCGGGAATCCAAAACAATTCACAGGACCTTTCCGAAAGTCCCGGAAAATTACGACGTCGCTAAAACCGAATTCCCAAAGGGAATCAGGGACCATTTCATCATCGACTAAAATAATAAAATGAGCGGGACAGGGGGTTATACCTCGGATTGCTCGGCTAGAGCTCTCAGATGAAATATAGAAAGAAAATGAGCTACGACAGCGAAAGTATTCCCAGGTCAGCGCTGGAACAGCAGCGTCGCTGCCACAAATCAGCGGATCAGGGGAGTGTGCGGCTAGGGCACGCACCTAGATCAGCGAGGAAGTCAACAGGGTGCTGTCGGAAAGCTGGAACAGCAGGAAAAGAGGGGCAGCGGGCTAGGGCAGCGGCCAGAACGTGAGGGGGCGCGCGAAGGAACGGGCGCGGGCCAGGGGCGGATCCGCGGGGCTGACGCGGGTCGGTAGGGAGCGCCGAAGGGGCGCCGTACGGGGTGGCCGACAGGGCGGTTGCCGAAGGGGCTCGGCGGGGTGGCGCGGTCGCCGGAGGTGGTCGGCCGGAAGGAGCCGCAGCGGGGCATCGGGCCTGGAGGAGGCCGGTCGGACGTCGGGGCTGGCGCGGGTCCGGCAGGAAGGCCGGCGGACGGTCGACCGGGCACCGGGGACAGCGGCGACGGTGGGGAACGGAGAAAACGCCGAAATTAGGGTTCGGCCAGGGGATGGTCGGTCCAATGGGGCCGGATCGGATGGGGATCGCCGAAATAATTTTTGGGGAAAGTTAGGTCAGAGAAGAATGGGGAAAAATGGTTTGAGGTGATGGAGAATAGTGAGGTTATTTATAGGTAAGAGGAGAGGGGTTACCAGGGAAAGGAAAGCCAACGGCCGGAAGAAGAAAGGTCGCCGGTTTTCGGCGGTTACGGGAGGTGGGGGGTCGGCCAAACCGAGAGACTTCGGTTCTCTCCAGTTGAGAACCCATCCGATTGAGAGTTATAAACTCTCTCTCTCTCTCTCTCTAATGAAAAAGGCTTTTGCTTAAAGGGTTAAAGGTTTATGGATATGTTTATAAGGCTTTAAATGGGTTTGGTTTAAATATGGCTTAATGGGTTGCTCTCTTAATGGGTTTGGGCTAAAGAGCACATAATGGGTTTGAAAGGGTATTGTTGTGGCTACTGAATTTTAAAGCAAAAAGGTTCATGGACACTAAGAAAAAATGGATTGGATTACTGATTTAAATATTATTTTCTTTAGAAAAACTGTAACTAAAATTTTGTAACTCTAAAATATATTCGGGCTCAGAATTGGGTTCAGGACTGGGCCAGGAAATCAAAAATCCAAGTTCATTTATTTTGAAAATAATTTTTTTTCTATTTAGCTTTTAATACTAATTTGGCAAAATATTAATTTAGCAAACACAAAATTTCAATAATTTAGAAAAATAACAAAAATTAAATTTCTATAATTAATTATCTAATTCAAGTTATTCAAAATAATTAACTAAAAGTTATGGGTTTCACAGGTTAAGTTCATCTTGCATTGTAGAAATCCAAAATTCATCATCAAAAGCTTCTTCAACATTCTTTGGTTCTATCTTAGAAATAAAAACTACGTTAGCAATTATATCTCAAGTGCTTGAACGAATACTTACACTTTTAGATACATCACCTATTACTAGTTCTTTTGGATAATTTGGGGTAAATCGTAATCGCTTCGACAGACTTTCTAGGTATATGGTTGGTGTATCTTCGGATGTTTTGCTTGAGGGGGTTCTATCATCTTCATTATCACTGTCGTTGTCACGTTGACTGTTCAACTCATCGAAAGTGACGTTTATTGATTCTTCAACAATAAGTGATCTTTTATCGAATACTTTATATCCTTTGCTCTTTGTCGCATATCCGAGAAATATTCTTTCATCACCTTTCTCGTCAAATTTGCCTAAATTGTCGTTAGTGTTTAAAATAAAACATCTGTAATCAAACACTTTAAAATAGCTGATATTAGGAGTTCTATTAAACCATAGTTCGTAGGAAGTCTTTTTTGATTTCGTTCTAATAAGAACCCTATTTAACACATGGCATGCTATATAAACAACTTCTGCCCAAAAATATCTTAGAAGATTACGCTGGTTAAGTACTCTGGCCATATCGCCTAGAGTTTTGTTCTTTCCCTCCATAACGTCATTCTGTTGAGGAGTTCTGGGGCAAGATAATTTATGTGATAAACCATTTGAATCACAAAAAGTTTTAAAGTTATGGTTATCAAATTCTCCTCAATGATCACTTTGAATACAAGTAATCATGAATCCTTTCTCATTTTGAATCTTTTTACAAAAAGAAACAAATTCAGAAAATGCCTCATTTATATTTGTAGGAAAATAAATCCAAGTATATCGTGAATAGTCATCAACTATTACGAAAGCATATAGCTTACCTCCAACACTGGCGACTCTACTTGGTCCAAATAAGTCCATATGTAACAATTGAAGCAGTCTAAAGGTACTTACAATATTTATTAATTTGAAAGATGATCTTGATGTCTTGTTCTTTTCACACTCGACACTGACTATATCTTTCTTGAAAGTAATTTTAGGTAAGCCCCTTACCAATTTTTTTGTGGATAATCTTACAATAGTGTCCATGTTCGCATGTCCAAGACGCATGTGCCATATCCAACTTTCGTCTTGAGATGTGTATAGATACTTTCCTGCACTATTAGTACTTTCCGACAAATATAAAACATAAATATTGTCCTCTCTTATTCCTTCAGAAGAGATTATTCCAAAAGATTTATCATAAATAAAATATTTATCCTTAACATAATTAATTCCATAACCATGATCAGTCAATTGACTTATGCTCAGTAGGTTATGTTTTGATTCTGTTACTAAACAAATATCTTTAATAATAGGAAAGGGAGAAGTACCTATCTCGCCATTTTTAATTATATGTCCTTTTAAATTGTTTTCAAAGGAGACATAGCATTCTTTCTTCATCGATAGAGTTTCAAACAAAGTATTATCGTCCGTCATATGTATGGAGCAACCACTATCGATAATCTATTTGCTTCTTGTGGGAGGAGGTAGGTCCACCTACAACAAAATTTGAAGACGTAATTTTTGGTACCCACTTTCTTGAGGGTCCGGATGTGTTAGCTTTAGAAACCCAAACATATATATGCGTGTCTACTAGCTTCATAATCTTACACTAATGTGACACGTCCTCTTATACTACAAGAGTGACATGTTGCAGACATGTTTATTCTAGGTGAAGTTCGAAGATCATGTATGTGTGTTTTTGAAGAAGAGTGTGACTTCTTATAAGAAAATTTATACATGAATGAATGACTTCTAGCAGTTCTACTAGTGTTGGATGTGTTGTGTTTGTGTTTAGCCAAGTGATTCGTGTTCACCTGAGTTACAGACTTGACCTTTTTACCCAGTTTAATCTCTAACCTTTTAGAGATATCACAGGCTTCATTGAACTTAGTTGTGAGTGCATCTATCCTCTGAGCAGCAATATTGTACTTCTTTTTCTCTAATTCATAAAGATCCTTGAGTTGTACATTATCTTGATTTGCTTTCTCAAGCTCCTCATTCATGTTACTTGAAGAAGTTTTATCTCTAATATCTTCTAGTATTTGAGATTGCTTAGAAAACTCAGATTGAACTGCTTTTAACTCTTTCTTAGCACATTTATACATATCCATCATCTTCTTTTGATCTTCTAGTAGATCACTAAAGGTATCAGATAATTCATCAAAAATAAATTATTCATATAAAGGATTTGTTGTTACCTTTGCATCTGTAGCCATGAAGCATAGATTGGCTATGTTGCAAGGTTTTTTTTTTCTTCTTCTTCAGAATTACTCACCTTACTTTCACACCACATGCTAGTAATGGCGTAGTTCCTGGTTGAAGTCCTTCTCTTGCTTGATTGATCGTATCTGCTTCCATTTTCTTACGAAAGGACAATCTTTCTTAATATGACCTGTCTTCTTACAGCTGTAGCATATTGGTTCTTCGTCATCTCTAGATTTCTTCTTCTTGTTAGATTTATTGTACTTTAGAAATCTTCTGAATTGTTTCTTGTCATAAGAGCCATTTGATCATTGTCTGAACTATCGTTCTCACTTTCGTCATCAGAAGCTATCTTATGATGTGACTTGAAAGCGATAGTCTTCTCCTTCGGCGCTGGCTCTCCAAATTCCTTAAGGTCCAGCTCATGTGTCATAAGCTTTCCCATAAGTGTCTTAAGAGCTAGCCTTTGTAGTGAGATCGTTCTCTTCAATTATAACCGTCGCTTTAGGATTCTAGTTCTTGGACAAACCGCGAAGTACCTTTCGAATCTTTTTATGATTGCTATATTCTTTTCCAAGAGAAGATAGAGGATTAACAATATCTAAGAATCGAGTAAACATATTAGTAATAGTCTCATTAGGCTTCATTTTGAATGCCTCATATTCTTGTGTAAGTTGTGGGATTTTTGACTCCTTCACCAATGAAGTTTCTTCATGAGTTATCTCAAGAAGTTTTCAAACCTTATTAGATGTGGCACATATTGATAATCTATTGAATTCAGTTCTATCTACTTGGCTATGAGTGCATCTATCCTTTATGCCATCAAATAGGGGTAGCCTATTTGTAAACTGGCCTACACCATTGCTAGTGTATAACAATGTCATTTCTCAAAGAGTTTTAGTCCAACTTTGATAAACTTAGCTATGATACCAATTGTGGGATCGATGACACCTCTAGAGGAGTGGAATAAATAGTGTAGCGGAAGTAATGTCCCTAATTAAAAAATTAATGTAGGTAAAGGCTAGTAACGAGAGATAATCAATGCAGTAATGTAAAGCAGTAAGTAAATAGGGAGAAGAAAACAATACGCATATACCGAGATTTTGTACTGCTTCCTCTGAGAGGACTAGTCCAGTCTCAAGTACTCTTGCTTGATGTTAAATCCACTATGAATAGAGGTTACATCGCGTGCTTTATGTAATGCCCCGCTCCGCATCGGTGCATTACGATGAGTCGTTGACTCGAAGAGTTGCGTTGACCCGATAAGGTATCGGTATGAATCGATGCAAGTGTTATGTTGGCCAAAGGTAAGCTTTGAGTCGGTTGGAATCTATGAATTGAATCGATGCAAAGGATAAGTCCCGCTTGAGCAAGTGCTGATTTTAGTTGATCTGGTGTACAGGCTATGCTTTTACGCTGGACGATAAGAGGTCGGCATTTTGCCTTATGCAATGAAGTGTCCGCGAAACCAAATCGAGGCCCTGCAACGGATTGTGGCATGGGCGCGATAGGCCAAATCGACCGAGTAGAGCAAAGGAATGGCTAAGTCCAAGAGTTAGCTATGCGATCGAGTTATGGAAGCGAGACGCTTCAATCGGCGAAACGGCAAGGCGTATCGGCTTAAGGTGGGCGGGTTCTTGACTCTCTCTCCCTATTCCTTCACGTCTAATAAAATATGTTATACTTGCGTAATATGTTATCGAGTTAGCGAGCGTGGCTCGGCGGGTAAGTGTCTAAATATGCATTGAATACTAAGGTAGAACATTGAACAATTGAACAATTGAAGCGACGTGCATCAAGTGCACGGATCGCAATAGGGCAAAGATGGTAGAACATTGAAAGAAAGATCGAGATGTGCATCAGGTGCACGGCTCCGAGAACATTGAACACTAGGCGTAGAACATTGAGTACGGTGCTGAGCGTGCCTTCGGGCACTTATGTTACGAAAAGACTAAGTAATACGAAATTATGCTATGAGAATAACTTACAAACGGGACGCGTGAATACGAGTATGAGATGACTAAGCCGTTGGGCATCGTACATCAATATGGATGTGTTGGGGCATAACGCCGACGGAGCTCTCCATACGAATGGTGGATTATGTTTATGGCACGGGAAACCGTTTATGGCACAGGAAACCGTTTATGTGCGACACTATGTTTATGGAATTCGAGAACGGTTGGTATGCTATGGATTGTATGCTATGGAACGTATTGCATGGTCAATGGACTCGGATTGCCCGTGCACGGGTGCGACTTCTCTCGAACGGTTACGCCGGGGCGCTGGGACCGTTCGGCCTAGGAGGGAATTATGTGTCGTATTTATGGTGCACAACATTCGGACGGATTACGACCGTCCAGTGCTGTGATAAGCTATGATATCCGTAAGTTTGGGATCCTTCGGATACTGGGCTAGCAATCCGTATCGAAGCGATTGTAGGCTTACACATAAGAGATGCCAAGTCCATTACGGTGCGAAACACCGTGACCTTCATATAGATAGGGCCGATGGGCTGAGATGAGAGCTGGGTGCAGGCGCAGGGCCTGCCACCCATTATGCATATGTTTATGTTTACGAATGGTCGGTTGCGTGAATCATATGTTTGCTTACGTTAAGTTCTAACCACTGCAGGCTAAGGAAATGGGATGGGATGAGCACGAGCACTATGTTATGTTCATATTATGGCTAACTGTATCTGTTGCAGGAACACGGTATGAGACACATTTGAGATATGTTGCTATGCATGAGTATTGCCATGTAATGGACCCTAAGGCTAAATAGAAAGATCACAAATTAAGATGCATGCTCACTAAATGAATAAGTGTTTGGTTTGGGTACGAGCGGATCTTGATCAGTGCGAAGCGAGGACGAAAGTACTAAACCCCCACTAGTTTATGTGCAGGTTCAGGTTATGATCGGCTCGGGGCGGAGCTTGGCTTGGACGTGCCGAGGCATGGAGTCCTTGGCGTTCAAGAGGAGCTTTCGCATATGCGTTCGGACTTGCGACATGGAGATATTCGGCCGAAGACTACTTGGTGGCTATAAAGAGGCATAATGTATGGAGTAATGTAATCCTTTGTGAGCTAGAGAGATCATGAGCGTTGTAGCCAATTGGCATTTTATGTTGGGCTATTCAGAGCCTTTTGTAACCTTCAGTTCAATATGAATAAAAGAGATTCTTATGTTTTACTTTGTTTCCTTCCGCTGCTTATGTTATCGATACGAGATAGTTCTGTGTGAACCTGTCATCTTGCCTTGCACGAGCGCAACTCCAGGCTCGTGCGGCATCACGCCCCAGCGAGGACGATGATTCGGGTTAAATCTAGCGAGGACGAGCGATTTCCCGGATCGGGACGTGACAAGTTGGTATCAGAGCGGTTCCATCCTTTGGACCGTGCGTGAATCTCTTTGACCCTCAGTTGCTTCGTTATCGAAATCAGTTGACTCTAAGTTGTTTCTGCAACCGTATGGCTCATGGATCTGCTCGACGCTACATTGGATGTTCCATACAATAAGTCTATATTAAGTGCGTACGTCTGCCACAAGTATGTCGTTACTATCACGTTATCTCCGGGTGCCGTCGGAGAGTGTTGGTTGCATGAAGTGCAACGAGTTATGGGATATTGGTTGTACGAAGTGCAACGGGTTATGGAATGATGGTCGTACGAAGTGCAACGAATATGGTGATGTTGGTTGCATGAAGTGCAACGATATGTGTTGTTGGTCGCACGCAGTACGAGGAATTATGTGTTGTTGGTCGCACGCAGTGCGAGAAGATATGTGTTGTTGGTTGCACAAGGTGCAACGAGTCGAGATATGAGGCGATGCGTGTTATGTAGATATGTGTTGCTGGTTGCACGTAGTGCAACGGATCGATATGTGAGGCGATGCATGTTATGTGGCTATGCGAATGGTTACGTGTTGTCGGTTGCACAGAGTGCAGCAAGTCGTGGATCGTTCGTTGTATCGGTATAACGAGTCGATATGGTATGATGCGTGTTGTATGGCTATGCGGATGGATAGCGATATGTTGTACGAGATTGAGTAAAGACCTTAAGTATCGAGACTAAGTTGTTGCACGAGCTGCAACGAATGGGATTCGAAGATCGCGGATGCGATAGTACGAGTCGAGATGGTCGCTAAGTCGAGTTTGAGTAGGCGAACGTTATGTTGGCCGTATTTCGCGTTGAGCTTTGAATAAGCGAATGTTGCGGGTGGGATCGAGATGATCGCCATGGTACGGTTAGATTGAATGTATATCAAACTTGAGCTAACGTTAGAGCTGGGATCGGAAGGATCGCCATACGGGACGGTTGAGTCGAAATAGATGTCGGACCTATGCGAAGTGTGATGTTGAGTAATGACTCGATTCCGAGTGGTATATGCAATACCAATTATGCGAGCAAGTATAGCGAAGTATTGTGTCGATAACGATAGGCTTGATCCTGAGTGGTATATGGGATACCACTTAGCGATATCTATGTTAAGCCGGTTGGTGACTTGCGATAGATTTCGTTGAAACGATTATGATGTTACGATATGTTTGTCCTCAACGGACGGAGTAGTACCGAGACTCAAGTGAGAATGACTCGATAGAAGTCGATGCTAGTACGCTTCGCTGAATTAAGTTGAACGAGTATGTGCGAAGTCATACCTATGGATGATACGTCGGATGAGGATTCATTAAGTGTAAGTTGAACGATAAGCCGAGCATATGCGAATGAATGTTACGTTGAGGAAATAGTCGACCCAGTCGAACTTATGTTGGGTTAGTACGAAGACTATTCGGAACGCGTTGAGTAGGTACGGAGAAACTGTGCGAACGAATTTGGGTTAACGCGAAGGAATCGATAGCACGATTGGAACTACGAGTTAGGGATATGAGAATGGATATATGAATTGGCAATCGTGTCTCGATGATGGTAGTGAGTTATAACAGAATGAATCGGGATAAGTACGAGACTTGATTCGTATTCGAGTTCGGATAATGGCAATGATTGCAACAGGTTTAAGCTTATGAGAAAGGAAGATGTTCAAGTTATGCATATCGACGATGGTATTGAGGCGTATCAAAGACGATATGTAATAACTCGGGGATACTCTGATCAAATGATCAAAAATTATGTTGAGCATTGTTGTTGGATGAATAAGATGCAAGTTAAGTTGATGGCAGTTTGGATGATAACGGTAGGAATGCTTCGGAGAATTTGAGAGTCGATGGATGTTACTCGGAAGAAAACGAAAGTGTCTGGATTGTTTCGCGGATCACCACTATGTTGACATTCTTGTCTTGAGCGAGCGCAACATCAGCCTCGCACATGCATCACGTCAAATTAGAACGATCATTCCGCGTGAGCACTGGTATGGTGATTCATCCAGTGGGGATGATTGAACTTACAAGGCGTGGCAATTTGATATGGACTTGTGGTTTGATGCGAAGGTGAAATTAAGGATTGTGCGATATTGTCAACGGTAATACACGAGTGATTCGAGTAGTAACGGCACATCAGTTGCGCGGGGATGGATAAATTATGGTTGGTATGTCGGATTAGGTAAAGTCCCATAGGAATTGTCGGGAATTGATTTGGCTCCGCGATAGGATATAGCATGGTTCATTGTAACTGTCCCTCGTTGATGATCTTCAATTATCGAGCGTAGTTTCGGGGCAGATGACCCTAGAAGACTTGACCGCCAAATCAAGTAAATATTGAAGTCCCATAGGATGACCCTAAAAAAGTCGCATAAGGAGGATGAGGAATAAGGTAGTGCATGTTGAGGATAAGTCTAAGCGAGTGAGTATCGTGTCTCGAAAGTTAGCGAGTACTAAGAATCGATATGGTCAGAAAAGTTATGTTGGATCGAATAGATGTCGAGGAACGAGCTTAGCCTAGCGATGCGGTAAGGCGATTGCAAGAATTTTGCAATGCGCGAGGGCGACGAGTAATAGAACGACCCTAAGAGTTGTGTCGTAGATCGGTTTGAGTAACGGTTAGGCTATGGGTGTTGGGCGCATGATCGATGTTATGAAATAAACTAGTCGGGCTTGAATCAAAGTTTGAGTAAAGGAATTCGTATGCGGTCGAGAATAGAAGATGAGCGTATCCTAAGAGACCTTGGGTCGGAAAGATTGTTGCCTTTGAGCATCGAAGACTCAAGTTGACCTCTGTGTCGGAAGAGTGCGAGCATGATGTCTGGATAAGTTGCCTAGCGGGGGTAGCCCCAGACTCGATGCACGGGTAGTTCGAGAACGTGGGTCTGTTGGGATAGTTGTGTGCGAGACTTAGTACGGATTGTAGGCAAAGGAATTTGTGACATGTTGACGTAGTCCGTGTCGTTAAGGCTAAATGTTATGAATGATAGAATGAACGACTTGAGTTATATGAGAGATTGGAAACGGTTGGGCGAATAGGCATTACGGAAGCTTGTTGCGATCGGATGCGCAATGAATTGATGCAGTACGTGTGTTAGATGGCCGACGAGAACTTATGAGATCGAAGTACGGATTTGAATTAAGTTATGTGCAAGGTGTTGCAAGATGATCGCATGTTATGGGATGATGCATACGAAGAGTATTTTGGGAATAGGCGCTAAGATATGACTAAGTCGAGTACGGACCGATAGATGCTTGAGGATTTAAGTTGAGCTTGTTAGTTGTCCCGATATCCTACAACTGAGCTTGGCTGAAATGCATATATTGGTGTGACGCCTAAAATATGTGTATGATCCAGACTGAGTTGTATGATTCCAACGATAGTAGCACGAGATCGTGAAGCGATCTATGCGAGACACTTGGGTTAAGTGTTAGTTTCGGTTTGAGGACGAACCTGATTTTGAGTGGTATATTATGTAATGCCCCGCTCCGCATCGGTGCATTACGATGAGTCGTTGACTCGAAGAGTTGCGTTGACCCGATAAGGTATCGGTATGAATCGATGCAAGTGTTATGTTGGCCAAAGGTAAGCTTTGAGTCGGTTGGAATCTATGAATCGAATCAATGCAAAGGATAAGTCCCGCTTGAGCAAGTGCTGATTTTAGTTGATCTGGTGTACAGGCTATGCTTTTACGCTGGACAATAAGAGGTCGGCATTTTGCCTTATGCAATGAAGTGTCCGCGAAACCAAATCGAGGCCCTGCAACGGATTGTGGCATGGGCGCGATAGGCCAAATCGACCGAGTAGAGCAAAAGAATGGCTAAGTCCAAGAGTTAGCTATGCGATCGAGTTATGGAAGCGAGACGCTTCAATCGGCGAAACGACAAGGCGTATCGGCTTAAGGTGGGCGGGTTCTTGACTCTCTCTCCCTATTCCTTCACGTCTAATAAAATATGTTATGCTTGCGTAATATGTTATTGAGTTAGCGAGCGTGGCTCGGCGGGTAAGTATCTAAATATGCGTTGAATACTAAGGTAGAACATTGAACAATCGAACAATTGAAGCGACGTGCATCAAGTGCACGGATCGCAATAGGGCAAAGATGGTAGAACATTGAAAGAAAGATCGAGATGTGCATCAGGTGCACGGCTCCGAGAACATTGAACACTAGGCATAGAACATTGAATACGGTGCTGAGCGTGCCTTCGGGCACTTATGTTACGAAAAGACTAAGTAATACGAAATTATGCTATGAGAATAACTTACAAACGGGACGCGTGAATACGAGTATGAGATGACTAAGCCGTTGGGCGTCGTGCATCAATATGGATGTGTTGGGGAATAACGCCGACGGAGCTCCCCATACGAATGGTGGATTATGTTTATGGCACGGGAAACCGTTTATGGCACGGGAAACCGTTTATGTGCGACACTATGTTTATGGAATTCGAGAACGGTTGGTATGCTATGGATTGTATGCTATGGAACGTATTGCATGGTCAATGGACTCGGATTGCCCGTGCACGGGTACGACTTCCCTCGAACGGTTACGCTGGGGCGCCGGGACCGTTCGGCCTAGGAGGGAATTATGTGTGGTATTTATGGTGCACAACATTCGGACAGATTGCGACCGTCCAGTACTGTGATAAGCAATGATATCCGTAAGTTTGGGATCCTTCGGATACTGGGCTAGCAACCCGTATCGAAGCGATTGTAGGCTTACACATAAGAGATGCCAAGTCCATTACGGTGCGAAACACCGTGACCTTCATATAGATAGGGCCGATGGGCTGAGATGAGAGCTGAGTGCAGGCGCAGGGCCTGCCACCCATTATGCATATGTTTATGTTTATGAATGGTCGGTTGCGTGAATCATATGTTTGCTTACGTTAAGTTCTAACCACTGCAGGCTAAGGAAATGGGACGGGATGAGCACGAGCACTATGTTATGTTCATATTATGGCTAACTGTATCTACTGCAGGAACACGGTATGAGACACATTTGAGATATGTTGCTATGCATGAGTATTGCCATGTAATGGACCCTAAGGCTAAATAGAAAGATCACAAATTAAGATGCATGCTCACTAAATGAATAAGTGTTTGGTTTGGGTGCGAGCGGGTCTTGATCAGTGCGAAGCGAGGACGAAAGCACTAAACCCCCACTAGTTTATGTGCAGGTTCAGGTTATGATCGGCTCGGGGCGGAGCTTGGCTTGGACGTGCCGAGGCATGGAGTCCTTGGCGTTCAAGAGGAGCTTTCGCATATGCGTTCGGACTTGCGACATGGAGATGTTCGGCCGAAGACTACTTGGTGGCTATAAAGAGGCATAATGTATAGAGCAATGTAATCCTTTGTGAGCTAGAGAGATCATGAGCGTTGTAGCCAATTGGCATTTTATGTTGGGCTATTCAGAGCCTTTTGTAACCTTCAGTTCAATATGAATAAAAGAGATTCTTATGTTTTACTTTGTTTCCTTCTGCTGCTTATGTTATCGATACGAGATAGTTCTGTGTGAACCTGTCATCTTGCCTTGCACGAGCGCAACTCCAGGCTCGTGCGGCATCACGCCCCAGCGAGGACGATGATTCGGGTTAAATCTAGCGAGGACGAGCGATTTCTCGGATCGGGGCGTGACACTTTACTCCGAAGGACACGCCAACTTCTTACACCGTCGTGTTTTTATCCGAAGTCCACGAACAAACTTCAACACTGTCTGAAAAGCTTTTTTTACTCCAAGCTTGTACAACTCGAACACTTCTAATCGAAACATACTGGCACTTAGAGGAATAGGAGTTGTCTTGGAAATGTGAAAATTGAAAAGCTCATTGTAATAGGAAGGCTTAGAATGAATAGAGAAGATAAAAAAATGAGATGAGTGAGTAAAATAAAAAAATTCATCTATATTTATAGGTATTTTTTAACCAAAGTTCGGGTAGAACTCGGCTAGGGCAACGTTCAAATTTTTGAACGTTTGAGATCCAAATGACTAGGTATTCATTCTGACCAGGAGTGAATCAAGGAGACCGAGTTAGGTCCGAGTTCGGTGTAACGCCCTAGTCCCAAAATACGTATAGGATTAGGATACATATACATGCCAGCTATGCATCGAGAGGACTCCAGTCCAGCTCGAATACGTATAAGCTGTCTGGTTGTTCTAGAATCATCTATATTTTAATCTATATAATAATAAATATCAAGAAGGAACAATATGGTTCGTGGTTTGCAGCCACTAGCATACATGTCCGAATAGACTCAAAGAAAACACGAGTCTATTAAACTAGGCTAATAAGCAGAATATATCAAGATAAGAATATGCAGCACGAGAGAATAATAAAATAAAACCATGCACCAACGATACCAGAATCATGCATACGCAAATCATAACCATCCATCGATTCTATCAGCTCGACTATAACCTGGAGAGATAACCAGGTCCTCAGGGGACTAGCAAGACACATAATATACATGCCTACTGTACAGTAAATAACATGCAAGAAAATAAGAATAACAAGTCGAGAAAAGGATAACACATAAAGGAACTCTATAGATGGTGACATATCATGAGAATATAATATTAATCATGGCTAAAAACTGTAGCCCGGGGAGGCACTAACAATCTTATAATAGGTTCTCTATCGTAGCCCGGGGAGGCACTAACAATAGAGGTATAGCCACGGCTAATAAAATGTTCTCTCCTAAGGTACTAGGAAGCCAAGTCTATCTAGTCATGTCCAAGTCAAGTACAGGTCAAACAGGTCAAGAAAACATGGCACATGCATAGCAATACTATCACTAGACATATACAAGATAATAAAGACAGAAAAATAATATGGAAAATGAGTAAAAACTATGTGCCCGTAAAACTAGAAAATGATCATGAGAAGCAGGAACAATGTGTAACCAAGTAAGACAGAAAGGAATAGCAATATGAAAGAGCATGTAAATACTGTAAAGTTTGGCAAGGTATACTTACCTGGAGTTTTGTCCAATCTGTGCTGAGACTGCAGTAACAAAATCGTATCCCAAGCCTAGGTACAATTAACGCTACAATGGTACACAGAGGATCTATCAAAGCCCAACAAAGCAACCAAGAATTACTAACCAGTATATACATACACCTATATATATTAAACCAGGTCCTTAATAGGGTTTAATTAAGAAAATAATATTTCTTTTCTAACTTATATGTTTAAGAAAATATCTAATTGTATGCATCTCTTTATTATGTATAACCGCAAAACTCAATATAATTATCGTTAATAAAATTATATATAACTTATATGCATAAAAATAATGATAATTTAATATTTAAATACAAACAAAATTTTAATATATGGTAAATATAAATAATAATAGTATCTGAATATAGATACAAAATCCCTCATATATAAATCTAAACATACTCTACTTTAACCTTTACATAATTATAAAAGACATAAAATAATATCCATATAATAATTAATACAAGTAGAAGGGGTCTTCTGGAGACCATAGAGGAGGTAAAGGCGATGCCGAGCAGAGGAAGCCAAATATACAGACATGTAAGAATCAGACTCCTGACGGCGGTATGGCATGTATGGCGAGAGCGAAACAACAGAATTTTTGAGAAGAAGGCAATGTCTATTGCTGGAATTCTAAATAATATAGTAGGGGACATTAATTGTAAGATTGCTTGAGATTCATAGGGCCTGGTGTTATACATGAGGAGGCTGGGAGATTGTATACTCATTTTCTTTTACATTAATGAAGTACCTTTCCTTCAAATAATAATAATAATAATAATAATAATAATAATAATAATAAAAATAAAAATAATAATAATAATCTTATATATTGTAGTCTGGTTAAGTTATCAATTTTATATTGTCATGTCTAAAGTGCAAAATCTAAAGTAGAGAGGCTTAGAGCATCTCCAACCCTATTGTGACTTTGAAAAAAAGTTAATGCCACATAGGAATGACAAAATTTTATTCAAAAGTTCTTCTCCAATGCAATTGTCAAGTCAATTGTGAAGCTTATGTGGCAAAAATTAAAGAAGACATTGTGAAGTTGATTGTCTTGTTCTAGACAATGCACTTGACAATGTCTTCTCTTCCATGTCATCAATTATGAATAAAAAATATTAGAAAAAGAAAGAAGATGAGTAGTTGTCTTAAAAGTTATCTTGGAAGTTGGAAAAAATATTTTTTATTGTCTCCTCAATACTTTTGCATTGGAGAGAGTTTTTCAATCTCATTGTCTTTTGAGATATAATTTTGCCACATAAATAAGACATTGTCTTGTGGCTCATGCCACATAGGAGCCACCTAAGACTCACAACATTTAACAAGATAACATTTAACAACATTTTTTTAATTACTCAAAATCTATAATTTCAATAGAATTTATTTATTTCTATCATTATTGCATTTATAGCAATATTAATGTTGTTGTAACTGACTTCCCGAGGTGTTGTCAGTACAATAGCCTCACACCTCCGTGCATAGTTTGTTTTTGTCATACTCGAAGATCTCCCTGACAGGACTGCCCTTCCTAACGAGCTCGTCAATAAAGAACTTGCTCCGGTCGGTGACATCTTTGACTCGGATACGAGAAGCAGTGACTCGCCGGGTTCGAGAAGGTTGGCGATGCGGCTGCACGAACATGTGTACACGGAGGAGGGCGCTGCCGGTCGAGCGTACGCCTCCGACGACGTGGTGGAGGTCCGGCGAGGGTGCCAGGTCGTGCGACGGTCGAAGGGAGTTCGCCGGGGCACGTGCGGATCACGGGGGCCGTGCGGGGTCAGTTGGCCGACGTGCGGCAGCGTCGCCGCAGCCGTTGCTGCTGCTGCTCACGCTGAGCTATGCCGCAGCGCTGCTGCACGGGTGGCACCATGGTGGCATGGTCGTGGCCGGATGCGACGACAGGTTGGCGACCGCGCGGGTCATCCGACTGGCGGTGGCGGCCGCTGGTGGCATTACGAGAAGGAAGGCTTTGCGGTGGTCATTGTCGCTGTCGCGGCGTTTGTTGTTCGCTGCCGTGCGCTTGTGCGTTGTTGCATCAGCCGATGCTGGCGGGGCACTGCTGGCCGTGCCTGGCCGCGGCGACGGGTCGCGTCGCCGGCTCGATGGCGGTCGGGTAGGTGCGGCCATGGGGTTGGGTGACACTGGGTTCTATATAGGTTGGGTTGTATAGAGAAGGAATGTGATGTTTTAAAGAGAGGTGAAGCTTTCGTTCCTTATATATACTTGGTATGTATAAGCATAGGTTAAAAGTCGGTTACCAGCAGGATATTGGTTTCAAGTTTATTTACGGAGAGAAGAAATATATTGGGATATGTTTAAACTGAGAGAGAAGCCACAAGATATATTGGTCGATTCCTTCTAAAGATTTGATATATATATATATATTCATATATATATATATATATATATATATATATATATATTGTTGGAGTTTTGGTTTTTCCTTTAGAAAACTTTAGTCCCACATCGGAAAAAACAAAGAGATTGTATCTCTATATATTAGCTTTGTTATTATTGGAGATGCACATGTGGTGTGGAGGTGCACATGGGTTTGCCATGTGGGGTTATTTTTCTAATGGAAAAAAGGCTAAAATCAACAATTAAAGCATTCATGCTTTTTGCTCTTGGAAAATTTATTTCCATGGGAGCTAAGCCTCGTAGGGACTTAGCGACTCGGACTCGGACTCGGACTCATGGGCCCATGAGGCGTAATGTGGCATTTTGTTGGCGCACTTAGCACGTCAGCATCGTCGCTAGGCGCATAGTGCGCTTTAGTTGCGCTCGTTGCGCAGCCCAGTTGTGCATGCCCAGGTGCGCGCCCAGGTTGCGCTGGGTTGCGCGGGTTGCTCGGGTTGCACGGGCGCGCAGGTTGCGCTGCGTGCGCCGTGTGCGCCGTGTGTGCCATGCGTGCAGTGCGTGCAATGCGCACAGTGTGCGCAGTTCAGTGCGCGCTCTGTCGCACAGAGTGCAAGGAGCGCGGGGTGTGTGCGCAGTTTGCGCAACTTGCAGCAGAACGTGCGTTTGCATGTTCTGGGCGATTGCTACATGTTCGGGGTGGTTTTTACCACGTCCCTAACTTTGTGGCAACCGAACAGTTGCTGCAGGGCCTATATAAGGCATCCTCTCTCTCTCTCAAGGAAGGTACAAGAAAGAGAAGCCACCACAGAAAGTTTACGAAGTGTTTTTTAGCACAAGTAAACAGAGAATTCAGAAGTGTTCTTTAACACAGTTCTGATCGGAAGAATTCCAGCAGCCTTCGAGAGAGAGAGGAAAGGCGCCGCACCAGCGTTGCTTTTGCACGGGAGTTCGTGTCCATCCGAGGAGTCAGAAGAGCAGGAGTGTTTCAAGTTCTCCGACGAACTTGCTGGTTCCTGGAAGCTGTTCGTGTAGGGCAAATAAAGCTTTGAGCAACGGTGATCATTCACCCCAGCAGGCCATCTTCCACCTTTCGCCTGTCATCTTCTTCGCTGCTGTGATTATGAAATCTTTTTAGATTCTCGTATATCATACGTTGCTGTGGATTACGAAATCTTTTTAAATTCTCATAATACTTATAACAAGATCTTTTTAGATCTTCGTTATACTCGTGCAACCTTCCTAGAAGTGTTGTGTTGGAACATTATTTTACAATTGTTTCATCTTCTCAGAGACGTTGATCACGTGCTTCGTGAAGAGGAACCTACTATTCCAGATACTGGGTCTGCTACCGCGATCACTGCGGCTAATAAACTTCAGGCCAAGTGGAGAAGGAAGAATAGCATTTGCAGGCTGCTAATCCTGAATGCTATGGAGGATTCCCTAGCAGAATCCTATAGTAAGAAGACTATTGCCAGAGACATATGGGAGTCTCTGGAGAAACTGTACGAAGAAGACAAGAATAGGAGCAAGATATTTATGGTTGAAAAATATCACAAATGGCTCTTTGAAGACGAGAAGTCCATGTTGCCACAGGTAAAGGAGTTTCTAAAACTGCGACAGAAGTTGGAAGACGAGGTGATGCCCCTTCCCGACAAGTTTGTTGTTGGAGGGATTGTCTCAAAGCTCCCCGCTGGGTGGAGTAAGTTCTATGCAAACATGCATAGGAAGAAGCTTGAGATCAGTCTTGAAGATCTCTTGCAGGAAATCTATATTGAGGACCAGATGCGGACTCAACTGAAGGTGGACACACTGTCCAAGCAATTGGCTAACGCCAATCTGGTTCATACCAAGGAACCAAGGGGAAAGCAGGCGGCTTCCCACAGCTAGAAGAAGGACCCTAACAATCTAAACGTGAAGGGAACTTCCTTCAAGCGAAAGAAGGCAAAGTCTCAGATGCCTTGTTTCAAGTGTGGCAAGAAGGGCCACTTCAAAAGTGAATGCAAAGCAAAGACCAAGCAATCAGAGCAAGGAGAGCCTAGTAAGGTATCTATGATCACTGATATAGTTGCTTGATTGTGCAGGTTGATGCGGTAAGGACTGACTCTAACTGGTGGGTAGATACTGGAGCCTCCTGCCATGTCTACTCCAGTAAGGAGTGGTTCACCACCTACACCCCTACTTCTGAAGTGGTTATGATGGCGAACCAGGCACAAGCTGAAGTGCTCGGGATCGGGACGGTGGTGTTGAAACTGACTTCGGAAAAGTCTCTGACGCTTCAAGGCATAAAGCACGTACCTGCTATCACCAAGAACCTGTCTCAGGAGGCCTACTATGCAACGCAGGCCTCAGGATGGACATCAATGCTGGCCAGATGGTGATGTCTATCAAGAAAATATATTTCGGAAAAACTTTTTATACCGAAGGAATGTTCAAAATTCAGCTTGTAAATCAGTCCAATATAATTAATGTGATTAATGAAATCACTCCTTCTTCTTATACTCTTGAGTTGTGGCATAATAGGCTAGGACATGTTCATTGTAAAGGAATAAACAGAATGTCTAGTCTAGGACTTATCTCCAAGTGTGGGGGTAAGGTAGAGAAATGTGAAGTTTGTACTCAAACAAAGATCACAAGAAAACCCTTTCCTCGGGTTAATCGAAGTACAGATCTTCTGGAGTTGGTACACTCCGATATCTGTGATTTCAAACAATTCTCTACAAAGGCCATGATGAAGTATTTCATAACCTTCATCGATGACTTCTCAAAGTATGCGTTCGTCTACTTGCTGAAGGCTAAAGACGAAGCATTCGAGAAGTTCAAGGAGTTCAGAGCCGAAGCTGAGTGGCAGACTGGACAACAACTCAAAAAGATAAGAAGTGATCGAGGTGGGGAGTACAGGTCTTATGAATTTGCATCATTCTGTAAAGAACATGGAATTGTCAATAAGACTACGGCTCCGTACTCTCCTCAATCAAACGAAGTAGCAGAGAGGAAGAACAGAACGTTAACAGAAATGATTAACTCAATGTTGTTGACTGCTGATCTTCCTAAGTGCTACTGGGGAGAAGCTGCGTTGATGACCACTTTTATTCTAAATAGAGTGCCTCACTCCTCATGAACTCTGGTTCAAGGTCAGACCTAACTTGAATGTCATTCGAGTGTGGGGGTGTCTGGCATATGTCAAGCTTCAAGATCTGAAGATTCAGAAGCTTGGGACAAGGACTACTAAGACGATCTTCTTGGGGTATGCCAAGAAGAGTGATGCTCGGAGATTTCTTGATATTGAGTCAAATTATATCATTGAATCTCGTGACGCAGAATATTTTGAAGACAAATTTGCAAGGCACAAGAATATTGTTCTTGCGGATGTTCCGGAGAACAATGAGGGTGCGTAAGAAACTGAAGTCTTCAATGAAGATGTGGTCCAAGAAGATGTTGTTGTTGAAACAGCGGTTGAACCAGAACAAGCTGAGCCGTCAGCTAAGCGTGTGAGGAGGCCGAAGGACTTCAGAAGTGACTTTGTTACCTATCATGTGGAAGTTGATCTGCTTACCTATGATGAGGCGATGAAGACCAGAGACGCAGTTTTCTGGAAGGAGGCGATTGACAATGAAATTGATTCTATCACCTCAATAACACTTGGATGTTGGTTGATCTTCCTGAAGGAGCGAAACCCATCGGATACAAATGGATCTTCAAGAAGAAGATGAAAGCAGATGGAACTATTAATAAGTTCAAGGCTAGGCTGGTAGCCAAGGGGTTTTCTCAGAAGTAGGGGATTGACTATTTTGACACGTATGCTCCAGTAGCTCGGATGACCACCATCAGAATGTTGATTGCTCTCGCAGCAATACATAAGATGGTGATACATCAGATGGATGTGAATACGGCTTTCCTAAATGGCGAGCTGACCGAAGAGATTTACATACAACAGCCAGAGGGATTTGTCATCAGGGGTCTTGAAGACAAAGTTTGCAAGTTGGTGAAATCTTTGTACAGTCTTAAACAGGCTCCCAAGATGTGGCATGAGAAATTTGACAAAGTTATAAGGTCAAATGGCTACATGGTCAGCAATACGGACAAGTATGTTTACACGAAGTTTGTTGATGGAAGAGGTGTGATCGTTTGTCTGTACGTGGACGACATGCTTATCCTAGGTACGGATATTAGCTGTGTCACGGAGACAAAGTAATTCATCTCAAGCAAGTTCAGTATGAAGAACTTGGGGAAAGCTGATGTGATCTTAGGGATCAAGATCATCCGGACAGACACTGGACTAGCGCTGTCACAGTCTCATTATATTGAGAAAATGATCACTCGTTATGGGTATCGGGATCTTCCAGGGATCGATACGCCGTACAGGTGTGATCTGAAGCTGAAGCCTAATTCAGGGAGAGCGTCAGTCAGCTGGAGTATACAAGCGTAATGGAAAGTTTGATGTATGCTACTACTGCCACAAGGCC
Organism: Iris pallida; assembly: GCA_029216955.1. Lineage (NCBI taxonomy): Eukaryota > Viridiplantae > Streptophyta > Magnoliopsida > Asparagales > Iridaceae > Iris > Iris pallida. The sequence continues at coordinate 2,892,953 of JANAVB010033815.1, read as the reverse complement.
TGACATAGCTTTTGCCGTGGGAATGCTGAGTCGTTTCACTAGCAACCCAGGTGCTGAACACTGGAAAGCTGTGAAACGAGTTATGAGATATCTCAAGAAGACTCAGACATATGCACTGTACTACAGCGAAGATCCGTCGGTAGTGGAAGGCTTCAGTGATGCCAGCTGGTGCTCAGAGGTGGAGAGCGAGAGGTCCACAGGTGGATTCATTTTTACAATGGGTGGAGCTGCTATATCGTGAAAGTCAAAGAAGCAGACTATGCTCTCACGGTCATCCATGGAATCTGAGTTCTTTGCACTTGATATCGCAGCCAAGGAAGCAGAATGGCTTCGGGAGCTCATGTATGATCTTCCAGTGGTTGAGGCGCAAATACCGGCGATATCAATATACTGCGACAACCAGTCGACTGACTGCGGTGGTGGCATCAAATGACCTCTTCAACGGGAAGAAGAGGACTGTGCGGTTGAAGCACAGGACAGTACACGATCTTATCAAGAGAGGTGTTATTGCAGTAATTGATGTTCGAAGTCAGGAGAACCTGGCGGATCCGTTCACCAAGGGCCTCAAGCGCCAGCTGGTCGATGACACAGCTTGTAAAATGGGCTTGAAGGCATTCTGATATTGTATTATTGTATTCCTACCATAAAGTTTTATGCTATTAGTTCAAAGATTTATCTACTAGGCATCTAGCTTTTGGTTCAAGGGAGGACCAATAATCGAAAGAATATCAGGAACGGTAGGTACATGTTCTATTGGGCATGGAGAGGTTACGGACCTATAACCACTGTTGTCTACTGTTGTTTTCTACGGAAAACGGTTCCTGTGGGAAGGTTGGCTTAATTGCCTTAATGAGTTCTCAGGCAGAGTGAATGCCTGGTGTGCTTTACAGGAAGCACGGTTAGAGCAGCACTACAAGGAGTGAAACTCCATGCTATAGTGGGGTGACTCCATGATGAGGTTCCTATATGTGGGGTGCTGCCCAGGAATAGGATAAAGCCTCGGGTTTGTAGGCCAAGTCACAGCGGCGTAGCACCGCAAATAGGCAGTTAGCCTAATGTTGTATGTTAAATAAAGAGGGGTATAGTCAGCACTACAAAGAGGAGGAGTTTCTCATGTTACAGTGGCACGACACCACGATGAGGTACCCGGTTAGGGATAAAGCCTCGGCCTTGTAAGCCATGTCGTTGTGGTGTAACACCGTAAGGGAGCCTAAGGCTTCATGCTGGGTAGTTTGGCACTACAAAGAGGCAGTTGCCTCATGCTACAGTAGTATGACACTACAAAGGTTCCCAGATATGGGGTGATTCCCAGGGAGGGGTAATGCCTTGTGGCTTTAAGCCATGTCATAGCGGCGTAGCACCACAAGGGAAGCGCAAAGTGCTTTATGCCATGATCTCTTTATAATGAACTCACCTATAGTGTATGGACAAAGAGATATCAGGCCGTCTCTTGAGGGTAAACTTGTAGACGCCCAAAATTATACACTGAAACCAGGCTGGCACAGGGCCTTTAATGTGTAGCCAGAAGCACATGTAACTACATTATATGAATGGAAAGAATTTCAGCTATGATGCAGAATTCAAGGCTTAGTCCATTCTTGTATTATAGTCTATTTTTTGACCCATGTGGGAAGATTCAAGTCGTAAGCGACATCTCTCCTAAATGCATGATGGACAGTTACTGTGGGAAACACTTATACCCATATATAGAGATATGTGGGGGATTGTTGGAGTTTGGCTTTTCCTTTAGAAAACTTTAGTCCCACATCAAAAAAAACAAAGAGATTGTATCTCTATATATTAGCTTTGCTATTATTGGAGATGCACATGTGGTGTGGAGGTGCACATGGGTTTGCCATGTGGGGTTATTTTTCTAATAAAAAAAGGGCTAAAATCAACAATTAAAGCATTCATGCTTTTTGCGCTTGGGAAATTTATTTCCATGGGAGCTAAGCCCCGTAGGGGCTTAGCGACTCGGACTCGGACTCGGGCTCATGAGGCGTAATGTGGCATTTTGTTGGTGCACTTTGCACTTAGCACGTCAGCATCGTCGCTAGGCGCATAGTACGCTTTAGTTGCGCTCGTTGCGCTGCCCAGTTGCGCAAGCCCAGTTGCGCTGCCCAGGTGCGCGCCCAGGTTGTGCTCAGGTTGCGCTTGGGTGCGCTGGATTGTGCTGGATTGTGCTGGGTTGCGCGGGTTGCTCGGGTTGCACGGGCGCGCTGGTTTTGCTGCGTGCACCGTGTGTACAGTGCGTGCAGTGCGTGCAATGCACGCAGTGTGTGCAGTTCAGTGCGCGCTCTGTCGCACAGAGTACAAGAAGCTCGAGGTGTATGCGCAGTTGGCGTAACTTGCAGCAGAACGTGCGTTTGCATGTTCTGGGCAGTTGCTACATGTTCGGGGTAGTTTTTACCACGTCCCTAACTTTGTGGCAACCGAACAGTTGCTGCAGGGCCTATATAAGGCATCCTCTCTCTCTCTCTCTCAAGGAAGATACAAGAAAGAGAAGCCACCACAGAAAGTTTACGAAGTATTTTTTAGCACAAGTAAACAGAGAATTCAGAAGTGTTCTTTAACACAGTTCTGATCGAAAGAATTCCAGCAGCCTTCGAGAGAGAGAGGAAAGGCGCCGCACCAGCGTTGCTTTTGCACGGGAGTTCATGTCCATTCGAGGAGTCAGAAGAGCAGGAGTGTTCCAAGTTCTCCGACGAACTTGCTGGTTCCTGGAAGCTGTTCGTGTAGGGCGAATAAAGCTTTGAGCAACGGTGATCATTCACCCCAGCAGGCCATTTTCCACCTTTCGCCTGTCATCTTCTTCGCTGCTGTGATTACGAAATCTTTTTAGGTTCTCGTATATCATACGTTGCTGTGGATTACGAAATCTTTTTAGATTCTCGTAATACTTATAACAAGATCTTTTTAGATCTTCGTTATACTCGCACAACCTTCCTAGAAGTGGTGCGTTGGAACATTGTTTTTACAATTGTTTCATCTTCCCAGTTTTCCATCGAAAAATTATGCCCCGACAATAACATATATATATATATATATATATATATATATATATATATATATATATATATATATATATATATCAGCGCCGCTTTCAAACTGCCTGCAGGCTGCTGGAGCAGGGGGCACGTGGCTCCATCGGACAGCGGGCTCACATTGGAGGGCGTGTCTATGCTTGGCGCAGTCAAATGGTTGGCGCAGTCAAGCTGTTGCGTCCATCTCGAGCTAGTCCCTTTGAGACGCAGTTCAGGTGTTCCCCCACTTTTTTTTGCGGGCCCGGGTAGCCACGTGACCACCTCGGGTTGTGGACCCGCTTTGGTAGCCGCATCAGACCCGTGCGCAGCCCATCTTGCGGTTTCTGATGTCCCGACCTGCTCCTCAGGCGCAGGCTCCGAGTGTGCGCCCTCCTGGCGCACCTCCCTATTGCCTTTTGGTGCAACCTGGGGAGTATCCCTCTAGCCTCTTGGCGCCATCGGGGGACTCTCCCCCTAGCCTCTTGGCGCCATTGGAGACTCCTTCCCTAGCCTCTTGGCGCATCTTGGAGATTCCTCCCCTAGCCTCTCGGCGCCTCCAGGGGCCCTTCCTCCTTGCCTCTTGGCGCGTCAAGGGCCCCGCACCGGGAGAGGGCTTTCCGGGGCCTCTCTCGAGTTGGCGCAACCTGTAGACATTCCTCGCCCGGACCCAACCCAGCACAGCTTTCCAGGGTTGGCGCAACCTGGCGCCCTCCCTAATGACCCTTCAACGCTCCAAGTGTCGCCCATTACTCACTCTCCCTTGCGACTCCAGAAGTCTCTACCCGCTGGCATTCATCTCTCACCCCCCCCACCCACCCTCCGAGGTTCCCCCCAGAGTCCCCCCCCCGAGCATCCCCAGCTCTTATGCCGAGGCTTTAAGGCCCGATCGTGGGAGGCAATTTCCAACAGCGACAGTGGAGATCCAGCTTCCGGACTTAGAGTTCCTGCCTCCATCCGACGGTGATCCCATCCGGGTCCCCTTCGCTGCGTCGGAGATCTCCTCCATATCCTCTTCCTTCTCTAAGTCGTTCGTGCTCAAATTTGGATCCGGTTGCCCGAAGATCTCCATTGCCTCGAAAGCCGTCGCAAAGTAGGGCCTCTCCGCAGCCTACCGGGTCGCTCCGCTCGACCCCAAGCATATGCTATTATACCTCTCATCCGATTCGGACTATGCGATAGTCCGGGTCAAGGGCACAGCCAGAATGGGCACGCAGATTGCTAAAGTGGTCAAATGGTCCCCCGAATTCAACCCAAAAATTGACTCAACAATCATTTCTACATGGATCACCCTTCCCAACCTTCCTCTGGTTTGCTTCCCCGCAGCTGCACTCAAACGGATTGCCAGCTCCTTTGGGACCCTGGTAGCCATCGCTGAAGAAACTAGCAACCTCTCTAAGTGCAACTACGTGAAGATATGTGTGGAGTTAGACCTCTCGAACGACCCCCCCCCCCAAACTTATAGAGATCGAGCTCGGAGACCAAACTCATAGCCAATCGCTGGTTTACGACAACAATATCATCTTTTGCAAACACCGCCAGATGAGCGGACACCTAATCCAGCACTGCTTCCGCGCCCACCCCGAACTAAAGAAAACAATCCCGCGCACACCACGTGCGTCTATTGCTCAAAGAGACCCCGTCATCATCATCCATAAATCAAATCCCGACCCCCTCCCTCAGATTGAAGCTCGGCCAAGCCCCCACCCTCATACAACCGTCACGACCAGCTCCGCTATCGTCCCTTTCACTTCCTCCATCCTCTTCCTCCATAATTCGTTCGAACTCCTCTCAGGCACTACTTTCGATGACCCCACAATGAATCCAGTGAACCCCCTTCCACCACCACCGGTAAACAAGATTCCCCAAGACCAACGGTCTCACACACCATCCAAGCGCAGAAAGCGCCCTAATCCTCCAACACCCCAACCCGCCCGAGATCATCTTACCACAACCCCACGAGGCCTCTCACTCCACCCAACCACCCGCCAACCACCCTCAACAACCTGGAGAGGACTCGTCGGTGAACAACTCTGAGCAGTTCGAGGAACACCAGTCTCCTGACGCTGACCCCAAGTGCCCCTCATCCGACCCGACCTTCCCCAGGGCAGACTCAGAGCCCCCTCGACATCCTCCCACTCACCCAAAGGATGCTCAAACCACTTTCAGCCACACTTTAACCGACAGATTTTGGCAAGCCAAGGAGCAGGCTTTCTGGACCGAGGCAACCCCTTATGCGCCCTAGAAGAACAAGACAACGATTGACCTATCACCGCCGCTAACGTCGATGGAAGCAGCGATCAGGATCGGACAAACAAAGATACCGGAAGCAACGGACCCACTAGCATACTTACAAAAAAAACCTCTTCCAAGAAGAACAAGAACAATAAAAAAAAAATGACGGCAAGGACTACTAGGTCCACCATGAAGCACATTCACCCCAAACCCATTTTCTCATCCGATGCTTAACATCATCTCCTAGAATGTGGGGGGTCGGCAACAAACCGACGATGAACAGAATCTTCAGCCTCAAGAAGACTTATCGTATAGACCTCTTAATCATTATCGAACCAAAAATCCTTCAAAATAGAATAAAAGCCACTCAACTCAAGTTAGGGTTCCCGCATGCCATCGCTGGCGGCAATGACACCTGGATCTTACTTGCTCAAGACTTCAAATTTGGCATCATCCACGACTCACCCCAGGCTCTTACTTGTTGGATCGAACACCCGGCCGTCAAGTCCCGTTTCGTCATTTCCGCTGTCCATGGAAGTTGCAACATCCTCGAGCGCAAATTGCTCTGGGCTGACCTTCTGGTGGTCCGTCCCCACGGGAACCTCACCCCAATCCTCTTTCACGACAGTGCGTTCACCTGGTGCAACATCTCCGAGCGCAGATTGCTCTGGGCTGACCATGGAGAAGTCTGGTGGTCGCCCTCCACCCCAGCCAGCGATGGATGATTTTAACAACTTTATCTTTCATGGGAACCTCACCCCAATCCCCTTTCATGGTAGTGCGTTCACCTGGTACAACATGCAGGAGGGTCATCGGCGACAGTACTCCCGCCTAGATCGGGCGATGATCAATGAATGCTGGTCCGACATGGGCATGATCAATAACCTCTCTCATCTGAACTCTACTGAATCGGATCACTCCCCTCTTTTTGTCCAGATCAGCAACAATCACACCAGCAACAAGAAAGCTTTCCGCTTCCTAGACTTTTGGCGACATCACCCTCAATTCCAAAATATCGTTACTTCTGCTTGAAATTCCGTTTCAGCTCTTGACCCTCTGGCCCGGATGGCGGCTAAGCTTAAAGCCACTCGTAAGGCTCTCTTGTCATGGAGCAAAGAGGCCTACGGCGACATCTTCCAAGCTATCAGGGAGGCGGAGGACGACGTCACCTGCGCGGAGTCCTCATTCGTCATCAACAGTTCCCCGGAGGCCCGCGCCTCCCTCAACCTCGCCAGAGCTCTTCTTAAATCCAGGCTGAGAGTAGAGAACGAATTCTGGAGGCAAAAAGTCCGAACGACCTGGGATACCGACGGTGACCGGAATTCCAGGTTTTTTTATGCATGTGTCAAAGGATGCAGGTACAAATTAAAATTACACCAGATTCTCGACGACAACAGCAACCTAGTAGATGACTAGGCCGATATTCAGGCTGCGGCTGTGAACTTTTACTCCAACCTCTTCACCAAAGAACGGTTCATTAAAAACGCGATGCTATTGTCGGTTATCCCTTCCCTAATTAGCGAAAACGATAATACGACCCTGCTGGCTACCACTTCGGAGGAGGAGGTCAAAACATCGGTCTGGTCCATTAACGAGCACAGTGCCCCGGGGCCGGACGGTTTTCAACGGAGTCTTTTTCAGAGCTTGCTGGGACATCATTAAAACTGACTTAATCGAAGCCACTATTGCCTTTCTCTAAGGGGCCAGATATCCTAATTCGATTTCCTGTGCCAACATCATCCTTATCCCCAAGAAAGACAATCCAGAAACCTTTAAAGACTTCCGTCTGATCAGCCTCTGTACCTTCACCAACAAGATCATATCAAAGATCGTCACCAATCGGATGTCCGATCTCCTCCCCAAGATCATTTTCGAAGAGCAGAGCGGGTTTGTCAAGGGCCGCAATATTACTGACAACATCTCCTTGCACAAGAGATGATTACGTGCATGAAGTTCCCGTCGAGGGGGGAAAACATGGCCATCAAACTAGACATGGAAAAAGCGTACGACCGTATGGACTGGCAATTCATGATCTGGGTTTCAGGGCCTTTGGTTTCTCCGAACCATGGATTGACATCGTCTTCAGATCTATCAACAATGTGTGGTTCTCCACCGATATCAATGGCCAGGCTGCGAGTTCTTTCGTTCCACTCGCGAGGTTAGACAGGGGGATCCGCTCTCTTCTACCATTTTCATCATTGCGGCCGAAGCCCTTAGCAGAAGCCTCAATAGCATGCCCAGAATGTCCGCCTTCAACCACTTCCACACCACCACCAACTGTCCACTTATCACTCACCTGGTTTATGCAGACGACATCCTCATCTGTCATGCCCCAGAACCAGAATACTGGAGAGCGGGAAAATGACTCAGCCAACTACGTATTACGGGTGGATGAATACCGTATAATACGATCAATGCTGTCTAACCAGACGAGGGGGTGCATACATAAAAGTCTTACTATGGTCACTTCACATCTATTGTCTCAATCATATAAACAAGAAGCAAAAATAGAGAACATGTAAGATAAAGCAGTAAGGCGTCCCAAACGCTTAGTCAAAATGTTCTTGAGATCTGGCTTTACAAAACATAGCCAGATGGTATAGTAACATACACAATTGTTATCAGTTGCAGTCTGACTTAATTACAATTATGTAAAAGTAAGTGCAAGACAATCCGACTAACATGTCGGTGCCAAACGGCTAAGTATGAAGTAAATAACAAAATGAGTGGTGAAGTAAGGAACCCACTCGAGTCCTCCTGTGATCATTCCCCTAGTATTGACCATCTTGGAGGTAGAAGTAAGCTGGATCCTCGGGGACCGGCTCTAAATGGCCATGCAAAACCAGAGAGGTTAGACCTCTAATAGCAAGTACCACAAGGAAGGACGATATGAAGGATTAGACCAGTAATAAGAGAATATGATAATAGATCTCTGCTATCTACTAGGATTCATATAACATTACGACACTTCGAACCAACCTCCCAACCAAACAAGGACAGAAGTTGGCGTCAGTGTCCTGACATTTGATCATCTCAGTTAGGCAACAGAGTAGGTACAGTACACAAACAAATCATCTTGAACGGTCAATCAACTACTACGGCTTGCTATTGTGAGTCCCAAGTTATCCTGGAATTATGCAATAAAGATTCCTCAGTTCTTACTATGTGCGTGCAAGGCTAGTCTATCCAATCAATCAATTGCGCCAATCATGTAATTAGATGAGTCCCAGCGGGACGCCCGTCGTTAATATAGCATGTATAATTTAATAATATAAGCAGGTACCGTTTCCTGCTCGTGTGACAGATTTACAGTATCTGTGGGAACCAGCCAGCCTGTCGGGCACTACTAGTCCCAAGAGGGCTGCCATGTAAGAACTCGGGAATCCATTCTCTCCATGCCATCATTATTTTATTTAACTTAAAGCCTCTACGTTAAGCGAAATCCCATGCCGTGGATCATGGTCATTCAAATGAGTACTTTTGTACGGGGTACGATATGCGCAACTCTACAACGATACCCGTGCGGCTATGTTGTAGGTCTTATATAGCGTAATGCAACAATCAAATCTAACCACGGAGTAATCATGCCTTGACCATAAAGTACACATGCTATTTTTGTAAGATAAATAATAACTAAATAAATAAATAAATAATTTGAAGTCTGCATGTGCCTGTATGCCAATATTCGGGATTGGCTAATCGATTGCAATAGTTCATTACATGAACGTGTCTCATTCATTCAATTCAATAAGACGACTAGCCAGTCTCTTAGTTCCAACTAGGAACGCATGATCAATTATTAGTCAATGTCACAATCATTATCAATGGTGACAAGGCATGAAAATCAAATAGTATTCAGTGGGGTCGAGTCTATAACTCCTCAGAGTTAAGTTCCAACCTTACTGGGTATCCATAGATCAATCAGGACACAAGGCGCATTCCACATAACAATCTGTATTAATGATATTAACATATCATGATGTTATCAAGTTCATGCCAAAAGGCGTAAGGATATAATAGAAGAATTATCATGCCATCATTAAATGAATAAGTTATAGAGCAAATAGTAACACCCAGGTCAGGAAGTCACGCCAACAAGTCTATGCTAAGGCCAAAAGTCATGCCAACGAGTCTAGGCTAAGGCCAACAAGTCACGCCAAGTCTAGTAGGAGTGAGCGTGAAAAGTAATTCACGCAAGGGAAATTCACGCACGCACAGCGTGAGCGTGAAAAGGGAGCGTGAAAAGGGAGCGTGAAAAGTGATAAGAAATTCACGTACGCATGCAAACATGGTGCGTAACTCAAATGTCACGCTGGCTCGTAAAGGTGTGAGCATGACTAAAAATTCATGCTGATACGCAAGAACGTGTGCGTGACTAAGAATTCATGCACGCACGTAAGAACGTGTACGTGACTAAAATTCTCACACTCATATAAGAACGTGAGCGTGACTAAAATTCACGCAGACACATAATAACGTGAGCGTGACTCAAAATACACGCTAACACGAAAAGACGTGTGCGTGACTGAAAATACACGCTAACACATAAGAACGTGAGCGTGACTAAAATTCACGCAGACACGTAATAACATGAGCGTGACTCAAAATATACGCTAACACGTAAAGACGTGTGCATGACTGAAAATATACGCTAATACGTAGAACGTGAGCGTGACTGAAAATACACGCACGCACGCAATAACGTGAGCGTGACTCAAAATACACGCTAACACGTAAAGACGTGTGCGTGACTAAAAATACACGCTAACACGTAAGAACGTGAGCGTGACTGAAAATACATGCACGTACGTAAGAACGTGAGCGTGACTAAAAACTCACGCTGGCACGTAAGAACGTGTGCGTGACTGAACCTTCGTTCCAGCCAGAAATGAAGTTCCCAGCCAGAAAGCACGCCAGGTTGGGAGATCAAAACCCATGGACAACCGAGAACACAAACACTTAGATCTGGGAAAAACAAGCCAACGAAATAAAAAATACTAAGTACTAAACCTCTCAGGATCATGAGAGGAAGAGAAATGAACCATAAAAATGGTTCTCCAAGTGGAAGCAAGAAGCAAGATGTACTTGCCTGCTGTTGGTTGGTGGAGAGAGTGATGAGGAAGAAGAAGAAGTAATGGTGAAGAATGAGAGTTATGAGGAGAGAGAAGGAGATGGGAGCTTAAATAGAAAGGGTGGTCGTAGGTGGGGTTCTATTGGGTCGGGTTCACATGGATCCAACCAATGCAACCCGAAAGCAAAGCAGAGAGGTTAAAAGCAGAAAATAAATGCAGGAATAAAATTGTAGGAAATAAAATACAGATAATTAATTAACATAAAATTAAAGGAATTTAAATACATGATAATACACGATAAATATTAAATAAATATATACGAGTAGTACATGTATAAAAATACGCATTCTTTTATAAAAATACGTATTCTGGGAATGGGGAGTGACATCTCTACCCACCTTAGAAAAATTCCATCCTCAGAATTTCAAATCCAAGCAGGTAGAAATATCGGAGCTAAACTAATACAAGCAATTCTAGTGAGCAAGCAATCATTATTACCATATCAAAAGCAGGTACTATATATGTAAATTCATCAATCCACGATATCAAGTAGCTCTACCCATAAGGTGACAAGCATGAAGAATCAGGACAATCAAGGTATACAGAAAGAGATATACCTTGTGAGTCAAACAGGTGTGGATACCGTGATCGGATATCATCCTCACGTTCCCACATTGACTCTTCCAAGGAGTGATGACCCCAAGAAACACGGACAAGACTAATTGTTCGGTTCTTAAGTATCTTCTCTCTTCGGTCCAAAATGGACACAGGCTGTTCCTCGTAAGACAGGTTGGTACCAACAACCAGCTCCGAATGATCGAGGACATGGCTTGGGTCCGATACATACCTACGTAATTGAGATACATGAAACACGTCATGCACCTCTCGTAATGAAGGTGGGAGGGATAAACGATAAGCAACATCGCCTATCCGATCAAGGATAACAAATGGGCCCACGTACCGCGGACTCAATTTCCCGCGAACGCCAAATCTAATGACCCCACGAGTAGGTGAGATCCGCAAGAATACGTGGTCCCCAACAGAGAACTCTAATGGCCTACGATGCTGGTCCGCCCAATGACGATGTCGGTCCTGCGCAACTCGAAGTCGCTCTCCAATTCCCTTAACCACTTCAACCGTCTGAATAGTCATTTCTGGGCCTAACATCTTCCTCTCTCCGATATCATCCCATACAAGCGGTGACCTGCACTTCTTACCATATAGTGCTTCAAATGGCGCCATCTGGATACTGGCTTGATAACTATTGTTGTATGAGAACTCGACTAAGTGCAGGTGACTCTCCAAGACCCTCCAAAATCTAGAGTGCAAGCTCGCAACATATCTTCTAAAGTCTGAATCGTTCTTTCTGATTGCCCATCCGTCTGCGGATGGTAGGCCATGCTAAACCTTAACTTGGTACCCAGACTATGATGTAAGCTCTTCCAGAAATGTGATGTAAAGTGGGTATCTCGATCCGACACAATACTGACAGGAACTCTATGCTGCCTGACTATCTGTTGCATATACAACTCTGCCAACTTTTTGTAGATTGTTCTACTCTGAAAGGAAGAAAGTGTGCTACTTTCGTAAGTCGGTCCACTATCACCCAAATAGCGTCCTTACCACTTGGTGATCTCGGTAAATCGGTCACAAAGTCTATTGTAATATGCTTACATTTCCATTCCGGAATAGGAAGCGATTGCAATAACCCAGCTGGCCTCTGCTGTTCTGCCTTCACTTGCTGACATACCAAGCAACGGGAAACAAATCTAGCTATCTCCCTCTTCATCCCGTTCCACCAGAAATGATGTTTGATATCTTGGTACATCTTGGTCCCTCCAGGATGAATAGAATACTGAGAACTGTGAGCTTCTGCTATAACCTCCTGTCTGATATCTCTACTAGGCACACATAGACGTGATCCAAACCTAAGTGTACCATCTTCATGAATTCTCATCTCCTTCCTGAGTCCTGACTCACACTCTGCCTTAAGCTTCTGAATCCTTGGGTCTTGTGCCTGAGCTGCCTTGATCCTGTCTACCAAGTCGGATTGAACTTGCAGACTTGTTAGAACTCCTACATCACTAGGAAGTATAACTTCGATGCCCATCTCTTGAAGGTCTTCTAAGATATGCCTCTGTGTTGTCAACATAAATGCGCCGCCTCTCCTGCTAAGAGCGTCTGCTACTACATTTATCTTGCATGGATGATACTGAAGCTCCACGTCATAATCCTTAATCAACTCCAACCATCTTCTCTGCCTCATGTTTAGTTCCTTCTGAGTAAAGATGTACTTCAGACTTTTATGGTCCGTGTACATATCCACTCGATCACCATATAAGTAATGCCTCCATAGCTTCAAAGCAAATACTACTGCCGCCAACTCCAAGTCATGAGTTGGATAATTCTTCTCGTAGTCCCGAAGCTGCCTAGATGCATATGCTATCACCTTCCCATGCTGCATAATGACACATCCAAGTCCTTTATCTGACGCGTCATAATATACTGTAAAACTCCGGGTCCAACTGGCAATGTAAGAATAGGTGCTGATATCAACTTCTGCTTCAAAGTCTTAAATGATGCCTGACATTCTGCCGACCAAACGAATGGTACATCCTTCCGGGTCAAGCGGGTCATGGGTGCTGAAAGCCTTGCAAAGTCTGACACAAACCTTCTGTAATATCCTGCCAATCCCAAGAAACTCCGCACATCTGCTACGGTCTTGGGTACTGGCCAACTTTCTACTGCTTCTATCTTCTTGGGATCTACTGCTACTCCAGCTCCTGATATGATGTGACCCAAAAATGAAATGTGATCCGACCAAAACTCACACTTACTGAGCTTGGCATACAACTGGTTCTCTCTCAGAACCTGCAACACTTTCCTGAGGTGGTCTTCATGCTCCTCTTCACTAGCAGAGTATACGAGAATGTCGTCAAGAAACACAACGACAAACTGGTCTAAGTATGGCATAAAGATGCGATTCATCAAATCCATGAATATCGCTGGAGCATTGGTCAAACCAAACGGCATTACTAAGAACTCATAATGCTCATACTTTGACCTGAACGCTGTCTTGGGAATATCTTCCTTCCGAACCCTCACCTGGTGGTACCCTGAACGAAGATCTATCTTGGAGAAAACTCTAGCTTTGCTCAACTGATCAAATAAGTCGTCGATCCTGGATAATGGGTACTTGTTCTTCACTGTTGCCGCGTTAAGCTTCCTGTAGTCAATACACAATCTGGATGACCCATCCTTCTTCCCCACAAGTACCACTGGTGCTGCCCATGGTGACACGCTAGCTTGGATGAACTTCTTCTCCTTCAGTTCCTCTATGTGCTGGTATACCTTGGCCTGCTCTGAATCCGCCATTCTGTAAACTCGATCTGATATCGGTTTAGTTCCTGGTGCCAATTATATACTGAACTCAATATCCCTAATCGGTGGTAGACCTAGAAGTTCTTCGGGAAATACATCTAGAAATTCTTCAACTACCTTCGGAATCTGAACTTCTTCCATTGTCGTTACTACTCCCTGCTCTTGCTGAGTTGCCTCTGATCTGACTAAGGTGAACCGCTCCATGCCTGGAATATCAAAAGATACACTTCCTCTACGACAATCTATTGTCACATGACTGTCTTTCAGCCAGTCCATTCCTAAGATAACATCGAAATTTCCAACAGGAAATTCTATCAACCGGGCGGGTAAGGAATGCCCGCAAACTACAATGCTACATGCTAAAATAACTCTACTAACTCCTACGAGCCCATTACCAGTGAGTATATTCAACCTCCCTGGCAATGCCTCGAACTCCATTCCTAGTCGTGTCGCAAATTATGCAGATATAAATGAATGGGATGCTCCCGAATCAAACAATGCCGTTGCGGGATATGAGGCGACGAGAATGTTACCTGCTACAACATCCCGATGACAATGCCTCCAAGGACAGAGTGAATGCTTGCCCTCGACCTCCTTGCTGGTTTCCATGCTGCGGCCTAGCCTGCTGCTGCTGCTGGCCCCTTCCTTGATGATGCTGGAGTGGTCTATGCTGGTGTTGCTGCATCGGCGGCCCCTGCTGCCGAAACATCTGAGAGCCTGCGGCAGTAACGGACGCTGCGCCAACGGCCTTACTGCCACCGCTGGTCCTCGATACTGGCCTGCCCCTGGTGTTGGCAAAGCAGGAAACTGCTGCACTAGTCCTCCTGACCTCGAATTCATGGGACATGTGGTAACCCGATGGTCTGGATTTCTACATATCAGACACAGTCCATTCAATGTCCGACACACATCTCTAGTGTGCCCCATCTTCCCACAATAAGTGCAGCCCGCCGGGGGTTGCTAGTTCTTCCTTTGTTGCTGTTGCTGCTATCTGGGTGGTGGTGCTGGTCCTCGTATCGCCATATCGTGGATACGAATACCAGTGGATGGTGCTGTTGTTCGGGGCGCTGCTCCCCCTCCTCCTTCAATCTGACTGTGGGATCTCTTCTGTCCCCCAGTCCTTACCGCAAGCCTCTGAATGGTGATCTCATGCCTTCGAGTTGCCGTCAATACTTCGTCAAAAGTTTGGTAATTGTGCCCCTCTATCAATTGCAAAAGTTCAAGATGAAACCCTTGCTGAAACCTCATGGCCCTCTGGCTCTCTGTTGCTACCATCTCTGGGGCGAATCTACTCAATCTGCAGAACTCCGCTGCATAAGCATCTACAGTCTTGCCGGCCTGCCTGAGGCTGATAAACTTCTGTTGTAGCTCAAACCGTGCCACAACTCCATAGTACTTGGTCTTGAATCTGGCAGTGAAATCGTCCCAAGCCACAGGACGTCTGATGCCCACTTCCTCTGATTCCCACTAATCACGTGCGAGATCCTGAAGTAACAACTTTACTAGATCCACACGCTCTTCTGCCGGTACCTTAGCTGTTGTCAAAATAGCCTCAATATCCTTAAGCCATGCATCTGCTGAGATGGCATCCTCCGTGCCCTCGAAACGGCGGAGGTTGTACTTACAAAACCTGGCTGATGCTCCTGAATCAGTCCTCACTCCTCTTTCCAAAGCCGTCTGCAATCCTTGGTTGAGCAACACATTCTGCTCTTGTAGCTGAGTGTGCATGCGCTGCTGGGCCAACATCTGATGTTGCTGAGTAGCCATCATGCCTCTCATGATCTCCAGAAGGGCTGGTGTGTCCACTTGGGTAGGTGGAACTGTTGGTGGTGGTGGAACATCCGGATACTGCGATCCAGCTGCTGCTTCCACTATCACTTCTTCATGGGTAGCCTCCTGAGGTGAGACTGGCCCTTGTTGCTGACCAGCATGGCCAGGTTGTCCATGTTGCCCCTGCTGTTGTCCAGCTCTGACCGATGCGGACGAAGTGCCCCTAAGAAAAGGGACAAGAGAACAATCAAACAACCGGACATGAAGGATCAATGAAGTCAAAGGATACCGGAATGTCAAGCAAGGGTTGAGAATAACGAATCATGAGATCAAGGAGGGAACACATGTGATTGAGACATCCTATAAATCAAAACACCCCACAAGTCTGAAATCAGACCTGCATGGGCCACCACTAAAATCTTGTCACGCCCCAGAACCAGAATACTGGAGAGCGGGGGAATGACTCAGCCAGCTACGTATTACGGGTAGATGAATACCGTATAATATGATCAATGCTGTCTAACCAGACGAGGGGGTGCATACTACATGAAAGTCTTACTATGGTCACTTCATATCTATTGTCTCAATCATAAACAAGAAGCAAAAATAGAGAACATGTAAGATAAAGCAGTAAGGCGTCCCAAACGCTTAGTCAAAATATCTTGAGATCTGGCTTTACAAAACATAGCCAGATGGTATAGTAACATATACACAATTGTTATCAGCTGCAGTCTGACTTAATTACAATTATGTAAAAGTAAGTGCAAGACAATCCGACTAACATGTCGGTGCTAAACGGCTAAGTATGAAGTAAATAACAAAACGAGTGGTGAAGTAAGGAACCCACTCGAGTCCTCCTGCGATCATTCTCCTAGTATTGACCATCTTGGAGGTAGAAGTAAGCTGGATCCTCGGGGACCGACTCTAAATCTGGCCATGCAAAACCAGATAGGTTAGACCTCTAATAGCAAGTACCACAAGGAAGGACGATATGAAGGATTAGACCAGTAATAAGAGAATATGATAATAGATCTGCTATCTACTAGGATTCACATAACATCACGACACTTCGAACCAACCTCCCAACCAAACAAGGACAAAAGTTGGCCCGTCATGTCCTGACATTCTGATCATCTGAGTTAGGCAACAGAGTAGGTATAGTACACAAACAAATCATCTTGAACGACCAATCAACTACTACGGCTTGCTATTGTGAGTCCCAAGTTATCCTGGAATTATACAAAAAGATTCCTCAGTTCTTACTATGTGCGAGCAAGGCTAGTCTATCCAATCAATCAATTGTGCCAATCATGTAATTAGACGAGTTCCAGCGGGACGCCCGCCGTTAATATAGCATGTACAATTTAATAATATAAGCAGATACCGTTCCCTGCCCGTGTGACAGATTTACAGTATCTGTGGGAACCAGCCGGCCTGTCGGGCACTACTAGTCCCAAGAGGGCTGCCATGTAAGAACTCGGGAATCCATTCTCTCCATGCCATCATTTTATTTAACTTAAAGCCTCTACGTTAAGCGAAATTCCATGCCGTGGATCATGGTCATTCAAATGAGTACTTTTGTACGGGGTACGATATGCGCAACTCTACAACGATACCCGTGCGGCTATGTTGTAGGTCTTATATAGCGTAATGCAACAATCAAATCTAACCACGGAGTAATCATGCCTTGACCATAAAGTACACATGCTGTTTTTGTAAGATAAATAATAACTAAATAAATAAATAATTTGAAGCCTGTATGTGCCTGTATGCCAATATTTGGGATCGGCTAATCGATTGCAATAGTTCATTACATGAACGTGTCTCATTCATTCAATTCAATAAGACGACTAGCCAGTCTCTTAGTTCCAACTAGGAACGCATGATCAATTATTAGTCAATGTCACAATCATTATCAATGGTGACAAGGCATAAAAATTAAATAGTATTTAGTGGGGTCGAGTCTATAACTCCTCAGAGTTAAGTTCCAGTCTTACTGGGTATCCATGGATCAATCAGGACACAAGGCGCATTCCATATAACAATCTGTATTAATGATATTAACATATCATGATTTTATCAAGTTCATGCCAAAAGGCGTAAGGATATAATAGAAGAACGTGTGCGTGACTAAGAATTCACGCACGCACGTAAGAACGTGTGCGTGACTAAAAATTCACGCACTCATATAAGAACGTGAGCGTGACTAAAATTCACGCAGACACGTAATAACGTGAGCGTGACTCAAAATACACGCTAACACGAAAAGACGTATGCGTGACGGAAAATACACGCTAACACGTAAGAACGTGAGCGTGACTAAAATTCACGCAGACACGTAATAACGTGAGCGTGACTGAAAATACACGCTAATACGTAAGAACGTGAGCATGACTGAAAATACACGCACGCACGCAATAACGTGAGCGTGACTCAAAATACACGCTAACACGTAAAGACGTGTACGTGACTAAAAATACACGCTAACACGTAAGAACGTGAGCGTGACTGAAAATACACGTACGCACGTAAGAACGTGAGTGTGACTAAAAACTCACGCTGGCACGTAAGAACGTGTGCGTGACTGAACCTTCGTTCCAGCCAGAAATGAAGTTCCCAGCCAGAAAGCACGCCAGGTTGGAAGATCAAAACCCATGGACAACCGAGAACACAAACACTTAGATTTGGGAAAAATAAGCCAACGAAATCAAAAATACTAAGTACTAAACTCTCTCAGGATCATGAGAGGAAGAGAATGAACCATAAAAATGATTCTCCAAGTGGAAGCAAGAAGCAAGATGTACTTGCCTGCTGTTGGTTGGTGGGAGAGTGATGAGGAAGAAGAAGAAGTAATGGTGAAGAATGAGAGTTATGAGGAGAGAGAAGGAGATGGGAGCTTAAATAGAAAGGATGGTAGTAGGTGGGGTTCTATTGGGTCGGGTTCACTCGGATCCAACCAATGCAACCCGAAAGCAAAGCAGAGAGGTTAAAAGCAAAAAATAAATACAAAAATAAAATTGCAGGAAATAAAATACAGATAATTAACATAAAATTAAAGGAATTTAAATACAGGATAATACACGATAAATATTAAATAAATATATACGAGTTGTACATGTATAAAAATATGCATTCTTGTATAAAAATACGCATTCTGGGAACGGGGAGTGACATCTTCTCCTCTGGAGACAGCGGATCGATCGACGTAGTCTTGAGTTATATCGCCAGATACACCACCTGCTCCGGTCAGCACGACAACAACAACAAGAGCGTCATCTACATCCATCACAAACCTGACAGAACCCGCTCAACTCTGCTCACCAACATGACCTCCTTCAGCACCGCCTATCCACCCTTCCTTTATCTTGGGTGCCCACTGGTGTACGGTAAGGCCAACTCAGGAATATACGAGCACCTCGTAGACAAAATCCGCAAACTCATCGCAGGATGGCACAACGCAACATTATCCCCGGGGGACAAAACGATTCTCATCAAACATGTTCTATTGTCCATCCTAATATACACCTGGCCGTTTGCTCCCCTCCCAAGAAGGTGCTCCACTCTCTCGAATCCCTCTTCGCCAAGTTCTTCTGGGGTCACAGCGATGGCAAGGACAAACATCACTGGGCCGGCTGGGAGACGATGGCCAAATCCACGGAAGAAGACGGTCTGGGATTCAGCAGACTTTCCCACATCGCGGACACCTGCTCCTTTAAGTTATGTGGAAGCTGCACACCGAGACCTCCCTATGGAAGAAGTTCATGAGAGCCAGGTACTCCATATTCTCCCACTACAAGAAAAAGCATATTTTTCGGCAACGCCTTATGGCAACATAAAATGTTGCCATATAACATAGTTATAATACGACAACATTAATATTGCCTTAATAAACAAGTTGGTTTATGGCAACAAATAATGTTGCCTATAATTGTCACACTTTATTTGGCAGTAAGGACGCATGCCATATTTAATGGAAACGTTTATGGCAACAAACGCATGCCATATTTGATCTCAATATATTATGGCAAGCTAGATTTGTGACATAATATATTACGATCAAATATGGCAATATTTTACGTTGCCATAAAATAATTAGTTTATGGAAAAAATGTTACCCCAAAATATGTAATATATTTTTCCTCCATGAACAAAATAAAATGACAAATTTTATTTGTTTACTTTTGGAAACTTTTTGTGGTTTAATGAGAATAAAAAAAATCGTGTCTATACATAAGACCGGCGGGAACATAAAAGTTGAAATATTTTTCTCCTTTATTATTTTGCCAAATCCTAATTCTTATTCTCTCTCAATCTAGGTCTCTCTTTAAACTTTGGTTCTCTTTACCCCTTTAACCTAGGTCTCTCTTCCCCTTCTTCAACCTAGGTATTTCTTTAACCTCCATTTCTATTTTTTTGTTTCTTTCATATGTGGATTTCTTTGGGAACGAGAAGCTTTGGATTTTGGGTTCTGAGAGCCTCTAGTAGAAGGTCACTGCTGCCATCGAGTCCGAGTGATCGACGACTGATCGGTATGGATAATTATTTAAAATGTTACTTTATTTTGTGTTCTAATTTTTTGTTAATAAATGTGTTTGATCAAATTGTAAAAAATTTCTCCAACTAAATTACTCTGAAACACACGATGGAATTTTTCTCCTTTATTTTCTACATTACTCATGGAACCTGAACCTTTAAACATTCTATTATCATTCTTCTAAAAAGATTTAGAGGAAATAAGATTTGATAATTTTTTTGATAATGAGTTTGCAAATATTTTCTAAATATTAATTAGGTTTGTTTTTTACTTGATTATCATCCTAATAGTTCTACAATATACTGTTGAATATTTTACCATATATCCATGAAGATAAAATAAATCTTTTCTTTGTTTAGGATTCGATTCACTAGAATCCGAATATTCTTTTAATTATCTATGGAAGGTTAAGATTTTTTTTTTTACAGCTATATATGAAAGGTTGAGAACCATATATGCATATAATATTCTTTTAATTATCTATGGAAGATTTTTTTAGAGCCATCTTTGGAAGGTTGAGAACCATCTATCCATAGAATATTATTTAATTATCTATGGAAGATTTTTTTTACAGCCACCTATGGAAGGTTGAGAACCATATATGCATGTATATTATTTTAATTATCTATGAAAGATTGTTTTAAAACCATCTATGGAAGGTTGAGAAGCATATATGCACATAATATATTTGTAATTAATCTATGGAAGATTTTTTTACAACCATCTATGGAAGGTTGAGAACCATATATGCATGCATGAGAATAAACTTGAAAAATATTTATAATGATAAAATTGTATATATTTCACAAACATATTTTTATAAATGTGAGGTTGTAATTGCAAATAGAACACTTTTAGGCCAATGAATGAGTTTGGTTGTAAATAGATGATATCCATTAGTTTTTATCCTTAAAATAAAATATTTATACAAGTTTCATCTGTTGTAACCATTCATATAAAACAAATGACGCATAGAAATTTGCACTACCTTAAAATATATTTTTTATTAACTTTTTGGTCTATAGGCTAATTTTATTGTTTATCCATACCAGGGTATAAAGATTGTATAGCTGTGAATTGGCGCACCACAACTGTCAAAGAAATCTTTGCAGACATGTTATATATATATGGAGGGAACAAGGAGGCAACAAGTTTAAGTTGGGGGTGTCAAGTACCTATTTGAATTTTGAACCTCATATAAAAGAGGAATTGTGCCTCATAATGTTGGATATGAAAAGTATGGATTCCTGGCATAGTTGGTTTTATGTAATATTAATGATGTAGTACTGAATCTACCATATTTAATTAAAAGTTATTTTTTTTATTTGAAGTGTACAAATTGAATTATTATCTATATTTAATATTTGGTTAATGATCTATTTAAATTTTGGCAACTGAATTTAGTTGATATTTCAAATATTGGCATATATTAATTGTCACATTTTGTCGATCATGGCAATAAATAGTAAAATTAAATTTTCAAATATGGAATCCGGCAATTGCCTTACGTTCTCAAACATGACAATAAAGACATGCCTAACGAAGAATTGCCATATGGGATTGCAATATATGGCAATATGTAATGCCATATAATACTAGTAGTTTACGACAACAAAATATTGCCAATAAAAGAAATACAATATTTTGCAACATAATCATGCCATTTATGGACTGATGATATACGACAATAATATTGCCATATATTGTTCAAAATTATGGCAACTAAATGTTGCCATTAATAATAATCTTTAAAGGCAACAAAAAGATTTCTTATAAGGCAACAATTAATTGTTGTAAATTAGTTTCCTTATACGGCAATAATTGGAAGATGTCGTAAATAAGCAATAATGACACAACCTTTTACGGCACGCTATGGCAACTTCACATTGTTGCCATATTTGTGTTTTTGTGGCAACAATCTCATTATTAACGGCATTTTAAGGTTGCTGTATAATGGATTAATTCTAGTAGTGTCCCATCTGTCGGAAGCGAGCACTAACAGCAGATCCTCGGCATCATGGCACCGCATAATTCGGGGGCGCAGCACCACTGAACTCTTATCCGTCTCCAGCTTGGAGATGGTCGCTCTCCAGCCTGTTTGGAGCGTTGGTTAGGAGAAGATACCATATATCCCAACATTCTAACTCCACAGGGTGCGCAATTAGAGACCTATGGAAGGGCAGTTCAGGATGGAATTAGAGGAAGGTCAGGGAGTGGCTTGGACAGCCAGCAGCTACCCGTCTTTTTGCTGCTAATCTACGGATTACCGACACGATCAACACTTGGAGATGGTCCCCCAACCCGAGTGGAACATTCAATTTGGCTTCCGCCATACTTGTGGCCAGAGGCCGCGGGTGCCGAATATCGTTTATGCCAAGTTTTGGCAGGCATGCATTTCCATCAAATGGTCCATCCTCATCTGGCGTGCTCTTCGCCAGAAGATCCCGACGGACGACATCATCGGATCTATGGGTTTCAGCCTCGCATCTAGATACCACTGCTGCGAGGAGCACAAGACGGAATCAGCAGAGCACGTCCTTCTTTCGGAGGATCTGGCTGCAGGCGTAAGGTCCAAGCTTCACAATAAACTCAGTATGGGTCTACCGACTAGGGGCTTCTACGATCTCCTGGACTTCTGGAGTCGTTCCCACGGACATCAGATCGTAGTAGCCGCCGGTATTTGGGTTCTTTGAAAAAACAGGAACAAATTCAGATATGAAGGGCGCCAAATCCCCCCTCCACAGTTGTACAGTAAGGTCATCAAACAATGCATCAAAGCTAGGAGGCGCTGCTCTCACGTCTCCAACTCGTTCTGGGAGGCCCTGGCTTAGGCCGCCCTCCCCTTCTTTTGTGTGTGCGCATCTCGCACTTTTCCTTTTCTGTCCTTTGGCTGCGTCAGCGAGCTTACTTGTATAGGCTTCGATATTTTGTGCCTATTCCTTCAATAAAGTTTCCAGTTTTTATATTAATATATATATATATTCAAAGAGAAAAAAATATTCAAAGAGGGGAGATGATAAACTAGAGATGATGGGGGATTTGAGGTTTGATTCACATCCCAAGGTGGTTATAAGCTAGCATCCACACAGTAAACTTAGGATAGATAGATCAAGTTTTAATTGAGGATTTAAATAGAAATTGATTATTATTACTGTTATTAGTAACTAAATCTAAAGAGATCTAAAAATAAGAAAAACTATAATATACATATTTAATTATTTATATATACCCCACACATGTATATATCCATATACGCATATCCCATATGTACATAATATTCTAATCAAATAAACTAAATGATATTTAATAGAAATTAATAAATAAATTTATACACAACAATTATTATAAAAATAAATAATAGACCTTTAAAATAAATCATCAATACATATGTACAATATACATCTACGTGGACGTCTTTAGCCACACTATCTGATATAAGCTTTGGTTTGGAACGATCAAGTCCGGGCTAGTTGGACGCAACTGGGTATCCTAAAAGTCAAAAATTCTTAATAAATAATAATTAATTGTCTATGGAGTTAAGTCACAACTTGGCCTGATTTTTTTCTAGTTAGAACACACCTATGGCTCTACCTTCCCTACCATGGCTAGAACACTAGTCAAAGCAC